>VZRU01018759.1:72356-97815 GCA_013398155.1 Pedionomus torquatus | reverse complement strand
CCTCCCACCCCCCATCTGAGGATCCTGCTCATGTACCTCCCTGGAGGTCATCCTTCTTACAGGAGCTGCATGGCAGGATCCTCTAGTGAAGGTAGACTTGAGTGAAGGACTTGAGTGTTGAACGAGCTGTAAGGCACAGGTGCTTACGCTGGGACAATTTACCCCATTTGGGACTTTTTGAGTTCTTGAAAAAAGGAAAGAAAGTGGAGAGATGCTGCCTTGGCCCAACATGTGAAGAAATACTCTCAAGGTCCTGTATGTCCCACTGGGAGTAATGTGTTCATTTCTGGGCTCCCCAATTCAAGAAGGACAGGGATCTGCTTGAGAGGGTACAGCAGAGAACCACAAAGATGATTAGGGGCCTGGAGCATCTCTGTGATAAGGACAGGCTGAGGGACATGGGTCTTTTTAGTCTGGAGAAGACTGAGGGGGGGTGGGTGTCAAGAGGAAGGGACCAGTCTTTTTTCAGTGGTGTCCATTGACAGGGCAAGAGGAAATGGGCACAAACTTGAACATAAGAAGTTCTGCCTAAACATGAGGAGGAACTTCTTCACTTTGGGGGTGGCAGAGCCCTGGAAGAGGCTGCCCAGAGAAGTGATGGTGTCTCCATCTCTGGAGACGTTCAAAAGCTGCCTGGACACGTTCCTCTGCAACCTGCTCTAGGAGGACCTGCTTTGGCAGAGGGGTTGGACTAGATGATCTCCAGAGGTCCCTTCCAATCCCATATCACTCTGTGATTCTGTGATTCTGTGTCACAAGATAGAGTGAGCGTGTGTGCATGAAAGCGTGAAGTAGACACACAGAAAACTCCACTCTCAACCCCATCACTGCTCGTGAGTCAGAAACCTGCGAGAGCCCCGCAGAAGTGCTAAGCCTCATCCTACATATTTCTATTGATTTTTTTTTTTTTTTTTTTTTTTTTTTTTTGATGAGCTGATGCTTTTAGGTAAAAGAGCAGAAGACACTCCTTTTAACAGGATGTTAGGAAGGCTCTGCTCTACTTGGATTTGGGCCAGTAAGAGGGACGGTGAATAAACTGTGTGCTCCAGGAAAGCTGCTGAGCATCTTTGACTCTTCCTTGTCCTCTTTAGAGCATGCCTTAAATTTGGATATATTTATAAATCCCTGTTTTAAAAATAGCTGGTTTCCTTCCTGACTGGGACACATAAACAATATTTATTGGCTGTCCTGCATGTTTTACATTTGATTTCTCTAGTCACGTTCTCATCAAGTAAATGTGTATGTACAGGGTGGCAGGGTGATCACTTCCAGAGAGAGTGTGCTTGTGTTTCTGGGAACAGGTTTGCCCATGCTTCTATACATTTGCTTGTGTGTGAATGCTCCCTGCTCATATAAATGTGTTTGTACAAACAAACAGTTGCATGAAGGCAGGTGAAAAGGATGCAAACATGGCTGACTTAATCATGAAACCTTGGGAAAACAGTTTTCCATCAATAGCCCAACTCCATCCACTCAATACTTCGAGAAGCATCTATCAATGGGCACGGTAGTGCTACATACCCCATTCTCCTGTCACCTGCTCTAACATCAGCACCCCCTGACCACCGTTCTTCTGCCCTGATTTAGCAGAATCCCTGCAGCATGCAGTGAGCAACCAGCGGTACGATCCTACAGCGGGTGTCAGCATCAACTGACTTTTGCCCAGAGCCGTTCAGTCTCAGTTGTTTCCTGGTCACAGGAGGATGCAGTCCCTGTGCCACTTACAGTGTGATTCTCAGCTTTACAGGGCTGGCTTGAAACAGGGGGCTGCTTGCTGGCTGGTGTGCCAGGCACCACTCCATCAGACCACTCAGGATCACAGAAGTGCTCAAGCTTTGGTGCCTCTGTGCAGAGCTTGGGCCATCCAACACGGTACCACCAACGGCCACGGGCCCAACGGGAGCTCCTGCAGTGAGCTCCTGACTGTCCCATTAGGAAGCTCTGTGGTTTCTTTTGACTGGAAGACTTGCTCAGCCCAAGCATGTATAAAAGCATTAATTTAATTTCCCATACACTGCTCTCACTCAGAAGTGATTATTAAACCACTCATCTTGATTCTTCAGCTCCGTGGCTACTCTGCACGCTTTTACCCCCAAATAACGCGTGCAGAGTATGCTCCTGTTCTTACCCAGCTGTTAATTGTTGTATTACTTCTGGGAGGGGGAGATAGTTGCAAAAGGAAGATGAGCAGGATGATAACATCGAGGTCTGGAGTGAAATGTTACTTTGATTTTGATTAGCTTGCAGAGCGACAGAAGCTTGGTGTCCCAACCCAAAGAGCTTGTAGCCAATTCAAGTTCAGTCCAGGCACAAAATGTGCCTAAAATGTGAGAGGAGGAGAAATAGGCTCAGCTGTTCCTTAAGTTCCTCGTTTGTACCTTTGACATTTTTAAAGCAAACCCATCATTGTAGAATAAAGATGCCTACTAAATTAAGATCTGGGAATAGTCAGGGTCTACCCCTGGTAGAGCAGCTCAGACTTGCATTATTCCAACTCCAGATATTTCTCATTAAAAATCTGACAAGTACCATGAAAGATAAGGATCCACAATGGATATTGTTTACTTGTTTATAGCATTTTAAGGAGCAAAAGGGAATTGCTATGTATTCAGCACAATTTGAATGAAAAAGCCAGATGAAGCCTCACAGGCCTTTCAGACTGATAGCTAATCCCTGTGAAAAGGGCTATGAAATGAAATGATAGTTTGAGGGCTAGTTCCGTTTTCTTACTTAACCCCAAAGCTTTGTTAACGACTATTAAAATGAAATCCAGTGAACAACAGGCTCTGGTGTTTATGGGCTGTCAAGTTAATTTCCACAGAGCTGCACTGTCTTCCTTGTCGTTGTTGGCCAAGGGTTAATTCACTGCAGGAAGAAGTGCGACAAAACACATCACTTTAATCCCTTTCTTCTGTAAAGATGAAGCAGTAGAAAAGGAAAAGTAACAACTGGGAAAATGTTAAGATCCGGAATGTTTTATGTAAACTTGTCAGCCACTCCTGACGTACACAGAAGTAAACACTCGGCAATAAACAGTGAGGACTTTTCTGAAACCTCTATAACGTAACAACTTTGAGAGGAAAGAAAAAAAAAAATTCTTCAAAGGTTTTTCTGAACCTATTTGCATTTCCAGGCTTTGTTGGGTTATCTAAGCAAAATGAAGCAGTTGCTCTTTCAGCACTTAACCCTTTACAGGACACTTCTGGGCACCAAAGCAGAGTCCCGTGGCTGAGCTTGGCAGAAGCTGTCGGGAACTGTGATATCCTGACTGGTAAAATCCTGGCTTTTGGGAAGCTTTGGGCCAAACCCATCCCAGACTTTTTTGAGTCTGCATTTCATCCTCCATTTATTTCTTTGCCCCCTGTAGTCTTTTTCTCCAGCATTCCTGTACACTGTGCTGAACTGAGGCACCCCATAAACCAGTATTTCCAAAACTCCAGTCATTCCTTATCTCCTCCATAACCCTCACGTTGACATCCCAGCCATCCTCCCCCATACTGAATCTCATCATACTCTGAACAGCCTCAGCCTCTGAGTGGTTCCTGTTTTCTGAGTCCGTGTCCTTCCAAATAAAAGGCAAAGGATCTCTACACCAACATTTGTTTTTCCTATTATTAATGGAGACAGGCTGCTAACGCTTGGGCAGCTTTTGCACCAAATAAACCAAATGAATGAATGAAAAGTTCAGAGGCCCAGATGTTTTCAGAATAAGATGGGGCGTTTGGTTCACACAATTGTTCTGCCTTTTTTTTTTTTTTTTTTTTNTTTTTTTTTTTTTTTTTTTTTTTAGTTTTCCTGCATGGTTCTTTCCTGTGGAGTGTAGGATATATTAACTTGCAGCCGCAGAGTACTTGAAACGCATCTACTGGATCAGCCTAGTACATCAGTGAAAGATGGCTAACAGTCTTCCTTTTCCTGTGCAGCTGTTGTTTGCAGAAAGGGATAATTTTTAAGTTGATTTATTTACCTTAGACCCTTTTTCCCCCCTTCTTCTCTTAATCAGTGGACATCAGCGTGCTAATTGTTACGAGCAGCTTTGAAACAATGAATAAACCTCATTGATACGACTAGGATTTTAATAGAAAAACATCCTTGACTTGCAGGTGGAAAGCTAAGGACTTTTGTCCTCAGGAATGTTGATATCACACAGCTCTCAGTTAAAAAAAAAAAAAAAAAGGAACAAAGGTCCATATATTCAGTTAGAATATATGACCTTTCATATATTCAGTTAGAATAGACCTCCACTTGGTCTTTTAATATAAGGGATGAAATTATATAGGGGTTTCATGGTTTTAATAAATCCCTACCTGCTGTAAATTATTGTTCATGTTCACCATTCATCTCTTTAGACTGCCCACCTTGCAGGAATAGAATGGTCTCCACTAGGAAAGTCCCATGGTTGCAGTAAAAAGCTCAGGATTCCCCCAAGCTCTTTAGTGAGGGCACAGAAACCATCAGAACTGCTGCCCTGGTCCTGAGAACCTGCTGCTGCAACAAACACCACTGTCAATTCACATCAGATAAAAAAATCTTTATTTTTTTTTTTATTTTCCTTCACACATCAGGAAAACTTACCCTTGGTACCGTCTGTAAAACCCCTCGCTGAGCTGCTGCCTCCACCCACAACACAAAGTGCAGGGGCACTTCAGGAGCAGGTCAGGCACAGCCCCACATCCCTGCTATGCACTCCCCATTTTTCCATTTACTGTTTTTTCCTGCAAAGCTCCTCTTTCCCATTCACTGTGTTGCTTTTTCCCCTCTTTCTGTCTTATTGGCAGAGGCTGCCTCTCTGTGGCAACAGCTTGTACACAAGGAGGTTCTGCAAAATCCCCCTGCCTGCAGTCTCTGAAACGTGCATTAAATATGCTCTTGGGACCGCTTTCAAAACATTGGAAAGCCCCTAAGAAGCTCCTCAATGTTGTTTGAGGAGCTGAGGTCTTGCCCATCGCATGGTTATTAAGCCAGGATGACAGCCCCATGTTGTCTTTGCCACAAAGACACAGCTTCACTAGTATGAAGAAGGGTTGTGACACGTGGCATCGAAAGTAAACAGAGGAACTGTGAGCTGGAAGCCAGAGTTCAGGCTCTGCGTGGCTTTGGGAGAGAGGAGAGGAATGGCTATGGTCTATCTGCAGGGTGGAGAGGGAGGCAGGAGCACTGCACGCCCACCAGCCAAGCCTAGTCCAGAAATGAAGCAACAGAAGGCTCCCCTGGGAGACAAATGTTGGTCTACAGACAGACTTGGACCTACAAAATGGACATGCAAAGTCCAGACCTAGGAGCCAGCCCTCCTGTTTTGTGTCGGGGAAAGTGAGGTGCCTTAGAAGTCCAGCCCAAACCCAACTGTACACAGACTGGGAGACTCCACACTTTGAGAGATGAGCTTCCATTTGGACAACTGAAGTCCCACCAAGCTTTGCTTTGGGCACCTGAGACCTTTTTTTCAGCTGTAGCCCTGAACCTCTCTGGGGCTGTAAAACTGATGAAAAGTTTTTTGGCAGCCTGAAATCGCAACAAACATTGATGCTCTGGGGAGGGATGAGGCCTCCTTTCTCCACCCACCACAGCACATTTTACCAGCAGAAGATTTCAGAGCAACTAGACCAATGAGAGGTCAACACTTTGCTATTTCAACACAAACAGTCCTGGCCAACCAAAGGTTTTTTTGACTTTTAATGTACATCTGCCTTACAGGGATGAGTTTGGCTGTAAAGAGATATGAATCAGATTTCCCCTGAAGTGTCTTGCGTGGGAAAGTGCCCAGACATCAAGATGGAAAGGAAACGCGTCCGCTCTGACATCTCACTTTTGTCAGTGCCACACCACTTCTTGCCCGCTGGTCTCGGGGGACTTTGGGCTGCCACGACCCACGGCTCCCAGGCTGGCCATGTCCTTAGCATGCTAACTTCAATTATCATGCTACGGAGAGCGATCCTTATCAGGAGGATGGGAAAGAAGGCCCAGCCAAACAAAATGATTCTATGATTCTATGATTCTATGAAAATGTTTGCTTCTGCTTTTTAGTGCTCTTGGTTGACCGTTACTGGCAGGGTAGAGCAAAGCAAAACGTTCGCTTCTCCCACGAGCCAGATTTCCTAACTTCAAAAGGAAAAAAAAAATAAAAATGGGGAAAGCAGTTACTTCTCTGCTACAGATGAATGGCTGCTGCTCCGTGGCTTGTGAAAGGCGAGACTGTGTGTGGCACAGCGGGTGCGAGGACTTGGCAGCAGCCCCAGGACCCTTTATCTGTTTTCCCCTTCTCGGAAGAAGGAAAGCTGCTGTTTTTCCCTTTCCTGTTCCTTCGCCTGGAGAAATCTGTCACTTCCCCTGAGGTTTACATCCTGACCTATGTAAATCTTTGAACCGCTCTCTCTTTAGCGTTTCACTCGGGAAGGCTCCTTGCTGAGGAACAAGGGACACGGGACAGCGTTATTTATTCACCAGACATTAGTAACCGACGAGGCAGCCTTCATCACAGCATTGCTTAGGTTTGTCGGTGCTGCAGTCACACAGCGTTACTCACAATATGGGGTGATTTTCCTTAATTGAATCTCTTGATGTTGTTTAACACAACAGCCTATAATATGCTAATGCTGCCTGTCTGATTCCACTGGTTTCTTGAAACAAAATTCTGCCAGAACTGAATGTTGCTTTACATATACTTCTTAATGGATGTCATATATGCAAAAAGAAGCGATGTATGTAAATACCTGAATTCCGTGCAGGCAAGTAGTGATGATACTGTAATTCCATGACCACGGACAGTTTAATAACGTTTAAATTATTCACTGCTAGAATGCAAAAAATTCAGGAGAGGAAATAGAGGGAGAATGCTTCCAGATTTAGAATATGCACACATACATACACCCCCAGCCCCCACATATATAAGTAACTTGTTGTCCTTACTTAACTTAGTTCACCTATAAATGATTTGGGTGTTGTTTTAATATCTTTAAAGCCGGGCACAAAGGTCAAATGCATAAGAAAAAAACCCACAGGTTTGGAGGGTTTTTTTAAGAAGCCTTATTGTTAGCCTGTAACTGTGGAGCATCTCTGCCTCAGGTCTCATACAGGTCCCACTATCAAGAAAGACAGAAAGAAAGGGCAGTGAGGATCTCTGCTTACACCTGAAAGCCCCATGAAAAAGAAGGTGCAAGCAAAGGACAGGTGAGCTTCTGTTAATAAGCAACTGAGAAAAGTACAGCCCTATGAAGAGGAAGAATCTAATTGCTCTTTATGGTTATGTATGAGGATTATGTACAGCTGCTCCTGGGAACCACACGGGTGTTTTGGGAAGCACCTCATGCTTCGTGACCTTCCTGGGCTTGGTGGGCAACATCTTTTTCATCCTACCACCAGAACTGTGTCCCTGGGCTGAGGTTGCAGGTGCTGTTGCCCAAATGTCATCTGCCTTCCCCTTCCTTCCCCTGTTCCTGCACACCTCCTCCTGCAGTGACAGACCAGCAGAATCCCGAGGAGCTGGGGAACATGGCCCCAGCCCAATATGGGTCTCACCAACATGGCATTGTAAGTCAGGGTGGGCTTTGAAAACTTCTCAGTCACTGGGAGCTCTCTCTGAAGTGAGGGTATGCCATGAGTGCTGGTGGAGAGACACGTTTTCTCAGTGGATTATAAATAATCACATTCTGAAGTTCAGGCAAGTCCTTTGGTTTCCTCTGTTTAAGCTCTTGGGGAGTTTTGTTGTTCTCAGATTCCTATTCCTGATAGTCAGCAGTGAGGAAATAGGCTCTTTCTGAAAAGCTTTTGCTTTGGCACTGTATTGGTTGTTGCTAACAACCAATTGCTTCTTTATTATTCTTGTAAGACTTGTACCAAGTCACCTTGAGGAGGGACTAGATAGCTCGACTGTGTTCATTTTGCCTGATGTTAGACATCAACCACAGAGGCCGGTTCCTACGTCTTAACTTGGTGCCTGGGTGCCCATCCTGCCCAGCTGGTCAAATCTAGTTGGCTATTTAAGGCAAGAGTGACTGCTCTCTGTGTTTCATTGACTCTACTGACTCTACAGGGTGCTTAGTCACTACGCTGGAATGTAGATGTGCCTCACAGGCACCTAAAGTCAGGTGAGAGTCATCTCTCTCTTATTGCTCTTGCTGGGTGTAATGATCACCTGACTGCTGACCCAAGCGTTTTAAAATCAGAGCTTCTAGTCTGCTGTATTGGCTGAAGTTTGTTTAAATGCTTGAAAAGTGTTAGTTTGCTTAAAAATGTGGAAGGGCAGTGCAAAACTCGCCAAGCGATTTAGGCTTGCAATGTAGAAGCAGCAGTGGTGCAGTTCCTCAGTGTGGGCAGTTTTGCGGTGCTGCTCAGTTCCATTGGACTCTGTTGTGTTATTCTAGATCTCCAAAATATGTTACAGTACGTGGGAAAGTTGTGAGAAACTCCTAGGGCTGGCGTTTATCTCCTTGCTGCAGATGAAAAGCTCCAGAAGAATGGCAGCGAAGCTTGCTGCCGATAATTCTTTATGAATTCAGAGAGACTGGGGACAATCCCACTGTGGGATTGGAGTAATTCCCCTCTATTAGCTGTTGACATTGTTTGAAAGACAAAAGGCGTCGTTTCCAAAGTGCTGGGCTTTTTACTAAAAATGAGCAGTGATCTGCTACCATATCCTCCCTCCTGCTATCCGCCCCATACCCCGCAGAGAACAAGGGCACGAGACTACAGCCCGCACAGCCCAGTCATTGTTTCCTTTCCATGGGAAACAAGACTTGTCCATGGGCCAAACAGCAGTTGAGCATCTCATATGACCTAATCAGACTTCCTCGCCTCACGTGGCCCTGACCCAGCCTTCAGGTGCAGAGAGAAGAGGAAGGGAAAAGAGAAGGGAAAAGGGAAGGGAGAAGAGAAGGGAAGCGAAGCGANGAGAAGAGAAGAGAAGAGAAGAGAAGAGAAGAGAAGAGAAGAGAAGAGAAGAGAAGAGAAGAGAAGAGAAGAGAAGAGAAGAGAAGAGAAGAGAAGAGAAGAGAAGAGAAGAGAAGAGAAGAGAAGAGAAGAGAAGAGAAGAGAAGAGAAGAGAAGAGAATCCCCAGCCCCGGGGACACATCCAGAGAAGTGCACTGCTCTCCTGGCTACACCATCTCGTCTCCATGCAGAGATGCATGATGCTGGGAATGAAAACCGAGCCTCGGTGAGAAAAGAGGAGGAGAGCTGCCTCGCTGCACTGGGGAGTCCGGAAGGATCCCAAATGGACCGAACAGATTGTGCTTTCAAACTGTACATAATTCCTGGCAAAGTCCAGCACCTACCATGTGTTAGACCGGGCTCTGGGTGCCTGGTAGTAAAAGCAGACAGGTCCAGCATACCCATCCTCTTTGCAGAGGCAGGAATTTCCTGCCGGATAGTGTGAATGGTGGTTGAATTATCACTGTCAGCTTAAGTGCTTGTTCCAGATATTTCTTTTGTTTTGACTGAATATCTTCACTGATCATTTCTGAAGAAAAGTAATGTTATTTATCCCTTCATCTGGCCACCGTTGCTGGAAAGAAAAGTGTTTACACACACTACTTTCCAGTACATAAATTGATGGGTTGGTCCAGCCAGCAGTGGCAGTAAGAGTCCTTAGTGCTCCCTGCCTCTATAGAAAAACAAGTTGGCCTATCAGGCTATGATACTGGTGGAGCTTTTTCGTGATGAATTAATTCCTGTTTATGACCAAAGGGGCTAGTAATTACTGAGGGCCACTCACCATTTTTCCCTGCTCAAGAGCCCTATTCTTTACAAGAGGAATGATGACTTGGTGCTGGCCCTGACTAAGTACAGGGCTCTTCCCTCCCAAGGGCTGTCACCTGATAGGGAGGAAAGGGTAAGTCAAGAGATGAAGGTGAGCTACAAACACGGAGAAAGGCACTGTGAGTTCACTGGAAGGCAGGTAGAGCTACACTAACCCACTATCTTCCTTTGACAAGACAGCTGATTTTCCCAGCAGATTTGCTTTGTTTTGATTTCAGTGAAGCATCTGACACGGTGCTGTACAAAAAATAACAATTAGGAGAAGAGCTATAGCAGATCTGTGACCTGCCTCAGAAGCTTGTTAAAGGGCAGAAGAAAAGCAGGCTGCTGAGAGAGGGGAAGCACAAGATCACAGGGCAGTTACTAGAAGGGTTCATAAAGGATTGGTTTTTGATTAGTGGCTGCACATTCCAGCAATGTGGGAAGGCCACTGCCAGTGCCATGGAGAGCTCAGGACTGAGCTTTGGTAAGATAGGAGGTAGAGAGGGGTTTGGGACTGGTCAGCAATAGATCCACCAAGGTGCCTACTGTGCCACAGGTTCCTGCACCACTCATGCTGAGAAGAGCATACAGTGAACGTAACCCACACTGTCAGACCGTTGTGGACCTTTCATACACTGATCTGAACACCTCTTCCACTTTGGATATCACAAAAGCTTCCAAATTCACCAGCATGGGGGAATACCAATGAGCTGATGATGGCTGAGGAGGTCTCCCAACCACTGGCTTTCCCAGCAGCTGTGTCTAAGAAGATGGAGCAGGACCTGCCATCATCTTTTTTTGAAGGTTGGAAAAGCTCAGGTGACTCATTACACGGTCACATTACAAATGCAGAGGACTCATCCTTAAAGATCCAGGGGGTTTCTATGTGTGTATGTTTTATACAACATGCATAAATGTAGACTTTATATTGATAAATTGCATTTCCCCTCAGGTATGTCACAGCAGCAAGACAGGACAGAAAAACAGGGAAAACATACTGGTTTTGCTTTTATTCCTGTAATAATCCATACACTTGACCAGGAACTGCAAGCAGCTCTTCTGGTGAAGGTCTTTTCCAACATAAACAAATCTATGATTAGGGTTTTACAGACAATAACTTGTGGCTTAACCTTGTTTTCTGGTCTTAAACTTTGCTTTCTGATCATTTTAACCAGCAGTATGTTAAGCTTTGGTTAAGGAAAAAGCATAGGAGGATATAACAATACCTTCTCTACCTCATTCTAGCCAGAAAAATCAGGAATCCACAAAAAAGTCTGTAAGGTGGAGCCTTCTCATGTTGCAATATCCCAGTGGAACTACAGCCTCTAAATAAAGGCCTGCAGTAAATAGATAGTTTCACATACCAGTGGATGCTGTCAGGCAGTTACTGGCAGAGCCTTACATTACCAAGGTCATTGGCATCTCTCTGGCACCTCCTTTCTCCCGAGAAGTGACCTTCGGCAGTGGGGCAGCCCGCACCCTTCAGCCTCCAGCGGGCAGATGCATAACACCACCTTATTTTTCTCATTTTTGTGCTCTGCCAATGTATTCTCTCTGAGAGGCAATTGTCAGTCTGAAAGCACATCCGTTCCTTCCCATGGTATTAAAATGTCCTAAAATCTATTGTGAGGCAAAGTTTTTTACAAACACCCTTTGTTATAAGAAGAGGCAAACACATGATCTTCCCCCCAGCCTCCCAAATAGTAATCCCCAACTAATAAAATTGTTGATTGCTGGGTAGCTAATGCAAACAAAAGCTGAGAGAAATCTAAGATATTTCATTTAAACAAATTATGCCCTTTGGTAGAACAGCAGAGGAGGAAGCAGACACCTTATTTACATCACTGCAAAGCATCCAGCATCTTCCATTCTCCAGCAACACTGACAGTAGTTCACATCAGCAGTAGTTCATCCTCCTCTGGCCCTTTCTACTGCCACCATCTGTTTCATATTACCTTTCCCCCCCCTGGAACATGCAGTTTTTGCCCTGTACCTGGATGCAACACATCCCCAGAAGGCAGCAGGCAGTGCTGTGCTGTGCCTGGGTCTGCAACATGTGCACAGTTATTTATTGCCTGCCCAGTACCTGCTTATGGTTCAGCTGGTAGACCAAAGCATACCAAAACCAGCTGACTTCATTTGATGACTTGCCTCTCCACAGGGATACTCATTTGAGTCTCTTTCCTCCACCCAGTAGCTGATTTTCACAGAACATAGAGGAATTTCATATCTTTGAGATTGCTAGCCTTCCATCAAACCTGGCCGGCAGGTTCAGAAGTTATTAGCAGGAGACAGACAGTGTGATCACACACACCTTGTTTCTTAGGAAACCAGCCTAAAAATAAACCATCTCGGTGGAAATCTGAGGTTACCCGCTTTCTGTCAGATTGCTTTCAAAATCCTGATGGACTTGTCATTTCCAGATACTTAAACAGAGGCAGAGAAATGCCTGTCTTTATCTAACATGGATATTCATATGTTTAGGTAACCATGTCCCTCCTTCCACTGGAGCCTTTCAGCTCTCTATTTATGTTTGCCCCTGTTCTTGGATGGCAGCTTGTGTATGTCATTTATTTCTTCATCACTTCCAAAGTGGATCACTGAAACCTGCTCTAGCCGGAGTTGAGTACAAAATGCACCCCTTAGAGGTCCTCTCTTGTTTAGAATAGAGCTGCTTATCTTTTGCAGGTCATATTGGATAATATGTACCAGCACATGTAGAAACACATCACCAGTAGCCAAATCCCACACAGTCAAACCTGGTTTTGAAATGGGGAAGCTTTCTAGCTCCAAACTTCTCTTTCTTTTTTAATTTTTGATTAATAGACTCAGAACAGACGTCTACTAAAACCCTTTCTGTTGCCTGAACCAAGTGCTTCGATCACAAAATAAAACCGTATCTACATTTAGTTAATCTGTTCTCCAGCTGGACTGTCAAATAACAGTTTTATTCCATCTCTAGAAGAACTGTTATCTTGTATAGGATGAACTGAAACATGCAGCGTTCATGAATGTAGGAATTGTGCATGTGCATATACGGGTTATATACATTACTTTTCCTGACCCAGGGGGCCACCCAGTGTTCATGAGCTATCTGGAACTACCCATAATGTTTCTCATTTGACCCTGTAGTCCTGTTTCTCTGAGCACCCCACTCTTAGACCTCTCTTTAGTTGCTGGATTTTGGGTTTTCTGCAGCCCTTCAGACTGTTTCTGCCCCACCTGAGGTGGCCACCTCAGCTCGGCACCAGTAGCCCTTCTGCTGCACTGATGCTGGACTACCGAAACCTTGGCTGAAGCAGCACCCAGTTCTGCCATGGCTCTTGGAGAAAAGGGTAGACAAGGTGACACCTCAGGAGAGAACAGAAGGCATGGCAAATAGGTCCCGCAAACCCCACTGGCCAGGAAAGACCAGAAGATTTACACTTAGTACAGAGAAAAAGCTGCAGAGGAGGCACGTCCACCAATAGACAAATGTAACAGCAGCAGCACCACCGCCCAAATGCCTCTGCTTTTGACAAGGGCTAAAAGAAACCATCTAAATTTGCAAGAAACAGACTGAAGCTAGGCTGAAGAGGAAACTGCCCCAGTGAAAATGAGTAACCTGAGGGGGAAGGCTGGACAGAGAAAATATGGAATTGCTAGCTTTGGAATGAGGATATCCTGGATGTTTTTAGGGACAGAATAGACCAATATTTACTAGGGCTAGTTGATGAATTATTAACACTTTAGGTATGGCAGAAGATTCAATAGAAGGATCTTTACTCAGCTCCATCCCTATATTTCCCTCTTTTCTATTCCTTCAGCTTTTCTATTCTAGGGAAGAAACAAATACAGAAAATTGGACCTACAATCATTTGTGTCTGGGTCTGGGGCAGTCAGCGTGGTCAGGCACTCCTGTCATGCCCAAAGATTTCTAAAGACTGAAAATGAAAGGAAGATAAAAGATGATAATGCAGAAAACAAAAAGGAGCTTGAGCAACCCGCTCATGGGATGTGTCTGTGCCCATGGCAGGAGGCTTGGAACTAAAAGATTTTTAAGGTCCCTTCCAACTCTACCCACTCTATGATTCTATGAAGCGGTGATAAAATCTTTAAGGTATGGAATGGAGAAACCTCTGGATGACTAAAAATAAATGGAAAGACAGGATGTATGCGGGAACCTTGCCCTTCCGACACTAGATGGCTCTGCAGCCCCAAGGAAAGCTCCTCTTGCTGGACACGCTGTCTTTTTCTTGGGGAAATAAAGTCGCAAACCCAGGCAACGGCTATGAGAAGGCTTCCAGTCTGCCTTTAGTAAAGAGGAGCAACACTGCAACTGCAGATCTCCTCTTCTAGATTAAGGAGTTTAATTGCGCTAATTTATTTAGTTCCATGGGCTTTGTGCTTCATAATAGCCTGTAAAATATTTTGTTGAAGGTTATTGGATGTCTTGCATAAAAGCATACGTTCCATTGCTATATATGCAATATAAATTTAAGCTAGTTAAGGCACAAGAGAAAATCCGTTTTAACTACTGACTTAATAAGACATAGATAATTTGAATATTAAAAACTGTTAGCTTTTTTTTTTCTTTCTTGCCACCTACCACCACCCCCTAACCCCCCCTCCCCCTCCCTGTGATCCACTTCTCCTGCTCAGTTTTAAGAGTTGAGGTGCACTAAGAGACCTTCAGGAGACCTTCAAGACCCACCTGGATGCAGTCGTGAGTGATGTGCTCTGGGCAATCCTGCTTTAGCAGGGGAGTTGGACCAGAGGATCTCTAGAGGTTCCTTCCAAATCTGACAATCCCGTGATGCCTTGGATCTTATAGCAGAGTCCATACAGTACTGGCAGAATGAAGCATTTTAGTAAGGATCACTAATGTAATACTACATCTGGCTGTTTTTACAGAAGGACAGTGAGTGAGCAGTGAGCTGATGTGACATCAGAACACTTTGGGTCTGGGGAACTTTAATAACCTGGCTAGGACACAAACTTTTTAAACAACAAGCAATGCAACTCCATAAATAGACATGTCCATTGCCAAAAAACTATATGCTTTTTATTTTTTAAAGTGCTTTTGTTCATATCAGAGAGGTAGAAGGAGATCCACTGAAGTCTCCACTGAGTTTTCTAGCTTCTGTTGTAAAACATCAATACTCAGAAAGCCATTAGCATGAAGGTAATTTGATTTTGGAAGAATTTGGATTCACTTGGCACGGAGACTGCCTGTCTTATCTTAACATGTTATATTAAGCCACTAAAAACTTCCTCAGAATTTTGTCACTTTCCAACTATCTTTTGTATTTTTGTTAGTCTCCTGGTAGGGAGTTGCACCTTTACCAATCTCTCCAAACCACTGCTGCTAGGGAAGGTCACCTTCCTTTTCTGCTCTTCTTCCTTTGTCACTTCACGCTGAAAGCTGTCACTGGCTTCTTGTCTCTTGGTGCATCATATCCAATCTCTATTTTCTCATTCTCAGGGACTTATCTACTATTATCTGTGTGTAACCAGGTTCTGTATTTTATGAAGAGGAATTACACAGGCTGGCATCAATAGCTGACTTTTTTAGAAACTCATTACAGCTCTTAATGCAAATATTTGCCAGTAATATGAATAATATGTTTGAGTGATATCTGAATTTGTTATTTACATTGTGATTTGCAAATAAAAGTTTTCTCATTGTATTCCATAGACATCTGGTTGAGAGAGAAACGTTCCTTCAGACTGTGAAGTTTAAAATCTCTATGATTGCTGTATCCAGAGTTTCTCTTAGTTTTGTGTCTACTACCTGTTGCATTCTACAACGATCTGCTAATGATGGCTTAATTAAAAGAGTTTTGATGCTGCGTATCAGAAGGAAGAAATATGTACTAGAAGTCCAGGAGCAATCTGAGTGAAGAAGGGGTTTCTGAGAGGGCAGAAAGCACTTTAGGTTGCACAAATCTAGGCAGGAGGTCAGTGTGTGCAATGTTACAAGGCTGTTATGACTTCTTCAGAGTTTCCTTCATCTATATGAATATGTATATTTGAGTATACATAGATCCATATATGAGAGTTCAGCATCTATATATGTATTTAAGCACAGCAGAGAGATAACTTCACTTATTCTCCTCTCTGTGTCAGATGATTCCCCTTTAGTAGCTGCTTGCTGACACTTGTCACCTTCTATCCACCTTCCATCCACCTTCTATTTCCCCCCTTTGCATTGCAAGCAGGGAAATCCCTGCTGAGAGTGCCAGAACCCGATGTGCCTACAGGACATGCTCTGCTGGGAGATGAGATCTGAACAAATAACCTCCACTTCATTGTTATTCAAAGACTACACCAGTTAATAAACCTCCAGTGTTGTCCTCCTAAAATCCCAATTACATTCTCATGTACTCCATTCAGTACTTCTTCCTGGGTCAGAAGTGATTTCTGTATTTGAAGAAATAAGATTTAATTTTACATTTCTTGGAGTGTTTTAGTCAGCTTCTTGTGCTCTCCTGTGAGACTGCAGTTTTGTCATTATAGCATCAAACCCCAGTCTCTCGATGCTGTGGACACAAAGTGTGAAGCAGCTGATGGAGAGTTGTTGGTCCCATTAAATAGTCTCAGTTCTGGTTAACACAGGAGTACACAGGCAGGATAACATCCCACAGATCCCAGCAAGCACTGAGCGAAATGGGAAGTGAGACACAAATCCAACATCCAAAAGCTTTACAGCAGCCTGTTTTCCTATCAGCATCATCAGATTAAAGCCAGAGACTTTTTTCCATGTGCTGAAAGCAACTTAACAGATAAGATGAGCAAAAGACCCCGCTTTATTTTCTTGGACTCAGATGGTTCAGTAATCCTGGAATACCATAGAAACTACTGTGCACAAAAAATAACCCTGATCTGTAGTGAATGCAGAGATTTGGTATGACCTTTAAAGGCATATGCAAGGGAGAAGAAGCAGAGAAGGATTTTTCTCCATGTAAATGTGAAGTAATAGAGAACATGTACAGGTCTGTGACCACATTTGGGGTGAGGGCATTGCAGTTCAGGAGAAGGTGCAGTAAAGGAGAATGGAAAAATGAAAGGTGGTTTGCTTATGATGAGTTTACCTTCACTGGTAGAAAAATCTAAGTCCCAGAGGCGCCTAGAAGAAGAACTGGCAGCTGGAAGCCTAAGCCATACAGATCTGATCACGGTGTTTCATCACGGGCAGTTATCAGGGGAAGCAGTGCATTCTCCACCTCCCGCTGAGTTCAGATGAGCACTGGACCCCTCCTGGGAACTGCCAAGGTAGGAGCACTCTTGGGAGAAGGGTGGAAGTGAACATGCTGTGTTGCAGGTTCCTGCTTGCCTGGGTTGTGCTGAAGTGTGCTGTGGGTGAGAGGACCCACCTCAGCAGCACCCAGATAGGGCACCACATCCCACCTGCATGGGTGTAGCAACCCTGGTGTTGGCCATACACCAATTACCAGACTCCATGCCAATAATGCTCAGTGAAACCTGAAGTTCTCATATCAAATCATGGCAGTGAGGTAATAATCTCCTCCACCTCATTAGTGGACCGGGCTGGTTGCAAAAGAGTCATTGAAGGTCCTTGAGGCATCATAGCCACTGCATCCTGCTGAGTAGCCAGGAATGGTGGCTGGTTAGAGGTTACCAAAGTGCCAGATCTGCCCAAGGACCTGAGCTAATTTGTGTGATGGTTCCTTGGCCATCTCCACCCAGGCTGAGGGGCACAAGGCTTTCCTCACCCTGTGTGACAGGCATTCCATCAGGTGGGGAAGAGACACTGTCCCTTATCCCAGACTAGCAACCAGACCTGCAGACTCCTTACCCTTGCTGCCATGCTTGTGTCTGAAAAGTGGCCAAACTACCTCAGTTTAAAATTTTCTTTTGAGTAAATAACAGCTGTTACTTACTGTTTTTTTCTCCCCTTGGGCTTTTTTAAATAACAAACTCTCCAGCAACTCTGGATTTGAGAGCGGACCCAGCTGCAGACCCAACTGAAGGCCAAACAGCTATGACCAACCTGGTTCTGTGCTGGGATCTGAGCAAAAAGAAACACAGAAAGCTTGGTCTGAGTTAGGCTGTTCAAATAAAGCCACATGAACTTTCACACTTTATATTGTTTGTTATGATGTTTTCAGAATGAAGCACAGATGTTTTATTTTGTTAGGTTTTTGTTCCCCTCTGGCTGAGTCACCTATTATCCCAGCCAGATCAGGGCAGCTGAAACAGGAGTCACAACGAAGAAGTCTCCAAAAGAAGGTCAAATAGTTTATTTGATTTTCTGATAATCTTCTGCACATCCCTAAAAAGATCATGAAATAAACATAATCTCATACTCTGGTATAAAATGTTGGGAAGTTATGGATCCTATCCAAACTGCTTGGGTTCCACATCACTTAAATTGAGTCAATGAAGATGAGTTAGGATTGAATTTTGCCTATAGCTTTGTGCTCTTCTTTAAATATTCTGCTCTGATTATAATGTAGGAGTAGAGGAGATCAAAACATTTCTGAGACAACCTTTGATTTTAAGTATATATCTTCAGAACTCTTGAGCAAGTGGGATCCCACCAAGCAAATCAAGCTGGGGACATTACGTAAACCATCAATGTGATGGCAAATGACCAGAGACATGCTCTGAAAAATGGCAAGTGTCACAGCAGGAGATGGAGAAACCCCTCAGTTTTCCTTTTGGAAAAAAAAATAGTCACATTTTCTCTGACAGAAGCGGTGTCCGTCTGGTAACGTGTTACTGCAGCATCCTTTGGGGATGATACTGATGCACAGAAAAACCAGACAGTTCTCTGGAAGTAGTTAACCTGACTCTCATTCAGTAGTCTGCTGAGTCCTTCCTAGAAAGGAGAACAGAGACGTGGCTGCAGAGTGTTTCTTGAGAGCAGTAGCTGTCAACCCATTTGGAACAAAAGTTCCCATCCCAACACATCCCCAGTTTTGGTTGGCGATTTTTTTTTTTTTTTTTATTGTGTGCTCCATTTGTTTTTTGTTTTCAAAGAGTTGTGTAATAATACACCCAGATCCCCAGAATACATGTTATAGTTTTAACAGAGCATTGTCCTTGGAAAGTTTTCAAAGCGTTTCTGTATATTTGCAGTATCTGTAGTTAGCACACTCAAAGCCAGAGTGATTCATTTCCTGCCCAGTGGCCATTTGTTGTTTTGTACTCTTTTTCTTTTTTTTTTCTTCTTTTTTTTTTTTTTTTTTTTTTTTTTCTCGGCTGCATCTTTACAAGTATAATGGAAAAATCACTATTTGCAGATAATGAAAGTGAAGGAATTAAAAATTAATGCATGCAGCTGAAAATGTCAGCCACAGAAACTTGCTCGCAAATGCCAGTGCAGAGCAGGATTTTTTTATTAAATATCCATGGCCAGTGCCTAAATCTTTGCAGCTAGAGGGTCAGTAATTTGGAACCAGCTAGAGCCTAGGGTTCCTTCTACAGTGTAAATTCCTGAATAGAGGAAAGAAAAAAAACATATTACTACTTCATAATTGATAGTTCAGTCTATTTTGGCTTGAAATTAACCTTTGAGAATTCAGGAGGCTTTGTATATCTAGCCATTGGTGATTTCTTATTTGAAAAGTGCAGTATCTCTACAGATTATCAGATGCTATGCACATAGACGAGGTCTGGGCAACAGAGCATTGCTTCTGACATCTGAGTCTTGCCAGGTCTGTCAAACCCAGGTCCATGATAGTAAAGTACACCTTATTGTGCATTGTACAGCTTCCCTATATTTATTCTATTTTTATTGAAGAAAATACGAAGAAGCCATTATGCTTTATTTAGATACTAGAAAAAATTTCTTTACTCTGAGGGTGGTGGAGCACTGGAACAGGTTGTCCAGGGAGGTGGTTGAGGCCCCTTCCCTGGAGATATTCAAGGTGAGGCTCAATGAGGCCCTGGGCAACCTGGTCTAGTTGTCCCTGCGACTGTTGGGAGGTTGGACGGGATGACCTTTGGAGGTCCCTTCCAGCCTGGATGATTCTATGATTCTTTTCTGGGCAGTCAAGTCAAAGCATCCACTAGCAAAACAAGAGGTTAGAGATATCTTTAACCAAAACATTTACTGATTTCTATGGCTCACTGTGTGTGTTTGTATGTCCTGGGAAATCATGTAGCAATGCCAAGAGCCAGGCGTGGCTTGTTTGAACTAATATTGGGAGAAAAGAAGCAGAAAAGCAAGAGGAACTAATAATGAAGATACAGGAGTAATAGACAGCAAACTTCCCTGTCACTGCTCCCAGAAGTGAAACCAGCAAGATAAATGTCTTGACTTCTGGGTAAAAGACCTGATCTCTTTCCTATTTGAATTCAGGAAAAATCATTAAAAAGGAGCAACACGCTTCTTGAGAAGTTTATATCTGTTTATATCTACAAGTTTATATCTGATACCTGACTCAGTTCCCTGATTTTCTCTTCCTTGAGAGCCCTGAGTTTCAGCTAATACTAGCTAGAGTCAAGGACAGTGAATGATTTCTTGTGGGAAGATAACAGGACTTTGTGGTCCTCCTCAACCAAGGATGAACAAATAGTAATATTCTCCCATACATTAAACCTGAGCCATTATGTATGAATTTAAAGAAGCACCCAAATAAATGCTGGATGTTTAGCTGAAGAGTTTCAAAGAGAATCTGAAAGCTTCCCTAACATGGTACAGAAAAGATACTTTGCCTGAGATGTTTTTTTTTTTTTTCAGCATGGATAAAATCAACAACTTCTTGGAGAAATGGGATGCCCAGCTGCAGCCCTTCCAGCTTGGACGAGCAAAAGTAGCAGCCTGGCTGCTATGGACTAGAAATATGGAGGCACTAGGAAACCTCTGCCCAACTTGACTCTTGCCAGCAGAAATGAACTCCTGCAAGGGCTTAACAAACAAATACTTCCAGAAGGAAACCTGAAGTTTTGCAGGCTATTGTAGAAGTCACCCAAAAGAATAAAAGATCAAATCAGTTTTACAATTATTATGACTGTTTTCCAGTCTGTTCCTAACCACGGAAAGGGGAGAGACTGAATCACCCCACCTCAGATGCTACAAAGATCACAGACTTACAGAATAGGTGAGTCTGGCAGGGACCTTTGGAGGTCATCTAGTCTAAGCCCCCTACTCAGAGTAGGTTGTTCACAAACATGCACAGTCAGGTTTTGAGTATCTCCTAGGATGGAGATTCCACTATATCCCTGGGCAACCTGTGCAAGCGCTTACTCACCCTCACATAGTTAAAAAGGGTTTCCTGATGTTGAGAGGAAACCTCCTGAGTTTCAGTTTGTGTCCATTGCCTCTTGTCCTGCCACTGGTCACCACTAAGAAAAACCTGACTCAATCCTCTGTACTCCTTCTCGTCATGTACGTATACACATTGCTATCATCATCCTGAGCTTCTTTTCTCCAGGCTGAATGAAGAGCCTCAGGGATCAGCCTTTCCTCATATGAGAAAAGTCCATGTCCCTTTGCTAAACTCACTCCAGAATGTTCACGTCCTTCTCGTACTGGGGAGCCCGAAAATGGTCACAACACTCCAGATCTGTCTCACTGGTGATGAGTGAAGAGGAAGGATCCTCCCTTCAGCCTGCTGGAGACACTCTTCTCAGTGCATTCCAGGAGGCTTTTGACCTTCTTGGCTGCAAGGGCACATTCCTGGCTCGTGTTCAACTTGTTGTCCCACAGGGCCCTTAAGGCAAACTCTACAGGGCTGCACTTTGACCCACAGCTTGTACTGGTGTCTGGGCTATTCCTCCCCAGTTGCAGGACATCAAATTTTCCCTTGTTGAACTTAATGAAGTTCCTGTCAGCAGGTTTCTCTGGCCTGCCCATGTCCCTCTGCGTGACAGCACAACGGTCTGGTGTATCAACCACTCCTCCTGATTTTGGACTGGACTAACTTTCTGAGTGTGTGCTCTGTCCCATCATCTAGGTCATTCCTGAGATGGGAGAGACCGTCAATGCCTTTGTGTGAACAGTGCATCTCTCACAGTGTTGTAGAACAATTCCCTGGAAGACAGACTGAGTCACCTGGATGGTGTACAGGCCATTGGTATGTGGCTTGGAGACAGCCAGCAATATGAGCAGCCCAGGGAAACAGCTGAGAATGAAGACAAAGACATGGGGGCTTGGGGTTGGAAGGGAACCGGATGACTCTACCTGAGCTGCTGGAGGACCACCAAAGTCATGTATTTGTAGCGGATAAGAAAGCTACCAAGGATTTCCAGGATAAACTGGCAATAAACCAATTTACAGGCTTTCAGCTGGGCTTCGGCTTATGGACCAGTGGATGGGCGCCAAATGACTCTGAATGGCTTTGGAATTTGCCATATTACTTACATTATTTTTTGTTGTCTATTGCACCAGAAAAGGAAGAAGGTGCTAGTGAGGAAGATGGGTGCAGATCATTATGAGCCTAGTAACTCCAGCTCTGTGTCTTGCTGAGAATCAGCAGTTCTGGTATGACTCATGAAAGAGCCTGAAGAACCAGAAAAGAATTAAATTCAGTTGATAGTGACTAGCTGTTCAGTCTCAAAAATAAAGAAAAAATCGCAAGGCAGAAGAGGATGGAGCATCAGAAACACAAATCAGTCTCTGAAATGAGTGGGACAAGGGACAGGGAGCAGAAGAGGAAACATCTGAAGGTATGAAAATCACCCTTACGGTTAAGCCTGGATGTGTCAAGAGCACTTGTAGGTGTTTTGCTACTGAGTACACCATCCAAAGGAGCAGCAAACATTGTAGTCATAAGATCAGACATGCAAGGTCATCTGGAAACTGAGGGATGTTGGCAAGAACTGGGTCTGAAAACCAGACATCTCATTCCTCAGGGAAGAGGTCAACTCAAAAAATCCTTTTGGACAGCATTAGAGCTTCTGAGTTTGTAGTAAAAGCCTGGAGTAATATAATACACTGGCAAATCCAAACATGAAGATAATTTTTAAAAATAAGCGGTTTGTGCAGTGTTTGTGCAATTTTCTGCAAAAGCAGTTAACCTGCTTTCAGAAACTGCTGTAACACCTGCTCACGGTGAAAGGTACTGTGCAAAACAAAATTGGGGAACGGTCAAGCTGCCCCCTGACGTCAGCATCTTGGTTGGCTTTAGCTGCCAAGGTTCATGTGGAGCTGAAACAAGGAGTGCTATTTTCTTGTAGGTGTTCGCTATCTAACAAGCTCCATCACTGGCTTTTCCTCCTCATCTGCAGGACCCCACACATTGACCAGCCATCCATATGAGAAAGCCTGCCCGCTGTGCACGCAGCTGTGCACATCCATACTTCTCTTTGCTGCCTTGGCACCCCCGGACTGCGCCGCAGCTGCCACAGATATTGTGTAAAAGCCTGGAGAAGTCTCTCCAAACACACCCTGCTCTTTGCCTGTTGCGGCAGTCTGGACAAGAAATTGAAAAGGATGTTCTTGCTGCATTTACAAACGTCGCTACCAGAGCAAACCTCGGCTGTGTTTACTCTGCTTTTTGCTGTGTGAAAAAAAAATTTAAAAAAAATATATTGTTTATCGCTGATCTCAGTTGGAGCCATTTGATGGTTTCTTTCTGAGCTCATTTTGCTTCCAATTCAATAAGAACTAAAAATAATAACATGGATAATCTAATTGCAGATCAGGAGATATCCTGACCGCTCTCAGCCTCCGAACATGCATCCCACGTACACGAGACGCACATGTAGGGCACAAGCTTTCCAGCAGCAGCAGCAGCTTTTCACCTAGACCAAGGGTGACATTTGGGAACCACAAAGCCTATCAGCACTATCCTGCTCGGTTGATATAGTGCGGAGACTTTCTGAAAACAAATAAGACATGTTGATCTCTCTCCCTGATCGCATACCATGGCCAAGGCAAAAATAAGTGTTCAGACCCTTGAATTTCATATGCACTGGAGAAATCTTGGAGAAAAAAAAAAAAAAACAAAAAACAAAAAACAAACAAAAAAAAAACCAACAGGAAAGCATTTGTAATATTAAAAATAGATTGCTTCCTGGAAGTAAGAGCCCTGATGATCTTGTTGACTTGTTTTTTTCGTGTTAAATGCCATATCATACAGAAGCACAACCAGCCAGCTCCTGATTTGACTTGAAGTTTGCCTGACAAACAAAACGTATATGGCTTATTTTATACTTTGTTTTTGTCATTTTATATTTATTTTTATCTAATATATGTCTATGGAAAAGATACTGTTATAGTCTGTGATGTGAGGGACTGACTCCAGAGCCCCCAGAGAAGTATCTTAGTCTTAAAAGTCATAAGTAAGTAGGAACAAGGTAAATAGTCCCCCGGATATTAATATGCAGGAGAAAAAAAGTGTCATTCTGAAAAGCTGGGCATTTCCAGGGGAATTCCTCACAAGGAATACTGCTGGAAATAGTGGAGAGTTCCAATAAGGAAAAAAATAATTAATATATCTCCAGGCTACGCTCCAGCCTAAAACACGTATCAGGGCTATGTGCCCAGGTACGTACGGCCACCTCATTTATCACTATGATTTTACAGTGTAGCACCCCAGCTAACAGAAGCTGTTGAGACCACAACAGCCTAGCTTTCTACTGGCCTTACCAGTTTCCCAGCCAGTAAAAGGCAGGTTTACACACGTGGTTTCATGTCAAAGCCCTGCAGCTTGAACACCAGCAATGATTACCCCTCGCTGGGTAATTGTGAGCTCTTGGCGGAGTTTTCTGGAAGGGAAAAGCCACCTTCAGAGATGGGGTGGGCAGCTCTTTCTCTGCAGCTGTGAAGCTGACAGATTCCAGCAGGCAAAGTGTACCTCTCAGCATCAACTCAAGCTAAAGAAAATCCAGTTCTTTGCTCCTGTAGCCCATCAGTATTACATATATACAGTATATATATATACATATATATACAGCATATATACATATATATCAGTATATATCATATATATACTGTATATATCAGTATATATACATATATATCAGTATCACATAGATACAACAAACCAGTGCAGAGGGAACTTGTTCTAAAATGGGGCAGTCAGGATTACATGAGGATTTACACAGCAGCAGACAAATGCCCAGCGAGAAACAGTCACCCAAATGCAGAGACCAGAGAAAAGTCCTGTTCCCAATTGCATTACGTACTCTTTCTTCTGATTTTTGCCTTCCCAGCTTCTCAAACTCACAAGTGAAAAAAGAGCATCTCCAGGCAACACCTGAAGATGCCTTTTGATTTTGATTCTCATCACCTTAGTCTGTTATTCTGCAAAAGCAGAGATAACAAATACACTTTTTGAATTGATGCCTCTTCAGACATAATCTTGTCTATTGATTAGAAATTAAATACACTTTTTTTTCTTTTCCAAAAATCAATGTAAATGTTATTTCTGCTGTTGTAGTTTTCTGCTTGGGAAGGATTAAAATGAAGACTATTTTTTCCATGAGACAGACACAGCTTTTCTTTAAACAAAAATGTCATTATAATAATAGTTCTAGGATTACTTGAACATTTTTCCTCTTTCAGTTTCTTCTAAAGTGCTTCTCTCAGTTTTTTCAAGGCAAGGAAAGTGAGTTTTCCTCTGGCCACTGGGCAGCTGCGGGTTCTTCTGCGGCAGGAATACTAGCGTGGGGCTGGGCTGCCAGAACAGAGTGCCCTCAGTCCGTCGTTTCTAATCTCTGTTCTTCATTTTCTCACCTGTAAAAAGGAGAGAGGACGTTTTCAAACCTTCACACCAACAGCTTCATGGGAGCCTGCGTAAGTCCACCTTGCTTTCAATTTTTTTTTTTT
>VZRU01018759.1:48075-72283 GCA_013398155.1 Pedionomus torquatus | reverse complement strand
TTTTTTTTTTTTTTTTCATTTTTGCTGTTACCTGAGCTGTTGTTGCATGTCACTGCAGATTAAAACTTATATCACAGCAGAAAAGTGGCTTCAAAGTTAAATATTCTGAATAATATTACATATTCCACTAAAACTCTTGCCATAGACTTTTCTGAGATCCAATGGTAGCACGAAGCACATTGTACCTTGCTGCCCTGTTGATCCTTGAAATACAGACTAATTCCCCATGAAATTAACTGTTTATACACACCTAAGTTGTGTCCTGGATAAACATTGGCTCGTATAAACATTGGGTAAAGTGGTTTATACACTAAGGTTGTTTTCCTTCTGAAAGATGATCCCTAAAGTAACTTCAATCAAAAGGCGTGCAAAGATGAATGATGATTTTCTTCTTCGAAGGGTCTTTCAACAGATCGGCTTAAGGTAGTGTTCTTCAATTATTCTATGAATGAATCATTGTTAATTACAAGTTTTTACTGGTCAAGCATATTTTTTTTTTTTTGCTGTGAAAATATTACACCTCAGGATTAGGACACCGCCAGTCATTTTTATTATCTAGATAAACACAATGTTTTGGGTTTGTTTTTTTTTAAAGCATGTATCTTAATTCCAGGAGAGATGAGGCAAGTGGCAGTGGCATCCAAATGGTGACACTAAAATCAGTTTTTTCACGTGCAACTCTGTGAACTCTTATCCTTTAAGTGCTTAAATGTGGCTTGGCATGAAAACCTCATCCCTCTAAGCACATCTGATTTCACACCCCTCAGGCCCTGGGACACAGCTCCATTATGGGCCAACAAATGAGAATGGTACGATTGCAAAACACATCTCCTCTTAGGCTTGGTTATAAAATGTCAACAGCTAAATAAAAATAAATCAAAATAATCGCTAAGAGTAAAAACACAACAGGAACTTGACTTAGAAAAATGGAAGCAAACCCAGATGATCAGATAGATGCAACCTAGCTAGCAGAAAGAGAAGAATTCATCTGTTTTACTGAAAGAGGAACACAACATTGGGAACCACTTTCAGCTATCAAAGTACCAATGCCTCACACAAAAGCTAGGGCTGGTGAGTTCACCTTTCCCCTTAAGTACGGATTTCTGGGATTTCAGCAGCTGGTGTTAAAGATCCTATTTCTTTAGAGAAATTCACCAAATGCTTCAAAAAGGGGATGTGGCATAGCTGCTGAATCACGAAGCAGAAAAAGTCTTCCCGCCTCTCTCTGGTGCCACATCCCTTTTATCACTCGGGTGATACTGAGACCAGAATTGAAAGCAGTGGGTGATAACACAGCCCATTTTCTCTGGAACAAAAGCACGAGTGGCTTCTGTGTAAGGCACCACACAAGTAGGATGCATTTGGTGTGACACACGTTATCACTTCTGTTAGTATATGATTTCTAGATGATAGAATTTCTATCTCCATCTTTTCAGGTAAGTCTGACTTTTTTTCTCAGAAAATAACTAAAACCATATCAATTTTTGCAGAAAGCATTCGGAACAGTGTGAATTTAGAAACATCACCCAGACCTGATCACAGTCATTTGATAATGTAGAATTTGTTCCTTTTCATGACGTTACAATAGAAAACACATATATTTATAGTATGATTTTGTAGAAGTGTAACAACTGAAATATGATGTCCAATTTCAGTTTGGAGTTGTTGAAAAGAGGTTTGGAGATATTTGAAGAGTTCCACGTCAAAATACACAGGGTCCTGTGAAAGAGTCCCAATTTTTACTAGAACAGAATTGTTCCATGGAAAGATTTCTGTGGAAATATTTTCCTAGTACAACACTGAGTCATAGAATAATTAAGGATTGGGGGGAGCTCTAGGAGTCACCTAGTCCATTCTTCTGCACAAACCAGGGCTAACTTCAAAGTTAGATCAGATTATGCAAGGTCTTGTCTCCACCACTTTGGAATATCTGCACAGTTTCTTCCCTGAACAACCTGCTCTAGTGCTCATAGTGAAGAGCATTTCCTTATACCCACCTGAAATTTCCCTTGCATTTACCTCTGTACCATTGCATCTTGTCCTTTCACACTGTACCTTCAAGAAGAACGCAGCTAACTTGTCTCTATGTCACAACAAGTAGCTGAAGACAGGAATTAGGTCCACCTGATTAGGTCCAGCCTTTGCTTCCACAGAATAAACATGAAAGCAGCTCCCTCAGCACCTCCTTGTTGCTGGGTGGTGTCCAATTTATGCAGAATTTATGTCCAACACATCATGCTACTTATGAATCAAATCCCTTACAACTGTGAAGGACGTTCTGGCTTCCAGAGACTGTCACTGCACTTCATCTGTGGAAGGGTATTGAGCATCCTGTGCTGAGAACCATGATTTTTTGCTTCCTTCTCATAAAACACAACCATACCTGCAGGCACTTGGGAATGTACATGTCCTGTGACTGTTTTCAGGAGTCCAGGCTGTCTTCCCAAAATCAAAGCAGAGAAAAGTGCTTCTCATTAGTCCAGAAGCCAGAACTGCTCAAGGTGACGGTTCCAATGGGTGCTCTGCTCTCTCTTAGTCCTTTTGGGAATTCTGACTTTTAAGTTTTGGTACTGAATTAAGTGCAGAATCCTGCCTTTTTTCTTTTTGTATTTTATTCTCCCCCCCCTTTTTCAATAAGGGAAATGTTATAATATCTCTTTCAGCATTAACACCTCCATTAATCCTGAGCAGCAGAAGCCAACATTCTTATTATCTCTCATTTGCCATTTATTACAACGGGAAGAAATCCACTTAACTGATATACTACCTAATGAATGAGCAAGGAGGTTATAGAAAGGTAAGCAGTAGTAATAACAGTTGTAATGGTAGCAATCAGAAGCCAATAAAACACATCTGATGCTGACCTCAATTAACACTGACATGCACTCTCATTTTAGCGGTAATATCAAGTGACTGGTACAACACAGCTAAAGCCCACAGCTCTGTTTTCAAGGGATGCTGGTGACAGTTCTGTTTTCAAAACAAACAATTAGAGGCCACAAATCAGGATACCAAGTTGAAACGTGGTCTCCTGAGGATCTCACGATCCTGAGCTTGAGCTCTCAAATAAACACAGTGCTGCTACAGAGAGCCTCACGTTGCTTTTCTCATTCCAGATGATAAGCAGGTGTAACCTGCAGTTTTAAAATCCTGCCAGGAGCGGAGCAAACATCTACAGCTGGGGTGACACAGACCCTCTTCCAGTTTATAAAGGCAGATAATATAAGGTGCTCACTGAGTAGCAGGCTTAACCTTTGAGGTTAGAAAGTTCAAACCAATTTGTTGAGAAAAGCTAAAGGCTTATATTAACAAGTCTCAGGAAGGGTCCCGGCAAGGAAGCTCCTAGTCAAGAGCAGTATTCGTGGTGGGTAACTCAGGCTGCACTAACATTTTTGTCCCTTTTTTGAAAAGGTGTTTTGGAAGCCAATCTGCCGTTTTCCCCATGAGTGAGCACTTTGGTCGTGTTGGGGTTCTGGCACAGAGTGTGCACACTGAGGTCCCTTCAGATGACACTGGACAGAAAGGTGAGCTCTAGAAACACAACCAGTGCATCCCAGCAACTGATGGGCATTCAGACTAGAAATGGATCAAAGCAACCTCCTCTCCCCACACACAATGTGGTAACTGAATCCTTGGCACCAACTGATTGATTCCCTCTACAGAGCTGCCTTCATGCTAATGCAGAGACAGCCATCCGGGTAATTTCTGTCTGTCAACACAAACAAGTCCTCTTGGAAGATATTTCCGGGCATATAAGGGAATGAAGGTTATTTGGAACAGTCAACGTGGATTTACCAATGGTAAGTCATGTCTGACCAACTTGACTTTCTTCTGTGATAACTGGATTTGTGGATGAGAGGAGAGCCATGGATGTCGTTTACCTTGACTTCAATGAGGCTTTTGAGACTGCTGCTCACAACGTTCTTGTATCCCAAGTCAGGATGTTTCAGTCTGGATGGGTGGAGAATGAGATGGCTAAGAATGGTTTGCTAATCAAGCTTAGGAGGTTAATGGGTCATCCTCCTCCTAGAAACCGGTAACAGCGGGGTATCTCAAGGGTCTATCTTGGAACCTCTTGTGTTTAACATCTTTATCAATAATCTGCAGGGGGTGGTGAAGAGTGCTTTCATCTGATCTCAGAGCTGACCCTGATTCAGCAGGATGCCAGACTAGAGACCTTCTGCAGTCCCTTCTCACCTGAGTCACCCCATGGTCCTGCGAGAAGGTATCAAACCCCATGCTGTTCCTTCAGAGGCTATTAGGATTTGAAATGCATGATGCATCAGCACTCTTTACACTTCATCACAGCACCTGCTGCAGGCAGCTTCCCTTTTTCTTTTTCCATGCCATGGATTTGCTAATCATAGAAGACCAGGATGGGTTAAGTGGCTCTGTTGCTTACAGACCTCATGCTGAAGCCATGGTTTAGTTTCCTCTCTCTTCTTGCTCGGGCAATGAATTTCAGTGTTCAGCTCTTGCTTTATATATTCTACCTGTCAACTTGGTTTCAAGTTGAAAGGTTTCCCATCCAAAGAGTTAAAAAAGAGAAGAAATATTCCAACACTAATGAGTCAAAAGTATAGCTGAAAATGGGCTGCGTGTCCCGAAATAGACTGGAGAGGATCAGTGCTGGAACTAAGTTTCCGTGTGAACCTCTGACTTCTGTAAATACCAGAGACTCTTTCCTTTCAGATCCCAAGTTTACCTTCCTCATCTGGCTTGTTGCTTCCTTTAGCTGCGATGGGAGGGGACTGACGTTTTGTAGGGAGAAGCCTGGGTTATTGTTGTCTAATTTGCCTTGTTGTTTTTTTCTGCGGATACTGTCCCATGGGCTTCAGAAACTGTGGGACCAGGGAAAGGTGATGTTTCTATGCACAGCCTGTGCAATCTTGCAGAGATAGCAACAAGTAAAACCTTGGCTGGATTAAAATCAAAGGCAAAACACTCCCAAATTTCAATGAAGATGGAGTTTCACCCAGTTTCTTGTTCAGGAGGGTGTTCCTCAGAGTGAAAAGACTTGTATAAGGGCAACAATCCAGTGAACTTTATCTAAAACAATTAAGTTTTCCCTGAGCTCTCCCCCAAAATATGTATTCAATGGTTGTGGCATGATGTATATGGCATTTAACATCTTGCATAACATCACTGATAGTTCTTTCAGATCTTGGGCAGGAAATCACTCTAATATAATTGCATTGTCTGTCCCTGCTTCTTGTCCCCTGCAGTGACTCTTTAATCCACTGACCATTTTAATCCATTAGTTTGCCATTTTATTCCTTTATATATCCTCCAATGCTGAGGAAAGCCTTCAAATGGAATTTGTGACTTAGTAGACACTAAGAAATCTGATCATGAAAGCAGGAGCTTTTTCAGCTTTACTGGTTCCAGGCTCAGGGGGTGAGACATTTCTGCTGAGGGATTTCCCATGTCTGCTCCCAGCTCCATCCACCCACAAGGACCCACAGCTCCCAGCTCAAACCACAAATTTTTGGAGGAAAAGCAAATTTCCTCCATGTTTGCCTGAGGTAAAAACTTGTGCAGCAGATTTGGGTGGAGGAAAGTGAATTTTGTGCACAAGTTGACAAGATTCCTAGGAAAAATCATGGCGTTGCAGCCAAACAGATTGCGCTCCGAGTGCATTAAGGAGGTCTGATGAGGCTGTGTCGATGAGGGCACAACTTGGTTCCTGCAAACAGACTTGTCTGCCTTCCCTTTTTATTCCAGTCTCGGGTAACATTAACTCTTCTTGTAATGAGTTTTATTTTATTTTAAATTGCCCCTAGGGCTGACTTCACAGAAATCCAGCTGCAACTTCAGTTTTCCCCCACTGCTCTCCTGGCAGAACATTGAACATTTGTTACCAGGGGCTGCTTAGCTCCTGCTTTGACAATGCCAATCACAGCCTTACTTGCATCTTCACCTATCCCCAGCAATAGTTAAGGAAAGCTGGAGCAAATCTATACAGCCTTGCTCTAAAGACAGAAGGGAACGATGGCTCGAATGTTAAGATGTCAGTGTGCATGTGAAGCAAGGGGGAAAAAAAAAAAAAGGTCTAATCTTCAGTTCTAAGGTCTGATCTTCAACTTCTAAGACAGAGTCTTTTTAAAGGGGGAGCCAAGTAAGTCACTTCTGCCATTTCCCCACTCCAAACGTACAGCAATATTTGCAGAAGCAGCTTGTTTACAAGCTCAAGGCATCTCTCTCACATGGGAAAAGGCTTAAAGACTTTCTGGAGTGCAGCTCTCTCAGGCTGTCTGCTCATTTTCCTCAGCCTTATGGGAGAGGCTTGGAAGCTGTCAGACAGGTTAACCGCTGTGTTATGGACCTCTGAAGGGGCCAGGCTTTTTTCAGTGGTGCCCAGTGAGAGGACAAGAGGAAATGGGCACAAACTGGTACACAAGAAGTCCCATCTAAACACGAGGAGGAACTTCTTCAATTTGAGGTGGCAGAGCCCTAGTACAGGTTGCCCAGAGAGATGGTAGAGTCTCTGTCTCTGGAAACATTCAAAACCCACGTGGAAAAGAGGACATGCTTTGGCAGGGGCTTGGACCAGATGATCTCCAGATGTCCCTTCCAACCCCGTATCATTCTGTGAAGGTCTGTTACCCACATGCATTGTTTGTGGTTTGTGCAATGCCTGGATCCAGATCTCTCACCTACAGGCTGGCAGAGCTGTAGCAATACTGCCAGGTATTTGGTGCTCACCTGCACCATTCATCAAGCTTCAAATATGATGGAGCTTTTTTTTTTTGCTCAAGCTCATATCCTGGGCAGTTAGTTATCTGCACAGAAGCTGTGGCTGTGCGCATCCCAGCAGCTTCAGGACTGAGCTCACAATGTCTAGCTACATTTTGTCACTGGAAATTTTCCCAAAGACAAAACGTCTGAGGATCTCTTAAAGGTTAGGCAAGGCGACATGCGAAGGCACCGAAGTAAACCATGTTTACATCTCATGGACTTTCAGCAGTTGTTTAGCACTTCCATGCTTTGGTCTCCAGGATTTTTTTTCCTTGTAAAATTGCTAGCTGCACATGTTTCCCAGTGATGCCAATGAAGTCTCCCTCCTCTGCATTGCTGAGCCTGGTTTGATTCAGTACTCAGTGAACTTTGAGCTAGAAACATGGAGCTGTAAGAAAAATGTGATTTAGTTTTTCCTTTATTAATTCCCACTTTACATTTACCTTGTGTTTTTCTCCATCTTAAAAAAAAAAAAAAGAAAAAAGAGTAAACAGGTTGACTTCTTTGCCAAAATTGTGTGGAAATACAGGATATATATATTTAGTGCTGGTCAAGCTGTTGAGAATGAGTAGGAAACCCATCAGTTCCTGAGGCTGTTGTAGATTTCCTCTGCACAACTTGTCAGGAGCCTGCCGGAGCTGAGGATATTCTCACTGTGTACTTGAAATGTCAGGAATGCACTGTTTATTTGCAGCCAAAAGGCTGAAAATCGGGGCCTAAAGTCTCTTACCCAGAGGCTGGATGGCTCTTGGACAAGCTGCTGACATGAGGTACGAGCTGTGCAGGTGGTACACGGTGGGGCTGAAGCATCGTTGCAATCAGACCGATGGCTGCAGTCGCTCATGAGTGACTGATCCACTGCCCTTTCCTTCTCTCTTCAGAGAAACACTCGTTTTCCAAGGGCTTGGGACCACTTAGTGTAATTTCAGCAGAACACCCTGTACTAGCATACATTGTGCTTAGTGCAGAGCAGTTTTAGCATGGCTTGAAAAACTCACCTGCAGCCAGAAAACCGTAACTCTTGCAGAGAATTACTGTGTCAAACCAATGTTTTAGTTAAGTGTAAGAGCTTAAAAATTAACTTGTAAAAGCTTCAGGGGGGTCATACCATATTATAGCAAAGCACCCTTCTAGGAGCCTTAGCAGTCGGGAGTGGAAGCCTGAGGAAGGGAAAAAGGGCAGAATAAGAACATAGCAAACTTCTCCCAAATATCCCATCTCAGTTTGCCACAATTTGCAGCTCAGAGATTGCTTCAACTTGTGATGGTGTCTTTATATTTATGACCTCAGAATGCTTTCTTCTTCCAGTAATTTGCTCCACAGTTTTCTGAACTGATGTAAATATTAGCAACCTGTGGAAAAGAATTTCGCGGGTTGAGTTAGCACAGATGAAAACTTCAATCTTGTCTTCCTTTTGAATGTGTCTTCTGTTACTCGTAGCTGATGCTCACTGGTTCTTGTGCTGGAGGAGACAGAAAACAGTTTTTCTATACAACTTTTTCCCTTCTGTGAGATGCATGCAACTCATGTGAGAAGCTAGAGGAGTGTTATCGTTCTTCTCTTCTCTAACCAAATAAAAGAAATGCAGAGAACTGTTCTGCTGAGGTGTTTAAGGATCTGCAGGAATATCACCCTATTTACTTGAAATCTTCTCATCTAAGGAAAAGGATAAGTCAATAAATACTGGACAGGGAAACATGCTTTTCTTGCAATTTTGAAAAATACTGCAGGTGGAGGAGTGGGTCGCTCTCCTCTTTTGATGCTGTGCTGGAGCCTGTTTACAGCCACACAGACACATTGTGCTGCCGCTGGAAAAGGCCACAACAGCTTTAGTTTCCCAAGTCATGCTGGCCAGAGGAAGGAACAAAACTATCCCTCTCCACCGTTGCCAGCACCCACCACTTTCTCTCCTGTGTATGCCGTATCCCTTTGCACCTGAAGGGCTTGGGAAACTGTCTCCTGGGACTTATCTGAGTCCAAAGAAAACTGAGAAAACCAACCAACAACCAAAAAAACCCCTAATTTGTTTTCCTTTGGCTGGATTCACTCTGTGGTCAGGCAGCTGTTTTGGTGGCTTCAAAATCTTCACAGAATCTTCGTGGTTGGAAGGGACTTTTGAGATCATCATGTCCAACCATGCACGCACACACACACACACAAAAAAGACCCCACAAAACAAATCGCTCAACCCAAGAACCTCAGCCACCAGAGCATGGCCCGAAGTGCCATGTCTACATGTTTCTTAAATACCTCCAGGGTTGGTGACTTGACCACCTCCCTAGGCAGGCCATTCCGGTGCCTGACCACCCTCTCAGTAAAGTAATTCTTCCTAATAGCTAATCTAAACCTCCCTACCATGACCTCAGACCATTTTCTCTGGTCCTGTAATTATTCACTTGGGAATAATAAAGTTTAAGCCTGAGGAAAGGTAGAGCAGTTTCTTCTGGTGATTTTGCCACCTTATGCCAGAAAGACACTGGGCTGAGCTATACCAGAAGTATAGATACTGCAGGAATAGCTCATGAAACAAAAGCTGTCTGAGATGCACCTTCAGCTTTTCACACAAAAGAAAGTCAGGATGTTTAAGCTCTGATCAACTGTCATGTGCCCAGACCTGAGGAAACGCACTTTGAAAAGAAAATACACTATATAATGAAAAATAAAAAGCACTTCATTGATTGAGATGAGATATCTGTCAGAGATGCCTCTGTGGCAGACAGTTCAGTGAACATTTGCAATGGGTGACAAACATGTTTATGGTATGGTGATTTCAATAGACTTATTTATATGAATGTATCAATTTGCTTATAAGTTATGTAGTGGTCAGGAATTTTAATGAAGTCTAGGAGTCAGAATGGGGGGAAGATGTTTATAAACGTACAGTGATGGTTTTGTGTAGTCTACTTGTAAATCTGTCACTTGAATGCAAAGATTCAAGACTGAGGGCAGATTTTGCAACCCACTCTTCAGTGTCCAAGTCATCTATCTCATCATGCAAAGCCCAATTCCAGCAGAATCATAAAGATTCCTCCTTAAATTGACTTCAAAGCTGGTCCCATAACAGGCTCAACAAACTGCATAGCCATTAAGAGACTCTACATTATACAATATTGATTTCTCTAATATCCATATAATTATACTGAGATGCAAATTGCTAATAAAACTTAATAATCCTCCTGAAAAATTAGTGACATTAGCCTGAAAGCAGGCTTAAAATGCCTAAAGCCATTGTTTTGATAGCATTACCGAGCCATACATTAATAATTGTATTGCTTTGGCTGCGTGCTCCCCGCTGTTTTAGTACTTAACTAAACTGTAATGTTAAATAGTTGTTGCCGGCTTAAGAAGTTTATCAGACAATATAAAGATGTCTTTGTGATTGTAATTTAAAGCTACACATAAGTGCACCCAGAAAGTTCCACTTGCCAAAGTTATCTCCTAAGGGCTCCGTTTATGGGTATTACCCAGAGTTTAAAGAGAGTTTTTATGCCCCTGAGTCTTAACTTGGTAAGTAAGTGATAAGATAGGCCCTGCTTTCACTCGGTTCTGCTGGTTTGGGGGTGGTAAACGGTGCCTCTGCTGAAGCCATAGGTGCTTTCTGCATCTTATCCCTCCCCACAGCCAGCCGGGAGCCAGCCCAAACAGCCTGGGAACCCAACCCTCGGAAACCCCCCAGCCAGAAATAGCAGCGCCGAGAAGATGCCGGCAAGGTCGGGTCTTGACATGGACCGATGTCTGCCCATGCTGCGGTACATCCGTCCCGTGAAGGGGCTGATAGAACACCGTCCCACGTTCTGCTGACCGTCCCACAGCCCTCCTTCCTCCCTACGGGAGCTGGGTATCTTGTGGACACCCGCTTGGGAGCCGCGCCAAGCAGATGTCACCACCTCACCAAGGTGGCTTTGGGGAGGGGCAAGCCTGTTTTACTGTGGGCTAGGAATATTCTGGCTCGAAAGGGAATGGCTGAGAGTGTAGCCATCCATAAAATCCTAAATAACATGGAGAAAATGAGTAGGGAATACTTGGTCAGTGTACTGGGAAGTAACTGGGGCCGCCAAGTGAAAATGTGCTTGCAGATGTCCTTACTGCAGGATGCTGCAGATGCTGAGGGCTTTACATGGGTTCAAAAAGCAAGTGCAAAATCCACCCAGAGATATGAAACACAAGGACCTGTTGCTGGTTCAGACTCCTTGCCCACCTGATCAGCTCTTAAGACCTAGCCTGGATGTGGTGAACAGAGCAACAACCAGTGCACTGTGCAAGTCAGCAAGTGAAGCTTTGGGAAATAGTAGGGATAAAGAGGCCCCGTTCCTGCACAAAAGAGGCACTGCAGAGCAACTAAGCAGTGATGGCCTTCCAGTCCTATGGTGCAACCTGACAGCCTCTAGCAAGTAAAACCCTTTTGGTCTTCCTGGGTTCCAAGTGCTAAATTCCAACTCTCCAGTATCAGGACATGCACATGTGAAATGGACACACACAGTCATGAAAACCTTCTTTCAGACTTCTGCTCCTCTCCCCAGCCCCATGCCAATGCACCACTCCCAAGCCCAGGCAGAGTGGGGGTCCCAAACCCAAGACCACCGCTGCCCACTGATCCCCATCACCTGCGGGGTGAAACGGAGTCTACAGAGCCGCAGTCTGGTACACCAGGAACGAGAGGTGGAAAACAAACTGCAATCTCCAGCCTCAACTGAGTCTGGGAAGAGATTGTGGGAATGACATTCTGAAACCAAAGAAATCAAATATCAAAGGTGATAATCTTTGCCACCACAGTGCATAACACAGGTGTAATCATAGAACGGTTTGGGTTGGAATGGACCTTAAAGACCACTGAGTTCCAACCCCCTGTGCCATGGGCAGGCTCACCTCCCACTAGAGCAGGTTGCTCAAAGCCCCATTCAGCCTGGCCTTGAACACTTCCAGGGATGGGGCAGCCACAGCTTCTTTGGGCACCCTGTTCCAGGGTCTCATCACCCTCACAGAAATCATGGATCAGGGCAACTTTCCCAGAATTGGAAGAAAGTCCAGTAACCAAACATGACTCTCACCCCTGCGGTTATGCCTCGCTGTGGATGGGCTGCAGCAGAAGGTGTGATTGTGGCACACACAGAGGTGTCCCCTGTTGGCCAGCTTTCTGCTGGTGAGCTTGGTGCCAGTAGCACGGGCTTTGCTGTGTGCCCCATATCAACAGGCAACTCTGTGCCAAGGAGAAGCCCAAGTTGCGGAACCCTTGCTGTTGCTGCTGTGTAGCCTGGCAGGATGAAAACTACCTTGTGTCTGTCTACAGCCTGATGCCATCATGATTCTGACCATAGTGTAAAAACAGAGAGAGAGAAATAAAACTAAAAATAACTATATTTCTACTCGCTTTTGTGAAACTGTTCCTAAACATGTCACTTAGCAGGACTATACCAAAAGAGAAAGCAGCATGGAGCCCAGGGAAACGGCTTGGTGGGATGCTAAACAGCTTCATCTCCCCCTGGAAAACAGAATTAAACCTCAGTTTGTGTATTCAGTCTTTTAAGAAATCCTTTTTTAACCAAGGCTCAGGAAACCCCACCGTGCTGCCATTTTTCCTGGCACCAGAGATTGTGTCCGATGTTAGAGCTGGACCTGGAAACTGCATTCACTTATTTCCCACCCCCCCAAAAACTTACAGAGCAGCCATCATTCTCCATAACACTTGTCATCCTAACAAGCTGCAAGGCAGAGATACTTCACATCTGAACCAACCGGTGGCAGTCAGTGAATAACATCTAGGCAACCAGAACACTCTTCATCATGAACCTGATATGTTTAACAGCTAATTAAATCTGTGTAGGGATTAGGCTTTACATTGTATAGTTTTATGGCAGCAAAACCTGAGCTTCCTAAGATCTCATTGCCCAGCTCCTTATCTCTGATGCAGAGATGTTTATCAGCACCATATGGTAGAAGCTCCTGCTATGTTTCCCATTGACCTTCTAGGACTTAATCAGCCCAAATGTCAGGGGTTGAGGAGCTGAGGACATATATTATGACACAGAATGCAACGCTCAGCCAGGCAGAATGAAAATCCAGGGCTGAAGTCCAAAGAAAAGGTCTTTGTTGGTTAACTTCTGTCCCTAATAAATTTGTCAATTAGGAAGAACAAACATTAACTTTTGTTTTCCTTGCCCTTGCTGTTGCTTTGTGAGGTCCCATACTGCGAGGTAACACAGGGTGTGTGCTCAAGTATCAGCGACGAGGGGAAACCTCAGATGATTCACGGTTTGGGAATGTTTCACATAAAAATAGCAAATTCCGGCTTTATATCTGGAGGCTATCCACGCTGCCCAACTGTATTTTCCCAACCTTAGAACCATCCAAAAGAGAAGCAATTAGCAGGAAATTTTTGTCCCCAATTTCAGTAGCTCTGTGCTTGTAGCCTTTCTTAGTCACATGCTGCTTTTAGAATTAAAGAAGCACTGCTTCCAGGAATGGTGCTTGGGGACGATCGCATCAGAAGAGGACATGGCAGATCATCGTAACGCTTTTTGTGCCTGTGTGGAATACAGTTGCTTGTGAGTAGGGTTACATTAATGAGAAGTGCTCAGGCAAGGACTGGACTTGCCAAGGAATTCCGTGCAGAGAAAGAGACAAATTTTAGAGTATTTTTTGCAGAGAGAAGGACCCAGCTAGCATGCTTGAATGGCCCCTGCATTCTTCAGGTGGGCTGTGTTTACACTGATAAGAGCAAACATGAGCTCTCTTCAAGCCCTCAAACAGCCTATTTCAGGCACAGCTCTCCTGGATTCCCCACATCCAAACCCACCAGCAATTACAGCTTTTTCTGGCAGTTCTTCTGAAAAAGAGGAGCCAACCCCATTACTGCTCCTCCCCACTCCTACCCAGCTGCTCACAGTGATACGTCTGGATACCTAATCTCATGAGGATTCCTTCTGTTTGCAGCTCATTGGGCTCAAATCCAGGCTGGAATCTCCCATGCATTTCATGGATAAGGATGCTGATCCAAATGCTGACGCTTTGCTGCATGGCTGCAGAATGGAGATAAAGCCAGGAGTGGTTTGCAAAGCATTTGCAAACCTGCCCGCTATACGCCTGCCGTTTCATTGAAAATATCCTTTTTGGAATTGAAAAGAGCTTCCAAGACAGATGGGGCCTGACTGGGGTTTAGCTGAACGTGCTGTGTTCACAATACAGCAAAAAGTCCAGGTGTTGTAAAGGATGTAATGGCCATGCACTAAGAAAAGAATTGTGTTACTGGATGCCAAATATATGAACACATTTATAGAAACATTGCTTGCTCCTGAAACTGAATATATATAATTCTTTTTTTTTAAAGCAATTTCCTTTCCTAAAGCAGGTGTGTGCTAGTTCCCACATTTTCCAGGCATCCTTAAAATTATTTGGACCCACGTTTGGACAATTATTTGGAGTTTCGTTGGCTGACAAGGATTATAAATGAGAAGCCATTAGCTGGAATGGCTATATTGCAACTTCATCAGTCTGCATTGTGGTGTTTTAGAGGTACTACAAATGCACAGGGATGCATCTGACTACGCGTATGTGGTACATATTGTGTGATATAGCAAGCTAGAGAGCAAACAAAACTACAAAATTTAGATGTCTAAACTGAACATCCCAAGCCTTGGGGAGCTCCAGATATAGGGCAGATGGACATCAATGACAAATGTCCATTTCCACCTCTGTGCTAAGACTCTCCAATATGCAGCTTAGCCAGGTAGCCATTAAGATTCTGACAGTGTCAACATTTTATAGTATCTATAATTCTACTGTATAGTAATACATAGAAGAACACTTTCATTAAAGATATTGAAGAATACTGGGGAGGAGGGATGTAAAAGGATGTAGCACTGTCTGTTGAGCGTACTCTACTGGCTAGGCTCTTGCCTGAGAAGCAAGATTAATGTCAAATACATACATGAAAATACAAGTCCTTCCTAGAAACCCAGATCTAGGAAGCCTCTCCCTTAGGTTTCCTAGCTGACCTCCTAGCTCCTGCTTTCCTGGCTGTAAAATGCTTTAGATTCAGGGAGAAGAGTATAGAAACATTTGAAGCTTGACATCCCACAGCCTCGTAGTTGGGGCACGCACATAATGTACAGAAGGCATCACCTTCATTCAGCCTGAGAAGAGTTTAGCAGTGAGATCTCCCACTTCCTAGACAAGTGCTCTCGCTGTGCCTACAAAGGTCTCATTTCAAACCATAATAAAGAAAAGTCGAATTAAAGTCTGCAGTTTGTGGTTTAGCTTCCCTTGTGCTTTTTTTTTTCAGTATAAGCTGTTACAGCTCTTTGAGTCCTGATACGCCAACGGCGACCAGCCTTGTTCTGAGAACGGTGGTGAACACAGTGCAGAAGAGAAGGTCAAAAAGTGGAAAACAGAGTGAAAAGGTGGGAGCTTTAAGTACAAGTTTAAGATAACGGAATGTGCTGCTACACAAGAGCAGGGATGAAACTTCAGCTATACGATGTGGGACTGAAAAAAAAAAAAAACAAGTGGGAAAAGATGAATAAGGTTTTAAGGGAAAGTGCTACTCCCCAGGCAAAAGCCACAATACAATTAGATCAACCATTCCCTAACGGAACATAATAAGCTCTTTCAGAGCAGCTTCAGTCTGTACAAGCAGTCTATTCCTCTGACCATTTTTCTAAAGGCACTTCTTGCTAACTGCTAAAAATCACTGAAGTTTCTTTCCTAAAGGTACCCACGGAAATGTTCGTAGATCCATACAATGGTATAAATAACTAGATACATTAGCAGTAATAATACTACATAATATAGTAATAATACTAAAATATACTTGAAATAAGTAGAACTTGATAAAATTCCCTGTCAATAGACAGGATATAAGAAAATACATGCAGGAAAAGCAAGCAGGTCTACTCATAACCCCCGCCTCTAAGTTTCCAGTCTCTTTTAATAAAGTGAGAAGCTTTAGCTATTAAAAATCTTGTGACTCTTGTAATGCTACAGAACCTCGATACAAAATGTGAACAGTACAATATCCATTATATAATATATATTTATATTTTAATATATTACATTTATTTCTACATAGAGAGGCTATAAATACTGTATATGCCTTATATTCATGGTTCCCAGCAATTGACATTATAGTAAGTACAAACAAAATAAAACCCATTATAAAAATACAAAAAAAAAAGGACTCAGTAGAAATAGCTTTACATTTTAAAATCTTGTAGCCCGCATTGTGTCTACCAATAGAGCTCTGGGGCTACAAGAGCACAGGTAAGACGTTGTCCAACAATAAGTCACAATCTCACCACTCAGAGAAGATCAGAGCTGCCATGAAACCAGTCACGGATTCCTAAGACTACATAAACCAAGACCTCTCCTGATGCAAACAGACTTGGAGTTTGCAAAGTGAAGGAGCCAGACCTACATCTGAGGGATGGAGGGGACGAGATGAGAAGGTAGGGTGCCCTCAGCACACCCCATCAGGACCACAGGGCTCCCTACAGTCCTAAGGTAAATTATATTGCCTTTTCTACCTCTTGAAGAGGATGCCCTAGTGGTGATTCAAAGCCTGGGGTGATTTCTGCAGCTGTTTCAGGCTAGCTCAGAAACAGGCAGGTGCCTGGCATGGGCCGAGAGTGCCAGGGAGGATGTGGGGGGCAGAGCCACCCTGTGGCCCTCCCCACAAAGGATGCACAGAATCATAGAATGGTTAGAGTTGGAAAGGACCTTAAGGATCATCTAGTTCCAACGCCCTTGCCGTGGGCAGGGACACTTCCCACTAGACCAGGTTGCTTCAAGCCCCATCACATGCCCCCGGCACCCGTGTCCCACCACTCAGCTCAGTGCTCTGCCTCCTCCCTGCTAACCAGCCTCACCGGGCGAGTCTTCCAGGGAAACACAGCTCATGAGGGCTGGCACAGCAACTTTTTTTTTCCTCCACTGAGGACAGAGAGCATCGCCATCGCCTAAATTTAGCCTGACCTATGTTTAGTCTGAGGCCGTCGGTGAGTGCCACAGCCTTGAGCCGGAGGTTCCTTTTTTTGTTTGTGGAGGTGCAGGCAAGGGATAACTCTGAGAAACAAGAGGCCAGTGCCGCGCTGTTTCCTTCCTGGAGCCCAGCCACAAGGGAAAAAAAAACAACAAAAAGACAACCAAGGAGCAGGGCTGTGCCGTTATTTCGTACAACTAGGAAGGTTTGAGTTGAGCGCTGCGCTGCTGCCTGCATCGGGCAGATGCTCAGCACGTCACCGGGCTCCCAAAGGCCACCACGCTGCCTCTGCCACAGCACCCCCACACCACAGCCACCAGTGTCACTCGGGGCAAGCGGCCTGGCATGGCGCGGTTCTGATGCCAAATGCTCCTGTATCCTCTTGTGGAAAAAATAAACGTCTTTTCTTAGTCTCGCAGACGTGGTCTTTCTATACATCAAGCCTGGGTACCACCAGCCCAGGCAAGGAAGGCACATCCCGGGGGGGGACCCGGAGCTTGGCCCTAGAGCGGTGGGGAGGTGAGTGGTGTGGTGCTGTCGTAGCTGAGCCCGTGCCCCCGGCAGAGCGGGGGCGAAGCCTCCCGGGCACACAAGAGTTCAGTCTCCTCGCTGGAGTAGATGGTGGTGTCCATGTCGTCCGAGTGGTACCCAGACTGGTAACCGCTGGTCTGGTTGGAGGCTTCGGACATGACGGACTCGTTACTCTTGCTGGGCACCAGTGTGCTGTGGAAAACAAGGAGAAACAGGACTGAGAGCTGTGGAGATGGTCTTCTGTTGGGGGGGGCAGGTGGATGATTCCTGCTGGCAGCTGCTTTCCATCACAGCAACAACCGAAGCAAAGTGGTTCACTTATTTAAAAAATATGGCTTCAAGCCTTTTTAAACATGTATTTGACTATAAGGAGAGAGTTTTTCATACTCCCTAACTTCACTAATGCACGAAAAAGATATTTCATTTTATGGCAATCCAAAGAGTTAGATTGCAACCACAGATGAAACAGAAAAGTTTGAGAGGCTTTTGCACATTCCAGCTGTGGTGCAATCATAGCTTTTGTTATGTTTTGTTACAAATCATACATTTGTTAGCACTGAAGTTGTCCTGGAAAAAAAATAATTCCTGAGAAGCTCACAGACAGCATACGTGAGGTTTCAGCTCCGTGAAAGGCACCGTGCTTCCTGTGAACAGCACAATGAAACCCCGGCACAATGCTCTGAAAATACACCCAGGTACATCCTGAAAACTCAAGAGGCAGCTTTTGTTAAAAAGAAAGAAAAAGACACACACACACACACAAAAAAAAAAGAAGACAACCTCTTTGCCGTTGCAGATAGGCCTTCATAAATGCGCTCAATCGTGTGCACTGGCTTCATGGGGTGTTTGATGCTTTTGCAGCTGATAAATAAAGTCCTCCAGCCCACGCTTCCAACATTACCCCTCCTCTCCTGGTACCAAAGGCAGATGACCAGGCCATACAATACACAATTTTAACTTGTTTGAGGTTTGGTTTTGTTTTTTTTTTTAAATACAGAAGGAAAATATTTTGCCTTCTAAGAAATTTTACAAATCAATCAACCTTCTGGCATCCCACAAGCCAAAGGTCATATTCAATCCTGCATGCAGCCTGAGCCTTACCTAAAGGGTATTTTCACTTGTTTGTCACTCTCTTCCAGTGTCTTCAGCTCTTCAGATGCAAGAACCATCCCACTATCTGTCTGGTTTTCCTGAAAAGGCATTAGAAATGCATTAAGAGGAAAAGGAGAGGGAAAAAAAAAAAAAGAAGACATCAACAGAAGGAAAAGACATACAAACAAAAGACAAGCTCACCTCCTGAACGATTTTGATAGTGGTTACCAATGGCACATCTTCAAATGTTTTCACACTCACAGGGCGGCTTTTTCTTTTGCTACCTTGTCGGTACTGACTGAAAAGAAAACAAAGCAAAACATATTTTTGTGTCCACTATCCACAACTTGGCTGCAAACACCACAATGATATCAGAATCCTTTTATCTCTCTACAGAAAAGTTAATCCTTTTGTCAAAACACATTATGCAAACTGCAAAATATCCATTTATTGAAAAGGATGAACCGCCTAGAAAGTGGCATGTTCCTGACCTTCTGCTCCTGACAACCTTGATCCCTGAGCAAATTCTAAGAAATGGCTTTGGGAAAACAGCTCCTTTCCTTGGTTATACTGGAGGGCTCCACTTCCTGTGAGCTTTGCTTAGAAGTATAACAAACAGAGGAGCCTGGAGCACAGACATGCGTCTCTTCCTTTGGACCAGACTTCTGAGACCCCTGGCTGGACCTAGGACAACAACAGCAGACTCATCAGACTGCTGCCCTCAAACCATGGGGATTGGGATAGGGAGTGCTACATCTCTCTTGAAGGCTCTTCTCCAAAAGAAGCCCTCTAGTCAGGATGACATCCATAAAAAATACTGGACAAAATAAAATAAAATAAAATTGACTTTCATGGAGGTACTAATACAGCAAACAAAACAGCTACCCGCAGCTTTCTGTCTAAGTGGTTATGGAATGAAATGGATGTTGTCCCAGTTAAACACTACAAATTTATGTTCCTGACAGCTAATGAAGTAAAAGCCATGGAGCTAGAAGACAAGCCTGCGTCCACCCGAAGCACAAAGCTAGAAGCAATTAGAAGCATCATTCATCCCACATCCCAGCTTTGAGTCTGGCTACACTGAGTTCTGCCCATCTCCAGCAGACATCTACATAAACTGGTGGGGATTTTACAAGTTTCCTCTGTAGGTTGCTCAGGGCTCAATCACACTTCATGTTTGCATTTTGCAGTACCTTGTCCAAATGTTGTCCCTAAAAATGAAACTTAAATTGGTTTGACTTGATTTCTTCTTGACAAATCTATGCTGGCAATTTTCATTTACTTCACTTTCCTGTAGGCATTGCCCATTATTTATTCAATCATTTTTTCCAGGATCATTCCTAAGACTCAAGATAACCTGATTTAAGGGTTACTCCTTTTCTGTTCTTTCTGAAAACAGGCATTATTTTTAAACTTCCTTAAATTTTGTTTTCTTCACCTGACTGTTGCTAATGACAATATTTCAAGGTTCAGAAATTGCATACTAATTCCTAAGCCAAATACGGCAGATGTTAGGAGGTCCTGCTGGTTTTAATTTACCTCAGTGACCTAACAATTCTTTAATATTCTCTGTGTTTTCCCTGTGCTTGCTTTTCCTCCTCCAGCTTTGATTTAGCGACTGCATTTATCACCCTCTCCTCATAGTGAGTACTTCCATAAAGATTGAAAAAGACATTACTGAACAGATCAATCTTTCCCACTACGTGTGTAGCAATATTCACGCCTACAAAATCCTTTTTAGCTACCAGAACAGAAGAATGAAGCCCCTAAGCATGTCTTAAGCTCCCTGCTTTGCCCCTCCTAGCGTGGCTTCACAAGTGCTTTCACAACCCTCTCACACTGTAAGACACGAGAAAAGAGGTTCCAAGTCTCTTTAAAAGGTTGACGGAGAGATTTTACTTCTGTTGATAACAGGAAGCGGGGACAGGGAAAAGCCATATAGGATGTATTAGAAGTGGAAAATAACCATGATGTTTTCAGTGTTAAATCATGCTTTTGTGCCTTTTAAATATTTGTTTTTTGGACTGCCCCGCTACCAAAACATGGGGTTGAGAGTTCAGCTCTAGGGCCATAAGTTCAACTGAAGTGTGAAATGTACTGCACCTACCTAATCTTTCTCAGGATCACGGATAAAATGTTATCCTGCATTACCTAAAATCATTGGGAACTTTGTTTGCCTTTGGTGGATATTACAAGTAGCGAGGGAGAGGGCTCCACTTTGTGGAAAGAGCAAGAAGCCTGCCAAGATGGTTGGATCCATCCCCTTCTATTCTCCTCCTTCTTCTGAGATTGCAGCAGGCAACTCAGGGCTCCCAGCATCTAAGTGGCTGAATTTGATCTTAGGCAGCACTGGATGAGGAAATACCTTTCTCCTTATATCCCTTGCCTGAGGTCCTCCCAAGGTCCAACATAAGCCCTATTTAAGGGCAACAAGTACAAACTCCCTACTGGGAAGTCACCCCTCCCACAATACCCAACAGTATCTACCACCACTGGTCCATCATGGATGCCCCAGCAGCCCACCAGAGGCAAACAGTGGACAACAAAACAGTGACAACACAATTTAGGTTGCATTCCCCTTGGTTATCAATTCATGACCTATTTACCAACATTTCAATTTAGGAGGGGAAATGCCAGAAAGGGTGTTAATGATAAATCCATTACCACTAACATTTTAGGGAGCTGCAATACAAGAGTATGAACACAAGTGAATTGAATGAGTGAAACTTTCTACTTGTTCTGGTTCCTAAAAACTACATAACAAATTCTCACATAGGTGTTTTGCTCTTGTTTTGTTGTTTGGGGTTTTTTTGGATATCAGATCTTGAAAGCGTAGCCAAAAAAAAAAAATGAACCCAAACCATCAAAAAAGCCCACCATCACTAGCATTTGGAGAGGTAAGAAACTAATTTTTGCCTACAAAAACTCTACAGATTCCTTCTTATCCATATGGAGGAGGTTAAATATGGACCAGGCAGCTGAAGTCTCTTCCTTTCATTTTCCCTGCCCCCAGCATGAACAAAACCTGCCCAGAGGCCCCAATAGGATGTCCACCATATAAAATACCTAATTCCTGCTGTGTTGTCATAATGGAATTTAGGATCACAGACTTCCTCTTCCTCCCTACAGGAAGCAGGTGAAGTTGGGAGCGAGAGACCCGAATCCTCTTCCATATTCAGCGATACTGACAGAGGAAGGACAACGTAGTCTTTACCATCCTGTAGAATGCAGTGAAAAAAAAAAAAACAAACCAAAATTAAATAGGCTACAGAGATACACAGGCATAAACAGCTACGCACACGTACACAGAGAATGCATCAGTCCAACGGTGCTACCTTGGTTGGTTTGTTAAACTGTGAACATTGCATCACCTTTGCAGGAACAGCTACATCGAAAGAAGGAAACTTAATAAGAACCACTGCCAAGTAGTTTTAGATTTAAAAAACTGATCATTTTATATGGCATACTATCAAATAACATATAAACCCAACTTTTTATCGGTGTCTTTGAAATAAAAAATGTAGGTTTTAGCAATTTTTGAATCCCAGTGACACAAAGAACATGAACCTGAGAAAAGAAAATTGAACCTTAAATTGAGCTTGAGACTGAATTGAAATTGAGACTGGATTAGACTACACTGTAATAATCAGAAAGACTAAATTAAGTATAAGAACTAAATGAAAAAAAGAATGAAACAGAGATAGCAAAAAAAGGAAATTTTCTATCAATACTTTGGCATCTAATTTGATGTGAATAATAAGGACACCGTTTTTAAAATTTTCCTCTACTTGTTTATGTTTCTGCTCCAAAATATGAAAAGAAAAATTAATTATGCATCCTTCGGTACTGCATACCTACTTATAGTTCCATAAGACTTAGTAGATACCATCTTTCCTCTTTTTTTTTTTTTTGCATTTATCCCTTTTGGATTACAATATGACACATGCATAATTAGCCATTAGTTATCAGACAGTATATTGTGTTTGTCTTGCATATATCACAGATGCTACAGCTCATGACAGGAGGGTCTAAATCATTAGCAATCCAACCATAATAGGTTACGGGCAAATATACACAAAATATGTTCTGAACATACAAGGGAAAACTTTTTTACTGTGAGGGTGACCAAGCACTGGTCCAGGTTGGCCAGAGAGGTTGTGGAGTCTCCCTCCTTGGAAATATTCAAAAGCTTTCTGGACATAGTCCCGGGCAACCAGCTCTAGCTAGCTTTGCTTGAGGTTGGACCAGATGACCAACAGAGGCTCCTTCCAACCTCAGCCAGGCTGTGATTCTCTGACACTAAGCTTGAGCTGTTCTCTAGAAAGTGAAATAATTGTATCCTTTCTGAGTTTTGGTAAGCAGAGAAGAGATAACAGTTTGGAAGGGCAGTTAATTCCCATCATTACCAACTTATTCAGAAAGGGAGAGCTCTTCTAATAGGAGAGCACATGGCCAAATCCAGCCTCCTTCATCCAAGTGCTCACATCTATTGCCCTGGCCTTGTCCACTTCCATAGTACATGAAGAGTGAGCCACAAGATGAAGAAGCCTGTAGATTAGTTTTCCAGAGGAGTCATTAAAAGCATTGCAGCAAACACTCTCACATCTGCTGAGATATCCATCTTTGGCACGCTAAGATCAGCAGGACCTACCTGCTGAAATGCCTTTGCATGAGAAATCCTCAAGCTGCAAGACAGCTAAGTAATGACAGTGGTGGTGTCATGAGAAGCCCTTGCAGGCAGGGTAAAGTGGTTTTTGGCTACCACAACAGAATTCTGTGATCTTTCCCACCCCCAGGACATTCTTCTCTGCTATTTGTCCCAACTGCTGGTCAGTTATGGGAGTGGTGGAAGAAGCCCAGGCTTCCCAATGGCTCCAGTGGATGACTATGGGATTTTGTGTTGTCTGGCAGGACAGGAAAAGTTCATCTGGTGGTTTTAGCAACCAGAGAATACATTTCAAGTACCTGACGGACATTGGCTTGCAGTAAATTCCCCAGGTGCTCCACCAGCTCTGAAAAAGTTGGTCTCTGCTTAGGATCTCCATGCCAGCAATCCAGCATTGTTTGGTACCTAAAAGGGCAAAGGCCATTAAAATATCAGCATAATGAAAAGAGCACCTATTGCTTGCTCCAGAACTCTCTATTACTGTGGGGTAGACGAGGGCAGCTAGAAGAACAGTTTCTCACATTTCTGGTGTCGTGTAGTCTGGTGCTCTCATTCTTGTTCCTTCTTTCAGCCTTCTGCAAAATTCCTCATCGATTTTCACCCCAGGGTACGGCGATGCCCCTAAAATGAGAGCAACAGTAAATTTAACACATTAGACTCTTAAAATCTGGGATTAATTTTCAAACAAATAATTATCTGAGCTAATAAGGTAATTCAGTATATTTGGATGTGCAAACAATTTATATTTCTGATGGAAACAGCAACTGATTGAGTAAATGAGGCAAATCATCACATGCTGAAATTATAAGAAGAAGCGTTTCAAGACCACGTTCCTCCATTTACATTGTTAAGGAAACTTGAGCATTTTATTTTGATGGAGAAAATAAACAGGACATTTTCAAGTAGGAAAAAAAAAAAGCTAAAGAGGATCCAAGAACACTTTGACTGTTTTCTTCAGACTGTTGTTTAAGATTTAAGATGGCTCAGCAAAAAATAAAGTGACTCACCTAATGAAAATATTTCCCATAGAAGAACTCCAAAGGACCATACATCACTCTGAATGGTGTATACTCTATCAAAAATGGTTTCTGGTGCCATCCATTTTAGGGGTAGTCTGGCCTGAAAGCATTTCCGTAAACAAAAAGGTATCACAGTTCAGCAAAACATCGGGTTTCCACAAACCCATTTAAGGTTAAAAAAAAAAAAAA
>VZRU01018759.1:31485-48051 GCA_013398155.1 Pedionomus torquatus | reverse complement strand
AAAAAAAAGAGTCCTGACTTCATATTAATTCCCTCAAATAGAGAATCTGAAACTTACATCTCCTTTCCTGACGTAATCTGGGTCTTTGTAGATGTCTCGAGCCAAGCCGAAATCACAGATTTTGACCACGTTATTGTCTGACAAGAGGATATTACGAGCAGCCAGGTCCCTGTGGATACACTGCAAAGAGAAGTAAACAACTTCACATGTTGCCTGTCGTCACAGCTCCATCCACAGCACTGATCTCTTTCACATATGTGCTCTCCTACCCTCAAAGGCTAGATAATTCCTAAGACCTTTTAAGAAAAAGAAACCTCAGCATCAACAGTTACTGATTTTAAGTGCTTTTTTTGATGGTCACAACTGATTTGGCTCAGGGAGACTTGTGTTCCCAAGTCCAAACATACATCTGTTTATCCACTATGCAGAGAGGGCCTTTGAAGTTAGCTAATTAATTATCCTAAGAAGCTGACACAAAACAGGTTCAGATCTGATTACCTTAGGTTCACTCAAATCTGTGTACTCCACTCTCTGAAAAACATACCAGGCTAAAATGCCGACTTGATTCCAACACAAACTAATCTTGACTACAGAAAGAAAAGTCCATGTCTTCATCTATGCAGAACAACAGCTTAGACAACACCCCAATGACTTCAAAATTCAAGCCTTAATAGCTTGAAGTAAAAAAGGCAAGCTCTGAAAGGGGCTGCAGATTTGCTTGTAGTATGGACTAGAACTGAAGATCCTGAAAACACATATTTTCACCTATACACACCAGCTAGGATGTATGAAATGTAGACAAATTCATGTTTTTGGGAAAGACTGAAGCCTGCTCTTGAACATCTAGCCTGTACTCTAGAGCAGTGCCATATTCCCCATTTCTATTTCCTTTTCCCACTTGTAAGTACTTTTTATTTCAATACAACTGCAGGCAATTCCTTGCTCTTGCTGAAATTCACATCCTTTGAAACACATACTACGTGTATTTAGGATCAAACCACACAAAAGCACTTTTAGAAGGCCAAAATGCAGGTGAGATGCCAGCTGCTTAGAGGCTCGCCCAAGAGTCAACCCTGAAGTTTCACAGGGGAGCATCATCTTTCCTCACACTGCCCTCCCAGTCCCACTGCACAAGTTACAGGCAGCCTCCTCAGAGCAAACTCCTTTGCTCTAGTTTAGTTCCAGTTACCAGGGATTTGTCCCTAATTCCTTTAATTGTCCTCCTAAGTCAGCTCCCCTCCTCCAACTGTACAATCACTCTTCTATGAATCGGTGACCCATAAACCTTACAGAGATCACTAACATTTGGGGCAATAAAAGCATGGGCTGTTTCCCTCTCTAGTCTTAATGATTCGGGTACAATTTAGGACAAAAAGAAGTTGTTGCGGGTGACTGCTAGATGAACATGCCGTTTCCTTCTATAGACCTACAGCACTACTTCCTACAGTCAAATAAATAACATGCCACTCTTCCTGAGAAGTTCCTTACTTTGCGTGAAGCCAAGAACTCCATTCCCCTCGCCACCTGGAAGCTGTAACAGATGAGGTCCTCCATGGTCAAAGGGTTCTTGCAAAGGTCTTCAGGACCAGCTGCAAAGAATCAGATGACAGTCAAACATGCCCTTCGTCACTGATTTCACCTATAACTCTTTTTTAGGTAAAAGTCCATCTTGATCTTAAGCCACATTGAACTGGAAGAGCAAACTTAGCCCGTTTTTTGGCTATGTAATTATCATTAATAACCCATTTTACACCAAATCAGTCCTGTATAAAATAAACTTTCATATGATGGGTTATTTCCAGAGTTCCCACCAGTGGAAAGATTTGCAAAACAATCCCAAAAGAAAAACAACCAAAACTCACAAGTTCCTAGGACAGGAAAGGCTTGCTGTGGTTTCAGCAGATGTATCTGGAAACCAATGAGAGGGAGGCCCCACCTAGTCTTTATGGGGGAAAAATATGCCGTGGGGAAAAAGGTTTGAATTTGGAAAAAAGCCCTGCTCATTTAGGGTAGAAGAAGCCTAACCTCATCCCCCAGTGACCTGGAAGAGTAAGGTACTCAAGTATCCAACCAAGATGCCTTGGCATTTAGTTCCTGCTGAAATAAACAACTCAGTGTCTTTGCTCAGCTCCTGATTTTAAGCTCTACAAGGAGCTACAACACTGGTGGCTAAAACCCTCATCTCAAGGTCTGCTGTAGGTCTATGGGCTTCTTACAGCATCCCAGCTCAGAGGGTCAGTGGTTACACCAGAGAGGCCTGAAAAGAACCAAACTGGTGCGGAAATGCATAAAATACATGCCTGACATTACATATTAGGACTGAATTGAAACTGCAAGATCATCCTCCCTGTTAACATATTGATGTTTTTCTTTGCATTAAATGATTTTTAGTACACACTGAGGCTACAGCCTCCCCCCTGACCAATCTGATCCCACTGCTTGCTGAAATTAGTGGTCCCGTAGGAATGCTGGCAGCACTGAGCACTTTGCTGTCTTTGCCAAAGGAGAACACGGCAAAGGCATCAGTGAAATGCTGTGGGTGTGTATGTCCAGGGAAGGCTTTCAATTAAGTGGACAATTCAGGTTTCCTGTTCCTGACAGGCCACCTGCGCAGTGGGAAGGCAAAGCAACCTCTCTGCTAATAAGCAATGAAGCAGATGGCATTTCATGATATTTAACTTCTGGGTAAACACTGAGGAAATTAAGTTAGCATCTTGGCCCATCCCTCTCTGCACTGCCTTTGGAGTTTTCGCTCCACAATTTTCCCTGAAGACACTGGGACATTAGGTAGATGGATCTCCGAGAGACAGTACACTAAAAATGCACGCTATTCAGGCAGGAAGTTAACTGGGGCTGGGCTAAGGGTTTCTAGGATGCTGCACTAGATGATCCACAGCCTGGGAACTTTGGTCATCCAGAAACCACCCTGCACACAGCTTTGAGAGAGCTTTGGAAATCACACAGTCCCCAGTGTCCCTCATCAGCCCCCACCAAGCACAGCTGTTCCAACATCAGGAGAAGACATATCCTACCGTCTTCCTCTTCCACATCACTCAGGGACCGTTCCTCCACGAAGCCAGAGCTTGCTGAGCTCTGACTGCTCGTGATGCTGTCTAACCGTTGCTTCAGGTCCGTGGAGACATCGCCGACATAGTTCTCCTTGCCCTGCCGAAACCTGGTGCTTTTGGTCTAGAAATGGGAGGAGAGGGTGGAAGAAATCAGAAGCAGAAAGCATGCCAGAAGCTTTCTTGGGAGGGGCAATGATACTCCCCGTGCTCTGTGCCACTGGTACCACCAAAGGCAGGGAGGGCAGCTCAGTGCTGGAGCTCTGGTTGAGGCACCAGGCTGTCATGGTGACGGTGACAGCAAAACCCAGCCCACAGCTGAAGCACCCTCTGCCACTCCACTGTGATCAAGGCATTAGCCTGTTCCAGTGTCCTCCCAGCTGTCCCCCAGCAACACCTCCCCAAGCAGAGGAATACATGCACACAGAAGAGCTGGCCTTCTCAGCCCCCTGGTGCCCACCAGTTGTGAAGCACCTGCAGACACTGCCAAAGCCCCTCTCATCCACTTGAGCTTCATTGTACCACTGCTTCATCTCCTTAATCATACAGCTTCATCATACAGCTTCATCTCCCACTGCTGCAAAGGACCTTCTGCTAAACCTTTACCTTGGGCAAAACCCTAGCAGCCATCAAAATCTGATTTATTTCCATCTTCCCCTAAGCCGACAAATGTCTCTAGGGAGGATGCCAGTACCACAGGCTTCCTCTACCGCATTTCCATTTTCTCCTGCTCTAGTTTGGTGACTTTTCTCCCCTGGCAGGGTTGTTTTTTTCCGTTGCCGGCTCCTATCCCCACAGCTTATGTAAGCAAGGGTCAGGTCCCCTGTGAAACCCTGCCTCTTCCTTCAAGGCCTCACAGATATTTGTTTATCCTTTTTACCTCACAAGAGGATGCAGCGAGTTGCCTTTGCCAATATAAAATAGTAAACAATGACTCCAAGGATAAAGAAAAATAACCCCCTGGAGAACCGACAAGAGGTCTGAAGAAGCTCTGACCTAAACACGGCAGCTGCAGGAAGACTCAGGTTCACCAGTGTGGCCGAGCAGAGCCCAGGGGCTTCCCTCTCAGCCCTGGGTGAAAAAGGGCAGGGTCCCGAGTGTAACACTCGGAGCTGTGTACACACAGCCATGTCCTTTATCAACCTGACTCTGGGGTGGGATGGATACTCCCAACCCTCTCCAGAAATCAGACCCCTTTCTCAGATGCATCCAGAAATTAGTTTAGAAATGACAGCCTCCATCCTCCCCCTCCTTTCAAAGCGGGGTGCGAGGAGAGGGTGCTGTGATGGAGCTCCCCTTTGCAAAGGACTTGGGAGGTGAAAAGCTGAATGTACACTCATGAGATACATCAAGTTTGGTTAAGAGGAAAAAAAAAATGTATTGCTTGCTTCTGAACCGATTGTGGAAAGGATAATCGCATGACAGAAGATACCTATGGATATCTGATGGATATATACACTAATCGGTAAGTGCAGTTATTTAAGGTGGTCTGGAGCTTAACTAAGAGAGGAAAAAATTCAGGCTGATAATCAGAAAAAACTTCCTGACAGATACGGCCAAGTGTAGCACAATCTGCCAAGGGAAATAGTGGAAGACCAGTTCCTTTGCACTTTTTAAGCTAACAATAACAAAACAGCTACATTGCAGGGGCCAGGGGAAAGACTAGATGACCTCTGATGTCTTTGCCATCTCTCATTCCCATGAGAAGTACTAGATATTCAGCATCCCCAAGGGTCGCCACTTCAGTCTGCACGAAGAACAGAAGCATCGCGTGTGGAAAAACCCCACCAAGTCAAACATTCTACTTTTAACCTTGGCTCCTTACCTTGTATGGGACAAATTCACTCCTCTTGCTCCGTAGGTAAGCTGAGAGATTTCCGAACTTGCAGTATTCCACGATCACCATGAGTGGGCCTGTAGAAGATGTAAAGCAATTCCTTAGGAAGACCATTAAAAGCCCACCTTATCTCACAGCATAATTTGTGGCTGGAAACATACATTTCTACTACCCAAAGGTCTTCCCTAACCCTAAAAATACCTAATGAAAGTAGTAAAATTATTCATTTTGTGCTGCATGAGGAAGAAAAAGAAAGCACATATCTTTAAAAATCATACTTATGTATGTGCTCATACTTAAAGTGCCAATAACTGCCTACGCTAATTGATATTGTAAGGATGCGACACGAATTTGAGTGAACTTCAGTGCAATTAAGCACTCATCTGCAATAAAGTATACACATGATTATCCTGCTTTTTTTTTTATGTGCAGGAAGTTTCAGTCCTATAAACTTAAAATGTGAATCTTGGTTTCAGACACAGATGCCTTAATGTGCAGTCCAAATATGGTATTTCATGCTCAAATTGCTTCATATAGGCATACGCTACAATAATAAATTTCCATTCCAAGTTCAAGATACTGACCATCTCTATTTCATTATGGAATAAACAAGAAAAGAAATATTTATGGATTATGTTTCCCTCAACTACTCCACTTCTGTCATGGAACTTCCAAATTAAATTCTGATCCCACAGTAAGCCAAGAAGCCAGCTTCCCTGCAAAATTATTACTGACTTACTTTACACTGAATTTCTTCCAAATTAGTGTGCAGTACTGAATTTATTAAACAAAACATCTGTCCCCAATTATAAAATAAAATAGATCCACCCAGAGCTGGACTCCAAGTTGCAATCTTCCCGCCTACACACATACAGAGGCAACCACAGCCCATCCAAAGCCAGGAAGGGAAGTGACAACTTGCAGTTTTACTGTAGCTGGTGACAAGAATAAGACAAACTTTGTTACAGTCTGGTACTAGACTCAGACCCAAAGCCTGTTACACATTGGGTGTCCACTATAAAAATGGATCTGAGGTGATAGCAAAGTGATAGAACAACTAAGGGATGGAGCTGGATGTGAAACTCGGGGCTCTTGAATACTTATTTCACCTCTGGACCTTCTCACTCTTATCAGAATTTTTTGTTTTTTTAAAAAAAAAAAAAAAGGCTATGCTTTCCAGCCCTTAATTCTGAAACTCAATTTTCTATGCAGCTGAAATGCCAGAAATAGGGTTTTCATTAGCACTTTCCTACCCACCAAGAAGTTACTCACCTCCTGGTTTTGTGCAGGCTCCGAGTAAATTGACAACGTTGAGATGATGGCCAATATGAATGAGGATCTTCAGCTCTGACATAAGAGCTCTGTGCTCACTGTGGGTTGCACCCTCTGCAGAAGTGAAACAACACAGATCAGGAGAATCACAGACAGAAAGGTTTTTCCCTCCTCTGTGTTCTCTGCTGCTATTTTTCCAGTGCATCTAATGAAAAGTCTTGTTGGTTGGTTGCCTGGGTCAGCTATGCTGCAGGACACTGATGAAAGCTCAGAACATGCATGGCAGAGCTGGGTTTGTTCTGCTTTTATTTTTCCAAATTTTCCAAAGTTTGCCAAGAGTAGTACATCAGAACAGGGGCACAGACAATCCAGAGGAGCAAACACCTTTTCTCCTACAGATCTTCCAATGGGTCCACTAGGGGAGATAAGGCCAGGGGCTAAAGGTGGCAGCCTCACCAAGATCCTGCAGTCATGGTTGGTGTCCTCACCCCCCAGGGAAAGAGGAGGGGAAGAGGAAAGAGCTGAAGCAGTGGGGAGAGAGGGGCAGAGGAGGCACCTCTCTGCCGGCTGCCTGAGCACTGGGAAGTTGGAGGGAGAGGGCTTTCCCCTTTTTAATGTCATTACTGCACCCTCATCCCACTGCAATGAGTCTGTAACAGGTTTTGCCCGCACTTGCGACTTCTCACACTGCACTGTCAGAATTCCCCTGGGTTTCCCACCCTTCCTCCCACACAGCAGAGGGTGGGATACAGTCCCCGGCTGTTGGCAGCCACATTTTGCGGCCCCAGCTACGTCTTCTTCAGGAACAATGGGTCTGTGAACGGCAGCTTTCAACTTTTCTGTGGCAAATGTGAGGCAATATAACATAATTTAAAGGGTGGAGAAAGCTGTTAAAAAATATGACACATTTTGGAGCATGTCTAAGCTGCTGAGACGTGCAGAAAGCTCCCTGCCAGGCTGAATAAGGGAAAAACGGACATGTACAACTCGCTTGCAGGAGCAAGTTTATATTCCAAACCTGAGTAGATGGATAAAGCAATGGCTAAGAAACCACACTCGCATTTCTCCAGGCATCGACAAGGGAAAGGCATGCACATTCCCTCATCACTGCTTCACGACACCATTAAGCTAAACTTGAATACACCGTTGGTACAAATATTTTGATTTTTTTTCTATCTACTGGTTAGATTATTGACAATTATCACTCTGTTATGGATTCAAGGTGAAGACTTAGTCATAATTTTTACCTTTAAGCATCTTGACTGCCACTGTTTTGCAAGTAGCAGTTTTGTCAATCCCAAATGCGTCTGCTTCTATGACCTGGCCAAAAGCTCCACGCCCAAGAGGTTTACCTTGAAGTAAGAAGATGAGCATATTCTGATTTATTTGCCTGGCACAGCAGGCAAAAGATGCAGAAAAAACAGCAACTCTAAACTGAGTTTATCTATTTAAAGCTAACACAAGGCTCATAATGGGGAGAGGATGCATTATAGAATCATAAAATGATTAGAGTTGGAAGGGACCTTAAAGGTCATCAAGTTCCAACCCCCTTGCCATGGGAGGCCACCTCCCACCAGACCAGGTTGCTCCAAGCCCCATCCAGCCTGGCCTTGAACCCCTCCAGGGATGGGGCAGCTAAAACTTCTCTGGGCAACCTGTTCCAGTGCCTCACCACCCTCACAGGAAAGAATTTGTTCCTAATATATATAACCTAAATCTCCCTTCTTCTAGTTTAAAACCATTACCCCTTGTCCTATCACTACACTTCGTGACAGAGTCCCTCTCCACCTCTTCTGTAGGCTCCTTTCAGATACTGGAAGGCTGCTATTATATCCTAGGGGACCACAGAGCCAACCCCAAGAGTCCTTCATCAGGACAGCCCCATGACAAGACAGGACGGGAAACTGTCCCCAGCACAGGGTTGGCTGCAGTATCACTAAATGGCCCATGCAATGAAGACATACCTAGCTTTAGCCGGTCCCTGGGAAACTCCCATTTGCTGGCATCATACGGGAGCCGTTCGCAGTGCTCGTCTATAGGGACTTCATCAGGATCCATGATGATTGACAAGTAGCCGGTCTTCATGTCCCCTCCATTGGCCTGGAAAACGACATTAGTTGCAGTTGCACAGATATTTTGCTGGTGATGCACAGGCAAAGTACTAATTTCTCACTTTGCAGTGTTTCAACAGTTCCCAGAAATGCCAGGCTACCATTTCCCTACACCATGTCATCATAAGTGCAACCATCATTAATTACTTGCACTTTTTTTTCTTCTTTTTTTTCTTTTTTTTTAATAAACAAAACCAGCTGAAACATTTTTTCTCTTGCAAGGGCCTGTTCAATTAAAAACAAATTTCTGTGCCCCCGGTTCCAGTCAAGAATGTTACAGCATGGAGAGAAAAAATGTGTCTGTTGATTTAAGAACAATGGAAAGAAACAACACAAAAGGCCTCAAGTCAGCTCTCATTTGTCATGCAAGACCAGTGCTGATAGGACAGTATGAGAATTTTTTCATTACCCGCTTAACGGTCCGGAGGATGATTACAAGAAGCAACCAGAAGAACATGGCAATCACTGCAGTGCCAACCAGGATAATGAGCTCCAGATTTGTTTTCTCTTCAGCGCCTGGGAAGAAATAAATGAATATCTGAGTGATAGTTGGAAGCGTATTGGTTTTGTTCATTCATTAAAGGAGAGAATGGAGGTCCTTGTTCTGAAGGTTCGTTTTAAAAGTGCAACATGGAGCAAGGAAACGAAAGCAAAACAAAACAAAAAGCCTGGGGGTTTTATGTTGGAATATTACGCTTAGTTCCATGCTGGTTTATAAACCGCCCAGTTTCATACCACCAGCTTTGTTCCAAGGGCATTATCTGGCGCTTTGGAAAATAGCAAAAGTAGAATCTCCCATTTTACAAAGAAACCATTGTTTTGGAATACTCAAGATCAATGACTCCTTCTCCAGAAACCAAAAAAAAATCCATCATATCGTAAATAAGTGCTGAGAGAACACTCTCTCTCTTGTCTCTTTACATGCTTCATCTGGGGCATGAAAAAATGTGGTTCTACAGCCACAAAGGAAAACAAGGACTTATTTTCAACATCCTTTTTCCAGTAAAATAGTCTCTGTCAGATATCACTTGAACATCTATTAATGTGCAAGAGCCGCTCTCTCTTCCAGCTCCCGTTCACCACATCATTTCACCCCTGTCACCAGACAGATTTTCCTGCAGTAGCACGTTCTGTTGTTCTGTTCTGACCCCAATGAGCGGCTCTATAAATTTCTTGGAGTGAAACAGTATGTCCTACACAGATTTCCAACTTTTGCAGACATGCCCCAGCCATATTTACCACATCAGCTGAAATCTACATTGATGTCAGCTGCAGATAATTTCCACCACAAGTAAACATACTGCTCAATGTCTTAATATCCTAATGGGACCTATAAGAATAACAGGATGCTGCTTTAATTACCTTAACGGAACAGATGGACAATCACCCTGACTTATAAGACAGACATTTGTGAAGGATTCAGTGCCTAAATTTTGCAAATGTACTAATATCAAGGGCAAGGTGTGCTTAGCTTGAGGTTTCTCATTGCAGCTCTTGGTGGAAAGACCATCATGGTTCCAGTGAATCAGACTGAAGACTAACACGTCTAACAGGGTTTATTGTTTATCATTGCAAGTTGCCTTCCAGCATACCACAACAGGACATGTGAGGGATAGGTCTTATAAACTCTGCTTTCAGAGCCTGGTGGACCAAGGCTGGAGTCCCCTAACCCAAAACCGCTACCTGTTCCTATCGCCAAAATGGGATGGCCATCACAACAGACTGCACAAAGTCTTCTCTCGTTTTTTCTTAGATGCTATGACAGTAAGTATTTCATTTTAAAAGTTACAACTATTAAAAAATGTACTATACCAATGACATTGCCAGGACAATGGAGACACCCCGGGTTATCTGCAGGTTTAGGTAGGCTGTGTTGCATACATACGTTTGCATGTCATGTAGGCTGGAGGAGTTTTCTTTGCAACCACAAGTAAGGCAGACTCAGCTTTTGCTGAAAAGCACTAAACAGCATTGTGGAGAAGAAAAGGTCAGCCTCAACGGCCAGCATTACGATGGCCATGACAGCACCCAGTTGGAGCTTGATAGGAACAGTCAGGACTTTTCACAAATCTCATGGTGTATTTTCAGATCTCCGGTCAGGAAAGCCAGTAGATCTTCCTTTTAGTGATTATAAAGATTTCATGCACACTCCGGGAAGAAGCGAACACTAACCTTCTACTGAAAAAAAAGCCATTGCTTTTCTGCATCCAAGGACGTTGCAGGCAAGGCAGGTGTAGAGCCCTCCATCTTCTTTCCTCACTCGACGTATGGTTAGTGTTTTGTTTCCATCTTTCAAAACAATACCTGGAAAAAAAATCATGATTCTTAGTTCTGCTATTTTTATGCCTCTTTTTGTTAAAAATTCAAAATGAGGCTCTTCATGGTGAAAATCAGCAGTGAGTTCCATGAGAGAAAGAACAACGCTCACCTGAATCTTCAACAAGGGTTTCGTTATTTTTGAACCACATGATGTTTGGAGGAGGAATGCCATTCGCTGTGCATGACACTTCTATGGTTTCACCAATGTTTGTTGTTTGATTTTCCAGATTTCCTACAAGTGTGGGTGCCATGGGCTCTGTTGGTTTGAAAATACGGCAGAATTACAGACCACAAAGAAAATATCCATTTTATTCACAATTGATGACACTCTACATGCTCAGCCCAGAAACAAAGTCTCAAATCCTTTTGTAACACCAACAGCCACAGCGTTCATTTTAAGATCATAAACTTCCACGTGGCGTGAAAAAATGACACTAGCCAAAATAATTGTAACAGTATTGATATAACCTGCTTTAGATGTAACTGTACAGGCTGCTGAGGGCAGAAGGAATATGTGAGAAATTGCTTCCCTTACATTTTTATTTCCAGGGTCATCATGAGAAGTTTGATACTGCTGGTCCATCAGATGTCCATCCAGGACAGCCCATGAACATGTGTAGGTATTTTTCTGAATCTGCCTAATCAACCTAAACTCTGAGGCCCCAAAGCAAAGTCATCCCTGTTTGTGTGAAAAGCTGACTGACTATAGGCTAGCATCTGAATACCAGTCTCCCTTTATGAGAGCTTTAAGTTATAGACACTACTTGAAACTCAAGAGTCAGTGACACAAAGCTGTAGCCTTAATGCTACGAATACACATCCAGACACAGCTAGAGGGAAAAAACACAATTTGAAAAGCAAAGTTGGGATGTTCTTGAGCTTAAACATATGCCGCTATTTGTGCAAAAGCCAGACTCATTTCCTTGCACAGCTCGGTGGCTTGCTCAGAAAGTTTCCTTACCAGTGCTGATGAAATAAATAGTAAGTCACAGAATCACAGAATCACCTAGGTTGGAAGGGACCTTTTAAGATCATCTAGTCCAACCAACGGGAAAAAAACAAACAAACAAACAAACAAAAAAAAAACAAAAAAAAAACCACCCACACAAAAAACCCAACAACCATAAACAACACACCACACCACCCAACACTAAGCCATATCCTTGAGCACCAAGTCAACTTCTCTCTTGAATACCTCCAGGGATGGTGCCTCAACCACCTCCCTGGGCAGCCCATTCCAATACCTGACAACCCTTTCAGTAAAGAAATATTTCCTAATATCTAACCTGAACTTCCCCTGGCGCAACTTGAAGCCATTAACCCCTTGTCCTGTCATCTGTAACTTGGGAGAAGAGACCAACCCCCACCTCTGTACAGCCTCCTTTCAGGTAGTTGTAGAGAGTGATAAGGTCTCCCCTCAATCTCCTCTTCCTCAGACTGAACAACCCCAGCTCCCTCAGCCTCTCCTCATAAGTCCTTGCTGCCTGGACAAGCCCCAGACCTGCATGCTGCAATACATGGTCTAAAGCTGTTTGACAAACCAATTGCATCATTGAGCTACCAAAAATTCACACTACTGCAGTTATTTGCATAAGCAACCACCCTTTTTGGTTCACAGCGAGAGCCCTGTACCTTGGACAGTAAGGTGCTTCACCAGGCAGTGCTGGGTTTTAGCCTTCTTGTCCTGAGCGATGCAAACGTAGTCTCCCGCATCCTGCAGGGAGATGTTATGGAGGATGAGCTCTAAGGTGACATTTTCACCGTTGGTATTGGAAACGGTCGCATTCAGCTTCTGGAGAGCATTGAGGTTCTTGCAAACGGGCATGGGCAGCCCTCCAAAGGGAGTCTGTGAAGTGTGAGCGCTGAGTTTGTACCACGACAGCTTCTCAAAGGTGAATTTGTCCGCTGTGCATTGCAAGGACATGTTGTCTTTCTCTGTGAGTTGATTCCGAGGCTGGAGATTAATTTCAAGACCCCCTGCAAGTTAAAAAATAAATAAATAAATAAATAAAAATATATATTAAAAGAAATTCTTATTAGGTTGCACATTTTGTTGACAAAACTAACTTGGAAAAGACCTCTTACAAATATCCTGACCTTATCCAATTGCAAATAAGGAAACAAAATACTGAAAAAAAATCAATCAATGAATCAGTCACCTAAAAAGTACAATCTCATTAAAAGCAATACATTTAAAATTGATCAAAGGAAGGCTTGTGTAATGCATACAGTTCCTCTTCCTGTAGGAACTTACAGAAACCTAAAATGATGCTTAGCCATTTCTTATAGTTCATTTCTAGACCTGGCTTGAATGAGTATTTCAGCATCTGACTATCTTTTAAAGACGGAAACTCTTCGTCACCGGTTTCAAAAATGTTGGTCTTAGCTTTTGCAGTACATCTTTACTCATGTCGTGACACTAGCCAAGTTTCCCTGTAACTCTTTTAAGTGACTGCAGAAGCCTCATAGCAATCGCTCTCGGGACAACGGTGCCCGTTTTGCATCATTTTCATGGACCGTCACTCCACGGATGCCAGCAGAACTAATCACTTGACAGCACTTACAGTTAAGAGCTGACTTCAAAGGCTGCATTAGGAAAACCTTAGGAAAATCTAAACTCCTAAAGAACGAAAGGACTTTATAAAGGACAAGAACTGGACAACAACGTCGAAGCACCTATCGTTAGCGAAACAGACAAGATGAGCTAACATTAATGTAACACGGCCGTCCTCAGCAGGGTATACTTACTGGTGACGTGAAAGGAGATAACCCTCTCGCTTGACCCAGCTCTGTTCGTAGCCATACATCTATACAAAGCAGACACATTCGCTGCTTGGATTACGAGGGTGCTCACGGTCTAGAAAAGAACAACCGAGGAATTTCATACCACACCAGTGCTAAAGCGCATCTGTGAGCCTGACCACCCCGACCGCTCAGCAAAGTGCTCTGCAGGTATCTGCGCAATCAAAAATCCCTGCAGAGCATAAATCCACGGCACGGCAGGAGAACAGTCCCATCCTTGTGTCCTCCGGTTTTGTCCTCCAGTGTGTAACAACCAGGCAAAAGCAAGCGAGAAAAAGCAGCCTGCCAGAAGGCAGGCTTTGTTATAAGTGCTAATAAACGCTGCACCCACAACTTCTTCTGCTCTTCAGCCTCTCCCCCTTCTGCCTATTACAGTAAATTGTCAAGATTAACTCAACTAACTTCAGACTGCCAAAAGGTTTGGCACCGAAGTCTGAGTACGTTCTGTTCATCAATGGAGACTCGCTTGGGGTCAGCGTCTAAAAGGACTTTAAAATGTGTATTAGAGAACTTTAAAATGTGTGTTAGCTTCAGTCGGAGCTTGCAGGACTAGCTGAGAGCAGATCCCCAAGTTTAACGGTAGGTGAAAAGAGTCTCATCTCTAGCGACATATTTCCAGATAGGTGGACTGCTGAGCAGGGTCAATCATCCCCCACCCACAGAAAAGAAACTCTGCTCACCTTTGTTTTCCCAGCAATAGTAACGACTCGGTTCTTAATTTCAAGCTGATTCCCACCCTTTCTCTCTGAGATCACTTTCCATTTTCTGCATGCATATGGATTGGCTCCTGAGCGAACTTTCCTGAGATGTAAGCAGAGATATATACACATTAGATAAGACAAATATTTGCCCTTCTGGAGAGCGGTTTTGTTCTCTCTTCATAATATATAGATATTTATCTATAAATCAGATGCATCACTGGCCACAGCCTGCATCTGGGAGGGAAGAGTATTTTTCTGGAAACATTTCTATTAAATTGCACCCTATAACCTTCTGAGACCTCTGTGCTCTGTAAAATAAGGAACCTCCAAGCTTAAAGGTGAATTTCCTAATTAATCTGCCTGTGTCAACTCAATAAGGATGCTTGGAGGGAAGCAACTATTCTGGGAACAAACCTCCATTCATAAATAGATGCTTCAAGTTAATTTAGTTCAAAGGAAGACAGACGAGACACAGAAATCACTGAACTCCCTACAAGAATTTCTTGAGGACAGTAGCCATTGTGTGGGAAGCAACCAAGCACCAAAGGAAGAAACTAGTGGAAATAATTTTAAAAACAACAACAGGAAAGAAGAATGTTTTTTTTTTTTTTTTTACTTGGCCTTTTTCCTTTTTTTTTCTTAAAGGAAATCTGGGCTTATGGCAGGCCCAGATAAGGGAAGCTGCGTGAATCTCAGTCAGGCACTCTCTCTATCATTCCCCAACATCAATCAGTGCACTTCCTCCCAGATACACTTTCACACAGATAAGGAGCACTGTCACGCTCAGCACTTGAGCGTAAGGAAGAAAAAAAAAAACAAAAAACAAGGACCACAAGGATCTGTAATTAGCATAAACAGCAAATTTCCTCTGTTTGGGATGGAGTTTTGGGCTTGCAGCCCATGGGGAGATCTGAGGGGAGGGCACACAGATTGAAACCCCCACTCAAGCCAAGATGCCCTTCCAGAAAGCATGATGACAACATGAAGGCATCGGGAGCTCCTCGCTGCGGGTGGCCTTTGCCTCTGCCAACAGCGATGACCTCGGCAGAGCCTTCCTGGAACAATCTGCCTATTAAGCAGAATCATAGAATCATATAATTGCCTAGGTTGGAAGGGACCTTTCATATCATCAAGTCCAACCATTAACCTAACACTGACAAAACCCATCACTAAACCATATCTCTCAATACTATGTCTACCTGTCTTTTAAATACCTCCAGGGATGGCAATTCCACCCTTCCCCGGGCAACCTGTTCCAATGCTTGATAATCCTTTCAGTGTAAAACTTTTTCTTAATATCAAATCTAAACCTCCCCTGGTGCAACTCAAGGCTGTTTCCTCTTGTCCTAGTGCCTGGTACCTGGGAGAAGAAACTGACCCCCACCTCACCACAACCTCCTTTTGGGTAGTTGTAGAGAACAAGAAGGTCTCCCCTCAGCCTCCTTATCTTCAGGCTGAACAATCACAGTTCCCTCAGACGGTTCTCACAAGACTTTTGCTCCAGACACCTCACCAGCTTCGTTGCCCTTCCCTGGACACACTCCAGCACCTCAATGTCTTTTTTGCAGTAGAAGGGCCCAAAAATGGGCACACTACTCAAGGTGGGGCCTTACCAGTGCTGAGTACAGGGGGAAAAACTAAGAGTCTTTTATTCATTGGCCATTGGGTTTGCGCTTGGTAACGAACCCAGACACGTGGTGCACCCTAAAGAACCCCAGCCCAACCCAGTCCAACCATCTGTCAAGAGCTAGGTAAGCCACAGAAGAGGGCTTCGGACTCACTGGGGGCTGAAGGTGCACTCCTCCTCCAGCTGCCAGTGCCAGAGGATGGTGGCGGGTGGTGGGACGGCGTAGACAGTGCAGGTGAGCGCCTGCGTCGAGCCGTACTTGTAGGAGTCGACAGGGGCCAGCAGCGCGTTCTCGCCGATCTGGGGGGGAACTGGAGGAGAGAGCAGCAGGTTACACCTCCCGCTAATGGCTCCCCCACGACACCGCGTTAGACCCACAGTGACTAATTCACCGAGTTCCCCACAAGTGCAACACAGAGTATCTCCAAGGACATGTCAGGAACATGCTTCAGGATGTCCTATAAAATCTCCTTTCATTACCTCCTGGTTTAAAATGCTGCCCCTGGACTCCCACCACCCTGCCCAGTCATTAAATGCATACTATTCCCCAGCCCTGATCCCAGTAGCCTCCCTGCCCTTCCCAAGACCTACTGTCTTCAAAGCATGGGGGCTAAGCTGTTTCCTGATGAGCAGAGAGGAGGAGGAAGAGGAGGAGGAGGAGGGTTGCTGGGCAGAAGAGGAGGGACAGCCTGCGTGGGGCAGGAAGGATGGGAGAGGCAAGTGAGGTCCAGGATGGGGCAGGGTGGGGGAGGACTCCGGCAGCAGGGCCAGCAGGGAGGGCAGGAAAAGAGCAGGATGCAGAGGCAAAGGAATAATATACAGAAAAAAAAAA
>VZRU01018759.1:0-13144 GCA_013398155.1 Pedionomus torquatus | reverse complement strand
TTAAAGGAGTGGGTGTGCTTGGGCGCCAAAAAAAAAAAAAAAAAAAAAAAAAAGTCATTTGCACTTTATTCTAAATTCTCTTTTCCCATTCTTTTTCCCCTGGTAATTTTTCCAGGGTGAGCATCTCTCTCAAGAGATACTTCTGATAAAATGGAAGAGAATAGCTGCAGCTGGAGGGTGATCAGGAGCCATCATAGAGGTAGTCTGACAGAGAATGAAACCAGACCAAAAAGGCAGAACTAGGAGTAGGAATGTGTCTGTCCCCAAATGTTCAGGCTTGGAAGAAAAGAAAATAAAAGTCTATTAGAGTTCAACATCATCTTTTCCTTACCTTTATTGAACCAACACATGTCTATGGGAAACTCAGCTCTCCCGGTTCTGCTGCTCAGAAACCCCATGTGTTAATGTGCTGCTTTGTTCAGATCTACTGCAGGTGCCAAATGCCAAAGTTTCTTGGGTTTATTTATCGCACATCATGGCCAGCTGAAAGGCCAGTGTGTTCCAAAAAGAAACCGCAGTGCTTCCAAAGGAGCTAGGCTTCTCTCAGTCCAGTTCTGCTCTCCTTTGCACTGATAACAGACTGGGAAACTCTGCATGGACATCCTTAACTGATTAATGTTAGCATGTCTAAAATGCCACTGAAAACTAACTTCCACTGAGAGTGCCAAAAGACGCAGAAAAAAATCACCAATATTTCTGATAAACTTATTCTTCTGTATAATCCTTTTGAGAGTTACCCGAATCTGTAACCCTTCCTTTCTCTGAGGCTGATAATCAATTTGGCTCGGTGTGATGAAAGAAGAAATGCCAAGTAATTCTTCATCTGAGACATGACACTCTGGTTGCAAGGTCTAGAGTCCTCACACAGACACATCTACCAACCAGTAAACAGAGTTTCACCCTTGAGCTGATAACAAACCCATTTTTTTTTAACAAACAACGGTCAGTGTTACACGTCAGAAGGACCCATGCAAAGAAGGACACTGACCTTCATCTGTTCTGTGGTGTTTGCATAGCTTGTAGAAATCTGGTGTTTTCATAAGAAGAGGAACCATAACTTCAAAAGCCGGATCCTCAGGGCAGGAATTCACCTACAATTGGTTCGAATACACGGTGAGGTTATTTCCATCAGTGGAGTTAATCTAGATTTTTGCAGTGTGAACAGGTTAGACTTCATACTTGATATTTGGCTTTTATCTGCCTGAAGTCATTACTTTTATCAGTTGGAGTAGAGAAAGATTTAATACTCCACCATGAGTGTGGCTTTTTGTGCAGGGGGCTCATCTTCCTCCAAGTGAATATCAACTCCTAGTGACAGACAGGTGCATTTCTGATACAGGAAAACCCTTGTCTGAAATTTTGGAGAGGACATTTGGGGACAGTCTTAATCTGGAAGAGATTTACACTGGGAGATGGTGTGGCACAACAGCAAATCAGGCAGCTCCACACTTTACCCATCCCACTGAAGATGTCGCGCCCTGTCTTCCTCCAGGGGTAGATGGAACCACCTCTATGTTTAGCTCAGTCGCTGTGATCATCTCCAGTGGGAGCCATATGGCACTTGGGAAACGCAGCCTTTACTCCTCAGAGGAATTGTAACGCACTGCGTGAGGGAGAGCTTTCATCTTGGTGTCAGATGCCAGAAAAGGCTCAGCGAAACGAACTTTTTTCTGAAGGCTGGAAATCTCTGGGTTTGGGGTGTTAACTTTTTGGTAGAAAAATGCTCTAGTTGTGAGAGAGAATGTTATGGTGGGAAAAAAACGACACAATATTTGAACAGTTAGATGATGATCTGAACATGGCAGTGAGAAAAATATCTCGTGAGCCCCCACCTTATTGATAAAAGTCTTACAGGCACAGGAAATTTTCCATCTATGAAACTTTTCTCAAAATGCCATTTGTCAATCAAGAAGTCATATTCTCTAAATAATCAGGCTTTTCCTAGTTTTGGTTAAATGAGCCTGAATGTCATCACCCAGTGTTGGCAACTACAGTTTTAATTAGCATTGCCCAAAAGGGGCATAAAACCCAAGCCACCTGCTTCTTGCGCATGGGAGCTGACTACTGTGCTTTGTATAAAAAGGGCTACCATGGGCAGCCTTTCCAAAAATAAAGGCTCTATAGTCACATATTAGCCCAGTGAAGCCAGCATAGGAACAGTTTCTGAAACACAGTGGAAGAGAGGGGTAAGGAAGGCCGTGGAGGCAGCAATAAGAAGCAGGTCTGATTTCCAGGTCCAACGGGGACCTCCAGGCCAGCTCAGATGTTAGACTGAGGTGGTTGTTCAGTGGAAGTCCTTTTAAATCTCAGCTTTGGACACAGAGTCCACGTAAATCCTGTTTGAGGTGAGTAAGTCCTTTTTTGTGCTTCTGGTCCTTTGATGCACAAAAGGATTTAAAGAGCAGCTGTGTATTTATTTTACAACGCATTCAGCGTGTATACTTTTGAATGATAAGATGGTTTATCTGTAGCTTGCTTAATCTTTTCCTGTCATTCGTAGAGATTAAGCACCATTTTCACTGTAAACATTCCCTCTGCTCCCTTCATGATTCCCTAAGGATACACCAGTTCAGATATCCCTTCAAATAATGGACAGGCAAGGACTAATAAATATTTCACACATAAAAGGGATCTTTTAGCAAAAGGCTCCGATAGCCCCCTTCATTATGGGGGATATTTCCACTTGATTTTTACTTCTTGAATCCTTTCCTAAAACTCAGAGCCAAACACAGGTTTCCAGTGAAAGTGGCAAGCACACCCAGACCAAGATAAAATAAATTGATGGAAAATAAACTGCCAGGAAGCAGAGCCTCTATTTTATATGCTGAGTTCCACCCCTTCCCACTTCCTAGAATGCATTTTTTAAAAGGGGCTGCTCAATATCCCAGCCCAGTGAAGGTTACAATACATTTCCCCATTAACATCTAAAGCACACTGCGCTTTCAAGACAAAAGGTTAAGAGGAACGTGAAAACATAATTTATGGTGAAATTTCTGAATTTATCAACTCTTGAGTAAGAATAAAGAAAGAAAAATCCAGGAAGGCTCATATAATTTTCCTTCAGCTGGGTTTTCTTAAGAGTTGCCATTCTATTGCGTTTCTAGTCATCAGAGAGCCATTAATTAATAAGGCATAATGTAAGTTATAACATCTCAAGGCTCTGAAGTAAAACTGGACTTACAGAAAAGGCTATTTTGGATAGTCCAGGCTATTAATGGATAGTCCAGCACACTGCACAACTCCGAATCCAAGATTAAATTTCCTTGGACCAGTCACATTCATTTGAGGTTCAATTCTTTTGGAGGTGAAGGAAGCTGAAATCTTGCCTTTAATTTCGAGGGTTCTATACATTCCAAATGCTCAGTCTGGGTAGAAATTATGCACAAAGCTTTGGGGTTTTTTTCCCCACATTTTGAAGTTATTCCTTCCTTCATACTGCCCAAGTAGTAACTATATGAGAAAAAAAAAAAAATAGAGGAAGCTGTGTATATCTAAATTTCTAATTCCTTTTTAACAAGCTTCTTTCAGTACCTTTACTTGGGTGAAATAAGCCCACAGATGTCCAACGTCTTTTGCATAGCCTCTGGTTTTAGAAGAAACAAGCATGTTTAAGAAAAGAGAGAAGTGGTGTTTTTTTCTTTGAAAGAAAGTCTGATTCATGCGTAGAAAAGTTCCCGATTCCTGTCACCCATTTCTCAGAAGCTGCTGCTTTTGCTTTAAAACACATCACCACCCCTTCTGACAGCTTTGGAATCCTTGTGGGTTACAATCCAGCAAAATAAAACACCTCAGGATGAGTGCCTATTTTGTGAAAAGACTATAAACTGCAATGGTTTGGTAAGGGCAAGAACCTTTGGGAAAGGAGAAGATTGAACAGATAGAGACCTGGACATCTAAATCCACCACATGTCATCAGGTGTGTGTCCTGTTCCTGAGGTTTCTCACAACATGGATTCAGCCAGAGACCTCCCAGCCATGTGACAGTCACATCCAGATAAACACTTCTAGAAGCAGATGAAACATCACTGAACAGAGACTTGGTTTTGGAACTTCCCTTTCCACTTTCTCATATTTTGCTGGTACCAGGTCATGCTCATCATTTGCGGACAAAAACTACCCAGCAGCTTTCACCTCCACTACCCGCTATCAGCAGGAGGTTCAAGCCCTGATGTTGTGGCTTCACAAGTGGGTTGAGCTGAGGCTGCTTCAGAAAAAGATGGTCCCAGCCTCAGCCATGCATCCCTGTGGCTTTCTTAGGGCCAGTGTTAGTGCTACAGCTCTACTAAAAATGCAGATCCTTTCCACCCTCAGCACTGGTAGCCCCGGTCTCGGTTTTAGAGCTAATCTGACCACCACTGGTCCAGCTGATGTGGCCTCAGAAATGCAGCTGAGTATTTCACTTATTCCAGCACGATCCAGGCTGCACTGAAAACGATGAATCCCCTCTTGCACCCCTAGGGAAAAGTTGTCATGGCTTCTCTTTGCAGCCACAATCACGCAGTCAGAGCAAGTTGGTCCATTGAGCTCATCCAGCAGAAAACAAACCCACTTCCAAGAAACAGTTTTCCACCGGATCAGCTCAACAGACCAACGCAACCCATAATCACACAATTGCTTGAGGGTAGGGAATGCATGAGAAAAACTGGGAAGCAGAGATCACTCCCATGGTAGCCATGAGCAGTTAGGTCAGATCTGGTAAATCATGGAATGGCACTACAGTGCTGTTGTCTCAACTGAGCTTTGTGGTCCGTGCTCCCTGTAAAGCTTCTCGTTTTCCAAAACATCATCTCCAGAAGTGTCATAAGCAGCAGCGTCACTTTTCTTTGCAGACAGAATCACATTCATCATTCCCTCTTCATCCTCACCTTTCCCTTCCCAAGGGCACAGAGCCTGGAGGACTGCTCTACAAACAGTAGAGGACTGGACACCAGCCTGGACTTAATACTTTTCTTTCTCCCTTTTGCAAGCTGTTGATTAAATAAATTGATACACCCCTAAAAAGCCAAGTCCTGATCTGATACCATCACATTTCAAGAGCATATTGAGTTTTGACTGCTTGCAAGCACCTCATTACACGTTCAGAGCGGAGGCAGGACTTGAAACGAAGAGGAAGCCTTCTCAGCAAGCTCTCAGCAAGGTGTGCAGGGTGGGCAAGGTGCAGATGGGGGAAGAGAGCCCTGGGGCTCCCGGCCTGTTTGGTGGAAATAAAACAGCATCAGCAAATTTATAGGAGCTGACGGAGACCTTTTTCAAAGCCACACACCAGCTGCGGGGCTGCCTCCGAGGCTGTCATCCTGTGCTGTGCCGTGCACTTTGACCACGCTCTCACAAACACCGTATTCCGATTACAGCCCGGCTCGGTCGCTTCGCTGGGGAAAATACTGCATGGGGGGGGCACACCAGCACTGCAAAACACCCAGGCCCTGCGTATATAACAGCATCAAGCACATCCACACTGAGAGCAGTAACAACGGGGATGATCGTAACAACTAATCAAAGCGGCGGCGGCGCCGTGCAGGAAGAAGACGTGGGAGAGAACACATAATTTAACGGGGCTCGTTGACAAAAACCTCTGTTTTTCAATAAGCAAAGAAGGGAACCGAGTGTGGACATCACCTGCAGCAAAAACTGACCCAAGGTCTGCACACAAGCCGTCTCCTCTGTAACCCTCCTGGATTCAGCTGGATAAGGGGAGTAACGTTAACTCACCTTCAGCGGGGAGACCAATGCCATTCATTTTTGGGATCATCTCAGGAAAGATGATACAGAAGCAACCAAAGTAAATCAGCAATGCAAAATGCACAGCGTTCGTGCTTACAGGATCATCACCGTGGTTAGCCAAGGTCACCCCATTTACCTGGAATAAAGATTTGCGTCTAAGCAAATAAATGGTACAATGATGTTAATAATAAATAAATCAAAAGGCACCAGGGCTGTGGGCTCTTTAACTCCTACTACCAGGGCTCATCTGAAGTGCATCTCCAAATCAAGATCAACTCGCCTAAGAAAATCACATCCAGCATCTAAAAGCTGATTATTTGTCTGGTTTCAGTGAAGGAAAACTCCTCCTGCTAAGCCTTGGCAGAAGTGGCATCCACAAAACCAGAACTGAGTGCACTTTGCATTCAGGTCAATTTACTCAGATTTCCTTCAGCTTGGTCTTGCAGGGCCCTCCCCTTGCTACTCCTGAAGGGGTTTGAGTGTGTGTACTCAATTTTAAGCATATATGTGTCTCCTGTGCCTTCCAGAGATGGGAAGAGTGGTTTGAGGCTGAAAAACACGCTGACACGCACTATGGGACTGCAGCTGGGACCCTTGGCTGCAGCAACTCCTGAGACGGAGTCTTGCATGATTAAAATCTGCAACTCAGCACGTTGACCACCTAGTATGGTCTTGTCAGTCTTACACAGTTGACATTTGCCTGCGTATCGTTGGGTGAAAAAGTCACTTTTGCACCAAGAGCAGGAATATATCTTAAGGAGTGATTAATGTCGCTGCGTGCTGCAGCTTCCATTACAGCTCTTTGCCTCAAGTGCTGCTTCTTGCCTCAGGGAATATTTTCCCACTCTCCAGTTGTTTATAATAATGAAAAGGCTGGTCTTGATTTGGAAAGAGCAATGTGTGCAGATAAGATAAAATTGCTGCTGAGGAACTATGAGCAGCCCTTTCTTTGCATTATGGCTCTCTCTGGTATCCAGCCTCTCTCTATCTCACCAGCAAAGCAGCAGAGCCCAGCGCTGTGGATCCCACTCAGCCACTTTCCCAGACATCAGGAAATGAACGTTTTGACAACTTAGCCAAAATAACAAAATTGCTGTAGTTAACAGGACAGCAGCTGTGAGGACTTATTTCTCACATGGGGCTTCCCCACAACTCTTGTTGCATGCTGGGGTGGAATGGTGGGACCCCCATCATTAATTTTATGTATTTATTAACAGAAATAGCTTTTGCAGAGGGCAATGGGCTGATGCTCTTTAAGTCTGAAGTCCAAAGCTCTTTGCTTGCTGACAGAGAAAAGACAAGGGCAGCATTTGTTGCAGTCTTCAGTCATCATCCAGGTGACCACATAGGGAAAAGGAAGATAAAGTTCTGCTTCAGGGTTAACACAGTCCTAAGTCTAAAGATCTTCGCAAGAGGGTTTTTATTTGCTGTTGGATTATGTTTCTTTTGAAAAGGGGACAAACAGGAAAGGGGGATCTCTCCTGCACGAAGCCATGCCCCTGCTGGGCCCTTCCAATCCCCTGCAGAAGGCAGGAGCAGGGCAGCCCCCGTTTCCCACCTCCCCGTGGCAGCGTGACGAGTTCCCAGGGCTGTGGCTCATAAGGGAGAGGCCAGGAAAATCCTACATCCCTGTGAATCGTGAAGACAAGACAGGAGTGCAAAGCCTTTTGCTGAGGGATTGGGAAAGCTCGTGCACATTAGGAACATCTACACCAACATATGACCTCTGGTCTCCCAGACTCAGCCAAAAACGGCCCACATGGTCTCTTTCTGCACCAGCCATTGCAACGGAACTTGTGACCGTCTATTCTGCTGGAATGGGAAGCAGATCCATGGACGCAGAGCATCACCACCTGTGACCATAATTCCCACAAAGAATGGCTGAATGACGAATCACTGGAGCAGAGAGCTTTGTCCAGGAGCAGCAAGTTTTATTTCTGGAAATTGGTGGAGGTGTTCAGCCTACAGCTCTGGAATTAGGAGCTGCAGGTGACAGTTAGAGAGGATTCAGCATCCTGGGGCTGTGCGATGGGTGAAGTAGGATGCGATCCTACTGGACATGTAAAGTCCAGCATCAGATGCCTCATTTAGAAACAGGCAAGTTTTCTCCTATACTGAAGGAAGAGAAGTGTTGTGGGAGAAAGTTGGGGCCAGTGTAAACTGGTGTAATTTCTTCACAGCCACTGAAATAATCTCCATTTATACCAACCGATTTGGCTGTTGAGGGATGACAGAAGCAGTTAGTGAGTGAACTAGAAGAGCTGGCAGATTACTTAGCTGGTTTTGGGATGGCCTTTCTGTATGACATTCTTCCAATAATTCTCAAACATTAATGAGAAACATATCATAAGGCAACAGCGCCGACAAACATTATCCTTGGCTCTAGCTATGCTATAACTCAGAGAGAAGAAGAAACAAAGGCCAGTGTTTGCAATGCAAAGCAGGTCCCTGGAGAGGTCTGCCATCTACACAGGCTTCTTTCTGCTACAGGACTTTTGTCAAGCAAGGAGCATTTCTGAAATGTACAGCTTGTTCATTCTGAGAGCTGCAGAAGTTCTCATTAAGGTTTTTGTAAACATTTGGCATTTCAGATTGATAACCTTGGCTCTTTGAGTGCCTTGAAGACCGTAGGCTCTTTGTAATGTCGCTGTCCTTAAGACAAACTACAGACCCCTTCAGAACAGGTTGTCAATTTGGTAATTTTTTCTGCCAGCTCATGTCATGTTTCATGCTATGAAAAAATAGCTGCTGCACGGTGTAATCCTGCACCAAGAGAAGAAAAAAACTCTAGAAAAGGTTACTACAAACAGAGGGCTTTTTTTTCACCATAGTGTGCCCTTTCCAGTGGAACAGGTTGCCCACAGAAGTTGTGGATGCCCCATCCCTGGAAGTGTTCAAAGCCAGGCTGGATGGGGCTTTGAGCAACCTGGTCTAGTGGGAGGTGTCCCTGCCCATGGCAGTGGGGGTGGAACTCTAACCATTCTATGATTCCTTTAATTTGGTACAAATTTGGTAAGGATGAAGTTGCGTCTCAGACATCTCAAAACTGCTCCACACAACCAGGAGAATGCTTGTCTCATGCTGGCTGAGGGTGGAGTTGGGGGCAGTGTTTGAGGAGTGATGAAGAGGCCTCAGGAGCTGGGGAGCACAGCTCTCCCAGAGCCTCCACAGATTTGGTGCTGAGCAGAGAAGTGGAGCAGGATGGAGGGGCAGGCAGCACGAGCACGGGGCCAGGGCAGGAACAGGACTAGCACTGCAGCATCGTTTTCAGGACAAATAAGGGACACACATTTTTTCATGATCATATAACCCTAAACCAACTTTATTGCTTTTTCTCTTACACATGCTCAAATGAACTTTGGCTTGACTTCTGGGGAACTAATCTTTTCCTTAAAGTTAAGCACAGGTATAAGTGTTTTTTTGGAGCAGGGACATTGTGCTAAGCCCCTGGCAGGATCAACCATAGACTACAAAGAATCTGCAGAAAGTAAATACGGATTTTAGGCACACAAGAGTTTTTGCAAGAAAACTGATTTGAGGAGTTATATTCATCCAGCCAAAAGAGCAGAAATTTCTCATGTAGCCCACAGCAAATCATCCCAAATCTCCAATATTAATTGCAAGCTATTTGCAAATAGTCTGCAGACAAAAGTTATCTGCAGAAATCACTCAGCTAAAAAATTATGACAAATAAATCCACTTACCAGTCATTTCTCTGAGAAACAATTGGCCGAGTTCAACAAGTCTTTCAAATGAATTAATCTAGTTTTGTTTATGAGCAAAAGCTTCTTGCTGTCATGTTCGGAACATCAGTGCCCAGAGCAGGCATACGGATGTGCTCGTGGGATAGAGTAGCAGCAGAAGCATGGACTGGGCCAGAAGGAGATCATCAGAAGCTGAGAAAAAAATTAGTCATCATTAAAATCACTAGAAACGAAGAAAAGTCATTATGAGAATTCAAGTCTTGGAGGGATGAAATAAATTTGGGTTTTCTTGTTTTAACTAAACCCTCCTTTGTGACACCAAAAGTATTTTACTCAGTTGGCCATGACTGAACTAACTGTAGCTATCATAATTACGCTCTTACCCTAATGTACATTCTATTAAAATACTCCCCAGTTGTGCATGAACACAGGCTTGCCCAAATTCATCTCCTGTCAATTCTGAAAAATACCACCCACACCACAGCCCGGAGGTCCTGCTTTCCTCCTTGCGCCAGTTGGATCTCTGCTGAGCAGCTCCCGTGGCCATGAGTCTTGCTTTCCTCACAAAAGACGGGATGGTGCTGTCTCCATCTCAAGGTAACAGCCCTTATACGCTGCTCCCGCCTGGAGAGAAAGGGGCTTTCAAGAGTCTGCATGGGCCCATTAAGCCACTTAGCAAGATGATATACTCCAGGCACAGTCCTCGTAATCTTGGATTCATTTTACTAAGTGAAAGTAACTGATGCTTTCACAATCATGGTCTGGGTCCCCTCTGGTAGAGTAATGGGCACTGAGTCCCTGAAGCCTGGGATGAGAGGGTCAATGATGAGGAGGTGAACTGATGTGCCAAGGAATCTTAGAATGGTTTAGGTTGGAAGGGACCTTCAAGATCATCGAGTTCCAACCCCCCTGCCATGGGCAGGGACATCTCCCACTAGACCAGGTCCCTCAAAGCTCCATCCAGCCTGGCCTTGAACACCTCCAGGGATGGGGCATCCACTGGGCAACCTGCTCCAGTGCCTCACCACCCTCATACTGAAAGGGTCTGAGTGAACCAGAAAACCAGTGTCTCCAGCCGGTGCAGAACAGAATTGGTGCAGAAAGTGTCAGTTGTTTTTCCTGACCATAATTTGAAATGCAGCTGTGAATCAGGCAGCTTAGACGGTGTCAGGGTATAATGCATCACCAAATAACCTCAACGCACTTTATCAGCAGTTACAGTATCTTGTTGGCCTGGTAGTCGCTTTCTCCTTCTTGGAAGATGGCAGGTAATTTTAACGATTAGGGTCCGATTTCCCCATCTTCCTCAGCAGCCATTCTTAACTGCAGTGCCTGCCCACTGGAGGTAGCCTTGCTCACTGTCTGCCTATTGAGTGCCTGTTTAGTCATCACTTACTGATACTTACAGGAAAGAGCTATTGTTCCTGGGCTTCCTCGTCGATAGCAGAAGTTCCTGAATTTCTGCTTATTGTAAATTAAAGAAAACACTTCTGAAGAAAGCATTTCGTTCTGACGCTTAACTGCCTGTGTTGTTTGACTATAATGCGTACGGAATGGTCTAGTTTTTTAACTCCTGGCCCCTGAAGCAGCAAGAGGAATTTGAGCAAACCTCTTTGGGGAGGGCTGTGGTGCACCTCAGAAGAAAAAAAACGCCAAACCAAAAGCAACCGGCACAACCCATGTGACTGCTCAGAGGTGGCTCTTCGGTTTTGCAAGATGCTCAGCCCCGCATCGGCATTTGGAAAAGGAGAGCAAGGTGCTTCTCAAGGGCTATTTTCAATGCATCCAACGTGTTTACCAGGTTAGTTCACAGGAAAGGAACACGAGCAAAAATGGGTCACTTCAATTAAACAAGTTGATAAGTGAAATACATGCCTGGTTCAATATAACATGGGGCGCAAGTCGTTCAGCCCTTTGCCAATACCCTCCTGGGGCATTGGGCTGATTTATAACACTCACGTTGCTGTTCAGTGAGGAAAGGAAAGAGGCCACATCTGCTGAAAATGAGTTCGGAAGAAGAGGAACAAAAGATAGATAGAAAGGTGGCAAGGCAACACTAAAAGTCAAAAAAGAAAAAAATCGCTAAATTAGATCAGAATCTGAAAAGGCCAGGTAAGAACGAGTCATTTTAAATAAAGCAGAGTCCCATATGATACTGTATTTACATTTTTTGCAGGCTCTTTCCTAAATACACAGTAGCATTCTTTATCTGGCTGGCACTGGAGACATGGACCTCAGCTAGTTAAATGTGCTCAGATAACAAGCATTTTGCACATGAGTGCTGCTCTCTAATAGACATGCCCTTCGCTGAGATAATGAGTGATTTGGATAAAAGATGAACACACTGTATCCACTTTGAAGATACAATCTTCATTAGAAAATCCTGCAAACCGAAACTAAATTGCTCTTCTAATAATTGCACATCTCCAGGAACATTTCAATAGATAGGCACGACAGTAGCAGCTGAAAGCTGTTACGCTCTTTTTGGCTGCTAAAAATGTGATCTACGTGACATCTACATAAAATTACAGGGGCATATGCATTCATGCCAAGCAAAAAGAGGCCGTAAAGTTGTAAAAGATTTTGGGTCTTTTTATTGGTAAAGGTTAGGAGTTCCCAGCAGAAGTGAAGAGGTTGCTATTGACCAGGTTCGTTAAGGCTTTTAGAGACCCTGGTCATGGGTCTGACTGTATTTTCCTCTTAGACACACTTGCATCTATACAGCACACTTGCATCTATACTGTGCCATTTATCTGTGCTTGTGCAATATCCATCTTTCCCACCAGCCTGGACTCTCAAGCATCCGGAAGAGTGGCTGGTGACTGCAAAAATACAGGAAAAGATATATCCCGTTTGCTTGTCTCATGGGTTATGGGGATTTGACCACGCAGTACAGGAAATCCTACGCAATATAAGCAGCCTGGAGGCCCTGTGTGTGTGTAGGGAAGGGAACGGCTCAGCCTGGGTTGCCGACCCCTGAGCTCATGCTTTGGGGTGTCCCTGCCCCTGCCTCCTCGGGGTTCAGCCATCCCAGTGCCCCAGCATCCTTCTCCCGGAGCCAGCAGCTCATTCTGCCGCTCCCACCGACGGGAGAGAAGCTGCTCATATGCTTAAAATTAGCCCTGGAGCTGGGCCAGGCTTCTCAGCACATTATGGGCCGGAGCTGTTGACAGACGATCTTAACTCTCCCGCTCATGAGAAGTTTGCACACACACTCGGTTGAGCTGCAGCACCAAGGTCTTGGCCTCTCGTTCTTGCTGAAGGGCCCGTGGTGCTTTTCATGAGAATTAAGATGTCAGGCTCATCCGTCAGACCAGATCGGATGCCGATGTGAATAAAAAACTTCCTGCCCTATCCTCCCTGAGTTCCTATAGGCACCAGCAGTGAATCACTCCGCTTCCCCCCAGCATGGGCTTTAAAACGGTCTGGCATTAATTAATTTGCTTTTAATCCTCCAAAATGGCCACACGATTGATACTGTGCCTGTTTGAATTTGCTCATTCTGCATTTGTAGGGTTTGGACCACAGCATGTGGAGAGTACAGCACTGGCATTCCAAAAAAGCAAGGTGCTTCCCTGGTGGGGTTGTGCCAGCAAGCAAGTAGCTGAACAGAAAAGTTAAATGGGGGTAATAGTTCATTGGGGTTGGTTGGAGCATTTTTCTGCTGCTTATTAATTTGGGAAGAATAATTTTTGGAGACAGAATGGATGGGAGAGGAG
>VZRU01018757.1:112854-132546 GCA_013398155.1 Pedionomus torquatus | reverse complement strand
CAGCTCCACCAATCTATTTCCCTTTCACTGTGTCTAATACTTCTAAGTCTGTCCACCTCTTCCTTCAGTTCAACCACCTGCCTGAGCAGGTAGTTTATTTGATCACACCGCACACAGGCGGTGTCACCGGCTCCATTGGGAACACAAACCAGGCTGAGGCACTCACAGCAGCTGGAGACCTGCACAGCCACGTGTTTTTGTGGGAGTTCCGTCTGACTTTCGACGTTCATCCTTGTGGGGCATTTTGCACGTGTTGGGGCCATGTTCTTGCCTAGCGTCTGGATTGGACTGACAACTGACCGCTGCTCCCACCCGCGCTGTGCATGTGCGCCTGTGCGCTAGTATACCCACCCTTGATCTCACGAGCACCCGGCACGTGCTCTGACCCTGCTGCAGCTGGCCACTTTTAAATTTGCCATGGCTAGCCCAGCCTGACCCAGGCATGTCAGACTCAAGCTCCCACTTGCGATTCCCAATACTTCTTCATAACTGAAACTGAGTAAAAATATTTCAAAGTCAATGTCATTAGAAACTTAAAATTTTGTTTTAGGTGTTTCTCTGGGTATTCTTCATTTAAATGAAGCCTATATTATTTCTAATCTATTTTCCATAATGGTATTGAGAGGCCATTGTGGCAGCAAGCTGTTGGTTAGCATGCGGTGACACAGAATGTGTTTTAGGGAGCTTTATCAATAGGATTGCAATGCTTTCCAAGAACCGCCTATTGGGAGTAATATCTACAATTTTATATTTGTAAGTGTAAAGGGTCTGGATAAACAATGGATTTAGTTTCCTAGTTTCTATACGTAAAGCTTGGAGGATGCTGTGGCTCCTGTCCATCAGATTCCCAATCAGCCTGATATTTAGTTACCTTTATGTACAATCTCAGTCAAGAAACAATAATGTTTCCATGCTTTTTCTCTTTTTTAAGTTTTGTATGAAATTTATAGTCAGGGTACATTTTGCATTAATTATACATAATCCAGATTTCTTAATTTTTCATCACTGGGAAGGCATTGCAGCCACCTATACTAACAGAATAAGACTCTTTCTTTGCATTAAAAATTTAAAGTGCACAGAAATAATTATTTTTCCTTTTTCTGTAGGTAGGAAAATGAATATAGGCAGCTCAGTTATGGTCTATGGTAAATTTAACTGTGTACATATGCATCCTATAGAAAACATTATAAACTTCCAGCAATTTGGAATATATTAGGTGACCATTTCTGAGACAAGGCCCTGGATTTCAGGTTTTCATCATTTATGAATTTATAACTTGTTGGTTATTAGAAGAGTTGGATACCAAGATCATAGCAGCAGAAATCTAGATTGTTTTTCAAACTGAGACATCTGCATAAAGAGAGAATTTCTGAAGCAACATAGTATCTGTGAGATTCAGATTTCCAGTTTCAGATAACTTTAAAACAATAATGATAATTACTTTTCTTAAATCTTAATAAAGATTAACCTTGTATGCTTGAGTGTTTTTTCTTTCTTTAGAAAAGAGTATAGACATAGAGAACAAACCAATAATTCTTTCCCTTTTTAAACACTGAAAATCAAATAAAAGAATTTATTAATTTATTTAGGGTCAACTAAACTGAAAATAATTTCTTAAGGTGACATTGTAATATTCTCTATGACAATTCTACTGTTTCTGTAGTTTAATTACATTGCCTGAAAAACTGTTTAGTCCTGTAAATGGGAAAATCCAGAAATAAGTGTTTCGTTTATTGACTATAATGTAGATGGACTGAGCAACAAAGAGAGTGACATGTTACTATGTGCTTGGTATTTTACATGTAAAATCTATGGTCTAATGTCTACTTAAAAAAATAAATAATTATTTTTAAAAAATCGTCTTTCAGATGAAGGAAGCTTTGTTATTTGTAATTTACAGGCCGGAAGAGTAAAGACAGAGATCACAGCCTTTAATGTGGCAAGAGGCACTGGTGGATCCTGGATTAAGTGACCTGAACACAGCAGAAAGTAATCTGAACTGTTTACTACAGATTTTATTGCAAGAATGAGCTTGTATATTTTTCCTCTCCAAAAATTATCTTGGAGCATGTAATCAGTTTGATTTTGTTTCACAAAGAGATGTAAACCTAAACTATGAAATTCGCCTCCAGATTGGATTTAGAATGTGAAGTTTTCTGATGTGCAGAGAAATCAGGAAGCCAGAGTGCTAATATTCCTTTCTCTCTTTTCCAGATAACTTCACTTTCTGCTGCTCTCTGCCTGTCTAGCAAAACACTTATCCAAAAGACTGTCAGTACAAATAAAATGTCATCATATAATATCACCTTAGATTTACTAAATATCCACAGATCACAGAACACTGAGATGCAGGCTAACATTATGAGATGGATTTTGTTGGTAATTTGCTTATTTTTGTTGTTCATGAGTTATTTTATTTATTTATTTGTTTTTTGATATTTTTAAGACAACACTTTTCAGTGCAGAATATCTTCGCGTATAAACTTACGAGGAATTATTTTGTTCCACAAATTTCCAACAGACTGAAATAGAACATACATTCCACTTACATATAGCTCATAGAAAGCTGAACTGCAGCTCCAGGGCACAACTCAAGATTTGATATTAAAGTGTTTCATTTGCAATCAATTATGCTCAGGATTAGATTCTATTGCTGCCTCGTTTAACAGTACAGTACCTTGATTTCAAACAACCTGATATAGGTTGGTTGGGCTTTTTTTTCTCTCTCCTCTCTCTTTTACTCCCCTTTTCCTGTCCCTTAGAACCATCTCTGCCTTCATCAAAACAATTTCATTTGTACTTGTGAAAGCATTACAGCCGGTAAGCGGAGAGTACAGAATAAGCTTAACCATTGTAGCCTTTTTCCCATCTGAATATCACGAATCGTGTATCTCACCATGGTGTAAGGTCTCTGATTACATCAACCTCTCCAAATTATGCTGAAATGGAGGCCATTCAATTTGCTACAATCAGTAACTTTCGAAAGAGCCCTGCATAATTGATTTCACAGTAATATAGGCATAGGTGAATGAGTTCCTCAGCCTCGTTTATACAATGTTTTCTTTCATTCCAAAGTGCACTATTCAATAGAAATCACATTTTTTTCCCAACAGTTGGCAGGTAAGGCTTTTGGCATACATAAAGTTGTAAGAGAGAAAGAGCTGGGGGATGGGGGGTGGAGAGTGTAGAAACATGAAAATTGAAATTAATGCCCTGGGTGAAATACTAAATGCAGACAAGCTTTGGGGGTGAAATGACTACTTTTTTTTTCTGTTTCTGATCAGGATAGAGAACAAAGGATTCATATAGGATACAAAAAACTGTTGAAAGTTAAATGTAGTCCCCAAGTATAATGTGTTGGAAGGGAGGAGTTGGGACAGATTTCAAAGCTGATCACACATCTGAGGCTGAAAGTATTTGGCTGGGTTGCAGAGATAGGACAACTGGTTGGTGTTGGAGTTAGGGAAGTTTCATGTTTGGAAGATGGGTAAATACTGTACCCACAAACAATTAAAATGGACAACTGTCTTAATAAGCAGCATGTCATGCCATCTCTGCCTGTTTCTGCCACTGCAGAGAACCCATCACCCTGGCTATTGCTCCATGGACCAAGTTCTTTAGCTCCAAAGATACTATTGCTGCTTCATAGACATATGGTTGAAACCTCATGAATGATGTGTCACAGCCTGTGTAGGATTACATGAGTGTTATTTTCCTGGGAAAGAAAGAAGAGCAACAGTGATAAATAAATAAATACTAAGATAAATAAATAGATAAATCCAAGTATCAGATGTAAAATATGAAAGTATTAGGACACAGATAACAGTTTAAACTATCAGAGAAAAAGAAGTTCTGTTGATATTTGCAACATAAAGAAAGAATAAGAAAATTAGATAAGAGTTTAGAAATGGAAAAAAATAAAATGTGTCCTTTAAGTTTGGTGTACAGCGCTCATTTTGGATACACCAAATCACTGTTTTGAGCTCTCTTTCTTTCTCTTCACTGATTCTAGAAGAAACCTCGCTAGCTATATCACACTAAGCTCTGAGCTTTGTATATCTAAATTTAAGCAAGAAGGAGAGATTGTTCATGAGATTGATGTGCTTTAAACAGAAGCAAATAAATACTTATGGAAGTGGTAACATCACAAGCAAACCTGTGGCTTAAATTACCTCTCACCTTACGGTTGCATCTGTTACAGTCTCCTTGTTGTCTCAGAGTTCAGAGATCAACTGCATGATTTATTCCTCTCATGAGAAATTCCTGCATAGTCATATGTAGCCTTGTGTGTGTGTATGAATTCCCTGCAAAAACAAAAAGTTACCCATGAGCAGTCCTTTTCTAGAAAGAGTTCAGCTGTCTCTGTACATTAATACTTTTTGTCTGATGAATGGGCAGTTTTGTGTGCTTTTTTTTTGTCACAGTTTGATTATAAACCATTAAGGAAACACATTCACTCTATTGAAATCTAAGAAGCACTAAAGTTTATGCTACTTAAATCACTTCTAAATCTCAACTATTTGGATGTCTGAATTTTATGATAATATTAACAGAGCTTCTGGTGAATCCCATTAATTTTTTTTGGTATTGTTTAATTTTACATGAGTAAATATAATTACTCCTTTTGTCAGAAGTTCTAATACCAATTTATAATTCATGGAGTTAATTATGTTAACAAGGAGGCAATCATTTTTCAACTCTCTCCCCTGCAATTTTAAAGGATTTTGATTTTTTTTCCTCCTTTCTCTCTCTCTCTCATTCTCACCTCTCCTTTTACAATTTCTCTTCCAGCCATGAAGTGGGAGCATACACAATTCATCTGTGATATAATTATTTACCATGGCAACAGTTTGTGAATGGGATTGTGAAGTTGCAAATAACTAAAAAGAAGCTTAAGTAGAACAGTCTGAAAAAAATATCCTTTTCAAGACGAGTGAAGAGTCCTTCGAGGTCAGGGAAGCTTTTGTCTCCCCATTTTGTTGAAACAGGAGGAGATAAAAAGAAGGATAGTTTGGAGATTTGTTTTTCCTCCTTTGCTAAAACTTCTGCTAAAATCTGATCAGCAAATGAAGATAAGTACTTTATATGTGTTTGAGTATGTGTAATTTTTTTTTTTTTTGAGGGGTGTTTGTAAAAATGACTGATAATAGAGAGCATTTAAACAGACTTGAAATGTCAAGGTCTGAATTTGACAGTGCCCAGCAAGAATGAAAGAAGCTTTGGAAGATCAAATATTAAAAAACTATAGAAAAAAAGAGTCAGACTTGTGGTTGGTGATTTTTGCCATTATATTCCCGAGATAAGCAGATGGATCAAATTCACACTCATATGCAAGACCCCCCAAAGTTTAGAGGTTTAGATGCAGATAGAGGAAATTTAAGTATGCTGGTATAAACTTTGCATTTTGCTTGAGGCTGCTACTGACAAACCTTTCCTTGCAACCCACCTTATTCAATCATCTATTGAGTATTTTAGCACTGCTAGTCTGGAATCAAAGAAATCTATTGAAGTTTTTCAAAGATCCACTGAGCTGCATATGAAAAGAACAACAATAACAATAGAACCTCTTCCAGATATTCCATAGTTTACAGTTTACCCACCTGGGAGTATAGTTAGGAGCCATATTTACCCTGACTCACAGCCATAATGATTTCAGAATCAAATTATTTCAGAAGAATGGATGAAAAGCCATCAATACACTTCATTGAATGCTAATTAATCCAAGAACACTTTGAAATGTCTCCTGCTCAGTTGGTGGCATGAAGGGGGATTCTGTAAGATGTCTGTCCGACTGCCTTTAAAAGTCAGGGTAGATATGTCTGTACCCTTGATAATGATCCCAATTTCCTTTACTGACGAGCAGATTCCCAAACAATAAAGGTCTTTTCAATGACACCAGTAAACTTAGGATCATGGCCAGTGAATGAATATGGAAAGGAGATGCATAGAAAAACATTGGTAGCACGTATTTGCTTTGACATTCATAAAAAATTCCTTGCTTGCCAAGTAAGTGTGTTAACTCAAATGATACTACTCAAAAGGACCCTTACAGAACCTTCTTGAAGTACATCACAGGAGCATAGGACAAAGCCCATTGTTTCTAACTATCCTGTTTGCTCTGAAAACATTTGGCAACAATCCTGAACAACCTCAAAGAGATGAAAAATGTATCATCCCTTGGTGGTGGATCATGCGTTGCTCAGTTTTCTACAGCTTTGTGGCATGTTGGGCTTTTAATCAAGAGATGAGCTCTGACTGAAGATTTTCCTGAACATGGGACATTAATAAAATTTGGAACTTGGGCTTGATTTTCTCCTTTCTCATAGGAATTGACTTTGCATAGCTGCTTCTCTTTCAAAGGGGTAAATAATATATTCTCACTCCTTTTATTATGTAAGAATTGTATAAAAACTAGGGATTTAATATTTTTTCATCTTCATATCTGGTAGACCAAAAATTGTTATGAAGAGATGACTGAATAGACAGACATGCATGTATAGACAACATGATCACTTAACCTGGAAAAAAAATTGCTTGCTGCAGTTGTCCTTTTATGTTTTTTCCTTTTACTGTTTACTCTTTTTTCCTCCCCTAGCAATTGAATTCCTCATTTTTCCTCTAAGTATCACCCAAGTGTAACAAAAACTGGAATGTACATTAGTGACAGATTTAGAGATCTGTGTTTCCACATTCATGGATTGGAACGAAAGTAATGATACAATAGAAAAAAAAGTTTTGTACCTTCATACAAAAAGTAGGTCTTGAAAGATTTACAACTGCATTTAGGTTCTGAAAGTGCATGGAGACACCTAATAGGATTTTCAAATCTAACCACTTTTGGAGAGCAAATGGAATTAGGAGCCTAACTCCTCTAACTGCTTTTCTAGATCAACTTCAGGTGCTTATTTTCATGTTTTGATACATTTTAAAAAGTCATCTTCTGTTCCCACCAGCGAAAAATTCTGGCATTTCAAGGAATAATTGTAGCATGATGGACTACTTTGTTTTTGTGTTGGAAGGGCCTTTTGTATTAAAGCATACAGGAAGTATGTACTGTAGGGCATTTAAACTTACAAACATGCCCTGATACTCACAGTAAAAAAAAAAAAAAAAAAAAACCCAAAAAAACACACACAAGAAATCATTGCTCAGAAGTTTTCATGTAAAAAAAACCCTCCTTGATGAGGCAGAAGAAGTCCTGATAACTTGTTTGTTTGTGACTTGGATTATGTTGATTTTGGTAACTTGCTGTTCTGTGAGTGAGAAAGTTAGCTGCATTACAAAAGAAGGGTGTGACATTTATATGTGTCTTTCAAAATCCGTGTCAAACAAATTAGAAAGTTTACAGGGCTTTCAGCAGTTTGCTGCAAAGTTATCCACAGGAAAAACTGCCAGCACAGTTCTAGCTGAGGAAAAATGATAGAACATTTCAAATGTCACTGTCAAAACTAATTTAAGTGCTGTATGTATATCGGAAAAAAAGTTTACACTGATACGGCAATGACAACTTGCCTTGGAAAGGCCACCTCAGTGATATTTTCCAAAAAAATGGGAAGAATTTTTTCCAATGACTCGGGATCCTGTTTCAGGGACCAGCACATCAAGCACACATTTTTTAGATACCTGAAAAGTGGTTTTAATTTCTATTTCTTAATATATTTGATTTATATCACAAAACATTGTAGATTTTAGGATAGGAAGATTCTTAGAAACCTTGGAGCAGAGAGAAATTTGAATGACAGTCCTCCACATCATCTCCTTCCTTCTTCCTCATTTATTTGGAACTTCAATATACTGGGGCTAAGGTTTATGAATATTTCCTAAAAAAGTCAAGTGCTTTACATAGTGGCTTCTTTAATGGGTCATTTCTCCTTCCTTTATTTCTCCTTTAATCCACTCAAGTAGTATAAAAGGCTCAAATATACGTTTGTGGATGCCTTCAGGACTTCAGGTTGTTCTTTAAGCTCATCATTTCCTGCTGTTCAATGTATATTGCCTATCATTGCAAGCTTCAAAACATCCACCATGGGGATATTGCCTCTACTAGCATATTTGAAAAGCTGTAGTCAAAAACAAGCATTCATTATCTACCACTTAAACAAATGTAGATTCCACCTTCATAGGTGTTAAGGTCAAGAAACCAATAGTAGGTCAAATACAGGCTGATGAGCAACACCAAGACTCATCAGTTTTTGTGATCCCTTGAAAGTGATTTTTATACCCTCTAAGCATGACTTAGTCCCTCTCTGTCACTAACCTTTAAAGATTCAGATCTTCAGGTCCCTAAGCATTTGAACAGATTTGTATTACAATAAAAAATTCTGATGGCAAGAATAATACAAACAGCTTGGACTGAAGGTCTTCCTTATTAAAACCATACAAATTCATCACTGCAAAGACACATAATATGTGGCACCTAAAGAGTGATTCAGACCTGTCTTCCTTTTGATAAGTTTTCCTCTATACTATATATATATGATGTGTATATGTATATAAATGATCATCAAATGGCAATCACCTAAAATGCAACAACACATCAGGTCCTAATGTAAAGTTTACATCCATTTCTTTGCCTTGGATGTGTGCTGAAGTAAATTTGACATTCCCTTCCTTCTGTCTAAAATCTTCCTGTTACTTGTGTTCTTATAGACTGTGACCTCTGTATAGCACTTTCTCCTTCCTGATATCATGGAAACCAGCAAGTTGACTGATGGGTAAGTAAAAAAGTTCTTTAATTCACTTGTAGTGGATTCTTGAAAAGTGTGTTACATAAAATTTCAGAAATTTACCCTCTTTTCATCTGCAGTTCATCATTACTCTAAATCCAACTAACCCTTTTCTTCACTGGGAAAATAAAATCCAAATACGGTAGCATCCAAATAATTATCAGGAGTCCGGTTGTGCTGGCAGGGTGCAATGTACAAGATTCAATTTTAACTAGAGATTACAGCCCAGCAACCTTGTAGCCCTGAATGTCAAACAGCCATGTCACCTTCTCCTGTCAGGGAGCATGTCAGGACTCATATAGGCAGGGCGACTTTTCGCCAGAGGTAATATATCTTGCATTTGAAAGAATCAGATGAAAAAGTGTCAGATGTTCTCTGGCCCACACCTCCCCTTCTTTTTCAGTTCAAAACAGGCAGAGCCACTTCCTAGTGTGGTATACCTTGTGAAGCCCTTCTCTTCCAGACCACTGAACTCACACTTTTACAAATGGGGTTTACTCTGTGCTCTTAACAGGCCACAGCAAACTAAACATCCCAGGGGACCTTTTATGGTGCTTGAATCTCATGGGCCAACCTCCCTTGTCCTGGAGTAACAAAATGGAAAAGTAGTTAAGTGCTTACCTTACTGTCAGGTTGGGTTTCAGCTCCTAACTGCTTTGGACTTGCAATTTGTACAAGTTTCTATGTGTGTGTGCATACTGGTGTTTGTATGTGCTACAGTCTGTGGCTTGCTCATGCAAGACATGCCTGCCTCCTCCCAAGCAGCAGATTTCTTGAGCAAAATAGGAGGGCTGCATATGAACAGCAGATGCACCAGAGTAAAACCAAGTTACTCTGAGTTTAGACGTGTGCTGCTTAGACATGAATGGGGTCTGCAAAACTGAGGAAGAAGCAAGACAAAACAGACAAAGATTGTTTCTCAACATTAAATGCTCATTTCCCATGAATTTCATATTTACACTATTCAATGTTTTGAACATCCAACTGCGAGCTCTTCTTCCTCCTGTGCTAGTATGGTATTTTTCAGTGCCAATATGTGGCCTTCTAGATCCCAGCACAAGGTTTGTTGCGTGGCAGTGAGAGGCAAAAGCCTGACCCTACAATTGCTATTCCACATGACAGGACGTATTTCCCTCTCTAGGGATGTCCATCAGCTTCCCTACACTGGAGAAAGGGAGAGAAGGGGAGGTGAGGGAAGGGAAAGATCATTTTTGTCTTGTTCATCCTCATTTCTCAGCATGATTGGAAAAAACTGTTTGTTTTACATTTTAATATATTGCTCGTCTAAGAGCTATACAGTTCACTATGTACAAGTGTTTAAAGCATTTTTAAATGGTTTCTGTGTGCAGTTTTCTGCTTCAGTGTCCTCCTTCAGCTTCCTTTTCCTAGCCTCGTTCTTTAACGCAAAGGACATTTGCAATGAAAATAGGATCTTTGCTTTTTAAGAGTTCATCTGCTCATGCTGCTAGTTTCATCACCTGAAGTCACAATCCTCTACTTGTGACCTCTCTGCAAGTTGCTGTGGTGAGAGGATTATGAAGTTGTGGGTAGAAGCTTATAAGTTCAGGAAGAGAAAGAGCAACAGAGCAGATGGACTTCTCTGAAATGAATTTCCTGTCTTCATGCAAATACTGTGAATGATAAAGGACAAGAGAGGACAAGAGGTAAAAATGGCTGAAATTACACAGGCAAGATTTTTTCTAAATACAGAGTGCAACCATTAGTTGTCCCATTGCATGTGTGGAGCAGAGCTAATATGATAGACCCAATAAGTTCTTGGGTGGTTCAGAGAAGTGATCAGCATTTACACAAATTTTAAAGCAACCTTCAGGCAGCTCTGATACATCCCTAGTACTGTTGTCTGCCTGCTGTTTTGGGTGATACTAACCCAAAATACTAATGGGATAACCACTGCAGACCTCATGAGTACTGTTCCCCTGGCTGTGGCATGTAAGACAGCCAGACTTGTGGCTCTTGAAGACTCAAGTGGACATTTGAGTCTTCATTTTAACGTTTGCCTTAGCATCTCAGTTTTCAGATTATTCGATCTCATAAGAGAGAAGTGTTAGTGTGGAAACAGAGAATGATCTTGTTTATATTGTTTGTTTTCATCTCTCTGCCTGAGACGTTTTAGCAACTTACATTATCTAAACAATTTTGTAGGTCCTGAAATAGATCATGGGAAGGATGTCCCCTTGATTTATAAAGAAGTTGTAATCCAAGCACACTGTTTATAACAGGCACTGATTGTTCAACGTCTTTAAATTTAGTCTCTAAACATTTAGCTTTTTCTCACCTGGTGAATCTTTTTGTTGGATGGAGATAAACTTCTGAGAGGGAGGTAGGCTATGAATGAGCCACAAGATCATCTTTCTCATCTGTCCATGACATAAAAACATAAGATCAATCTAAGATAATAATAAAAAAAAATTAAGAAAACAAACAAAAAGAAAAATAAACAAAGTTTAAAAAATCTTTGTAGTGAATGGAATCCTGAATGGGCAAATTTGAAAACAAAAAATCTGAAAACACTACCTGGAGGGAGAATGTCGACAAGCTTTGGACAAAACTTTCAGATAGACATGGCTTCCACTGCTGAACTGGTGTAATGTGTCAGTATACATGACACTATCATTGGATGCATCAAAGGGTGCGTTAGAAACATGCTTGCTACAAAAGGAAACACTGGTTGTGCATCCCTGAAAAGCAATGGCATTGACACAAAAGAGCTTGTCAGAGATAGCAAAGGAAAATGCAAGCAACAGTTTTGCAAATACAACGATTCCATCAGTACATTGGAGAGCTGAGCAATAAAAATGATCAGAGCAGAGCTGGTCACATCATTAATGTAGATAACATTTGCGATGAATTGAGCCTCTTTTATTCCTTTAAAAATCCATTGCAAACTGGTACTGATTGTTACAAAGCAGTCATTATTCACAGAGTTGATGGCTAGGAAGGTCCATTGGATTAACCAATCTGACCTCAAAGGAGTAATGGATTATTGTAACAGTGGCCTGATCGAAGTTCAGAGACTTGCTGGACTCTCTCTGTGTGGATAAATAGTTGCTGGGCCAAAAAATTTATAACCAAACCATATACATTGTGGGAGATGAAACTGTATCATCTTGTTAAAGCAGATCAATAACAGAGTCTAGCCAAAATGTCGGGGTTTCTGGCTTCAAAGCTAGTATGCAAAACTCTGGAGCCTTACTGCCTCTTTACCTTGTTTTCATTATTTGCAGACACCCATCAGCGAGTACTGACATAATGAGTCTACTAATTATTCAAGAGATATTTAACAGAGATATTTGGCTTTGGTTTGAAGTTTTTGGTTGGGTTTCTTTTGTGGGTTTGGGCAAATGTGTTTGGTTTGTTCATTATTTTTTTTTTGTTGTTGGGTTTGGTGGTTTTTTTGTGGTTTTTGTTGTTGTTGTTATATTTGGTTCTGTTATGTTTTGATTTAGTTTGTTTTTTTCTTCCATACAATCAAAATAAGATTTTTAAAAGTGTGTGTATGATAATAAATTCTAGGAACAAAGAATTGGAACCTTTTCCAAAAATGTATACCTGCTTCTTAGAATTTAGTTTTCCAATCTAAGCATTGTTTTCAAACAAAACAATAAGCAAAAACATTAAAAAGAATAAAACAGTGAAATTTTGCACTAAAAGTGACTCAGGAAAAAATATGGTTTGTCTCAAAAAATTCATCCTTCTCAGAATCTGTTTACAGAGTAGACAAAAATTTTTAGAATTTTAAATTAAAACAAAACAGCTGCTGGTCATTTTAGATGATCTTAATGCAGCTGTGCATATAACTAATGAATGTTTATGTGTCCTTTAATAATAGAAGATAAAAGTTTTTAAAAATAATTTTTTAATCAACATTTGTGTGTTTTCAAATGGCTTTAGCAATGTCACTAGAAGGAATTACTTCAAAGAGTCAATAAATAAATAAACACAAATAGTTGTCTACAACTCTATTAAACTAATCACAAGTGTTTTCAGTATGATTTTATGAAGAAAACTCAGCCCCATCACCAAAGATGGATTAAAAATTGCAAATATGAGCTCTGACCAGATATTTTTTGTATCTGAAGTTTGTAAACACCAAAGCAAGGAGTCATAGTTAGAATGACAAGCAAATGGTCTGACAACCAATAAGTCATTATACCAAAGAAATAGAAAAATTTAGTGGGATGTTGGGAAGAACATCCTCATCACCCAGGATTATTAGGTTTGAAATATTCTCTCTGAGAATTTGTGAAAATCCCCAAATCTGAGACTCTTGGTTAGAACACTATCTATAATTTAAAGCAGTATGCTCTAATATAATGTAACATCTCCTGGAAAGAAAAAGTTTTGAAATCTCATGTCAGACATAGTGCACTGAAGCCAAATATGTATAAGAAATAGGAGAATGAAGCACACAAATGAAGGGATCTGTGAAAGGTAAGAAAGGTAAACCTTAGTTGGTTTAAAAATATATATTTTAAAAATTTACTTATATAACTAATTTCAGATCCTTATAAATTCTAATTCCATGTGCCGTTATTTCTTCAGGTTATATAATAAGGATACATTTTCCGAGGTCAAAAAGATTTTTCCATTGTCACACAATGGCCCAATAATTTAAAACATTTGGTTTACTCTTTTATGCACAGAAATTAAGATTATATTTATGCGTATACATATGACCATACCAAAGTCCCATTAGTTAATTAATATCTCTTGTTCAATCATGATTTTATCACTTAAAGAAAAACAGAACAAAAAAACCCACCTAAACCAAACCACAAAACCCCAACTGAAATAAGCATACAAAAGAAATTAAACAAAACAACACAACAAAGACTAACACAAGAACCAGAATAAAACATTAGAAGTGGAGAACTAAATGATCCATTTTCAAAATCAGGCAGCATGTTTACCTTTTCTGTACCAGGCCATTGCAATTGGGATCCTACTCCAGAAAAATTCCCTATTAAAGAACATGGAACCCAGGCAGTTACTAACTGAATAACCTGGACTTAAATTCAAAATAATTATACAAAATAAATAATCTTCATTATTACTATAGTCATATATCTTTTTTTATATATTTTTTATTATTATTATTCATGCTTACTTGCAACTCTGTTGGGGAAAACAAACAAACAAACAAACCAAAAACCCAACCAAAACCAAAACCACAAAACCAACATGAAAGCTTTATCAGTCCTGTGCCATAACAAAAGCCTCTGACAGTGGGCTAGGAAAGCACACAATCAAACTGGATTGGTTTTTTCATTCTCTGAATTTACCTCCACACATAGAAATGATCAGAAAAACAACCTAAACCACAGACAGTGTGGGGAAGAAATAAAGAATTATGTTAGAGTTCTGGAAAAAACAGTCCCTGAAATATTTGGTTTCACAAGAAAGACAGTGCTGTCTTCCCTTCAAGTTATTATGTTGCAGCCTTTACAATTCTGAACCCTAAAAGCAGAGATCTGTCTTTGTGACTGGTGAACACAGAGACAGGTCCAAAAAGTGATTGAAAGTATCAAATGGATATATAGTCCTTAACGGAGTGACCTTTTTGCTGTTGGAGAACAGGGAGAATGAGCAAGGTGTGATTTATTTTTGAGACATACAATATTTTTAGAAAATAAAATACAGAGTCAGTTGTGATTCAGAGAAGTGGAACATGCTACATGCACTTTTAAACACAACCTAGTGGCTGGTGTGAGGCCATCAGAAACGTTATGAGAGATCTGAGACTGGAAAACACCATAAAGACCTGGGCTGAGTTGGCCTTGCCTCTAATGACAATTGATCTAGTTTAGGGTCGACTCTGGAGAGGGCTTTCTTACCTGGAACTTGATCAGTAATCAAAGTAGGCTATAGGGCCTCTTGAATAAAAAGTATTGCAGAACAGGAGACAGATCCACTTATACCTAGAACCCTGAGCATGTAGTACATGGGGGTGATAAAGGTGATTAGAAGAATGCATCAACCCACTACTTTCTCACAACAGTACACTGGGGATATTGGTTAAGCTTATTAAAAAAGATATATTGTGGATTGAGTATTTACCTACAAAATGCAAGTAAGCTTATATTTATCTGATCCCTCACTCTGAGCTTTGCTGCAGTACCACTGAACAAAATGCCTGATGAACCGTGAGATCATAAAATGGTTTGGGTTGGAAGGCACCTTAGAATCATTGAGTTCCAAGCCCCCTGCCATGAACAGGGGCACGTCCCACTAGATCATGTTGCTTAAAGTCCCATCCAGCCTGGTCTTGAACACATCCAAGGGTGGGATATCCGCAACTTCTCCGGTTAACATGTTCCACTGCCTTACTGCTCTCACAGTAAAAAAATTCTTCCTAATGGCTAACCTAAATCTCCTGTCTCTCAGTTTAAAACCATTGCCCCTCATTGTATGACTACAATCCCTGATAGAGTCCCTCCCCGTCTTTCCTGTAAACACTTTAGATACTGCAAGGGGCTATAAGGTCTCCCCAGAGCCTTCTGCAGGTTGAACAACCTCAACTCTCTCAATGTGTCTTCGTAAGAGAGGTGCTCCAGCCTTCTGATCATATTTGCAGCCTTCCTCTGGACTCACTCCAACAGGTCCACATCCTTCTTATGCTGGGGTGCCCAGAACTAAGTGCAGTAATCTCTCACCAGAGCAACATAGAGGGAGAGAATCACCTCCCTTGACCTGGTGGCCACTATGAGGAAACTGTTAGTCTAGGTGCTCTTTTCAAATATCTTAAACACAGAAAATGAATTTTTTGATGTGGACATCCCTGTCAAACAGGGATTAGAATAAACTATACTTTTGGCTTACAGAATGAAGTAGAAACTCTACCACTGATAGACAGTGGTTAGTGCAATTGAACTGCAATTCATAGACACACAACTCCAATCTTGAAAGTAAAATAAATCGTTCTTTTGGAGATACAGTTGCTTGTTATTTTTACACCATTTTGATCCAAATTTCTTCAAATTAATTTGATTTTGGTTACTATAGTATAGCTTTTATTTCCACATTTAGTAACTACTTTTAAGAGATTCAGAAGAGAGACTCAGTCAAATGGCTATACACCAACATAAACTAGATTCATTCTGAAACAGGTCTGCCGAGTTCTGCCTGGAATGATGCAGACATATGTAGAAGAAAAACTGAAAAATATATGTAGAAAACTAATTTCAAATATTTGAGGTATGTAGCAATCGCTGGTAGATGATGGAATACTTTTCAAAAAATACTGCATTCCTTTTTATACCTGACTGACTTGCCTTTCATGTTTGTGATTGGTATTTGTTGGGTTTTTTTAAAAAGACTTCTTTTAATATTAATAATATATTGTATTACTTACCCACTCATCCTCCTGAGAATTTCCAGGGTTTCTTTTCAAAACCAGATCTCACAGAGATATCTAAACTTGTCACCTATATCATGTCAAACTCAATGGCATTGAAACTCTCTTCTCAATAGATATTAATTTCTTCAGTGGAACAAGATAGATAACACTAAATTTCTGCTAACTTTCCTGTATTTTTTCCCAAAGCTTGAATTCCTTCCTCTTGTTTGCCCAGATAGGAGTGCCTGACTCTTAATTATCACCTTCTGAGATATTTATTATACAAGGCCCTCTGCCCAGTAACCCTCCAATGCCATAGTGGAAGAAAATTTGGGTCCTTTACTTTTCCATTTTCATTTCTTAATGAAAATTTCCAGACGCAGGCAATACTTTCACTCCACTATAAATGGGACTGTACTAATGAGAGTCCAGTTTTCTATCTGTGACCTTGAGCTCTTGGGAGGGTTAGAGGATTATTCAGAAAGGGTGGTTTACATTGTGGGTAAGAAAAGCAAGTTCATTACCACGAACTTTGATTTTTTGACAGTGAGAGATACAGCTCTCCTGAAAAAAAGTTTTAAAAGTCAGCAAATAGAACAGATTGTTGAAAGCTAATGTTTGGGTACAAGTCGTAATAACTGAAAAGAGCTTCAGAGTGTCCTAAAGCAGAACTGGGCTCTGAGAGAAAGGTATTTTGTTTGAACTGAAGAGCTTAATTTCCCATCTGTAAAATATGAAATAAAGTCTCATTCTCATCTTCCTTCTCATCCTCTAAACCTGAGGAACAAACCAATGTTGAAAAGCAACATCACAGAGGAAAAGAATTCCACCTCATCTTCTGTTGGAGATGATGCTTCAGACAATTTTTACCCAACCTGGATTCAATTCCGCTTTGCAGCATGGAAGAAAATGGAGCCAGATGGGAATGATAAAGCTCTCTATACATTCATTTCATTCAAAGCTGCAAGGTGCACTGAAAAGAATGCATATTTCTTTGTGCTCTGAGACATAATGTAGGTTAGAAAAAAAAAACAAACACAAAGCAATGGCAATATAATATTGTCCAGGTACTGCACAAAACTAAGTAATCTACTATGTGTGTATGTGAGTGTGTTTATGTGTGGGAGTGAGGGAAGAAGGAAAGAAAAATTCGGGATTTTCTTCATTGTTGCTATGATGAGAGTTTTATTTGGAAGAAATGTCATACAATGCTGGGTGAAAATAAAGAATCACACAGTTGTTTTGGTTTTTTTACTCCTTGATGACTCTATTTCCTTGATTTCAAGCTTAGCTGAACTTAGCTGCCAAATTCTGACACATGATCTGAGGAGATCATTTATGCCTTCCTAGAGCTGCCTTCCTTTCTCCCCTCTGAGGGATGATGCACAAACTGGGTTCAAGGCACCTACTTGCAGTCACCCTGCTAGAGACAAGACAAGGAAGAGACTGATTATTTAGCATTTAAAAAAAAAAAAAAAAAAAAAAGCTATGCTTACAGCTTAAGCAAAAAACAATTGATCACCAATAGTGAGTAAACATTGTTTAGCCACAGCACACAGACCTTGAAGGATTTATGAGCAGCTACAAGCTCACCTCTTGACTTTACTTGGAAACAGGTCTGCTTGTCTGAGTAGCAGTCTCTGACCGGTGGTGTCTTGTGCAAATGAATGTAGATATTTTCTCAGCTTGTATTCATATTCTACAAAAGGTAAATATCCCCCAATTGCACTGACTTAGAGCTGAATTATCGACTTCATCTTTGAAGTGCAAATGAGCTGAATGAAAACATACTTAGACTGCAACACAGGAGCTATTCCTACTAGCTGATTTATGGTGCATTAACTGTCTAGTAAGGAAAGCTTTCTATTGCTATGGATTTGTAATCCCCTGGTCCAATTATCCCAAAGATGAAGGCAAAATGCCATCCACTGTATGAGGCAATCAATAGTGGTCATTTCTTAAAATTCTTTACTTCCCCTTCTTTCCAGCAATTCAGGTTACAGGATCTTCTATAAATTGCTCTTCCATGGTTTACCAGTCCTGCTGTTTCTAAAAGCCAGACTTATAGACTATGGTTATGAAAATAAACTGTTATAAACAATCTTTCAGTAGAATAAAATTATCAGTATTTATGGAGAATGGAATTAAAAACTTATAATCACCATAGTCTGTCTGTATAAAAGTAAGTTCTGACTAAATGGGTATTTCAGGAAGGTAAGAGAAATAGAATATTTACATCAACAACATTAACAACAATAAGTTATATCTAACTATTACAGACCCATACCATTTTATTTTTTTATTTATTAAAAAAAAATAAAAATATATATATGCATCAAGTTATACCATATGAAAAATTCAAGCCCCTCAATTCTCCTGTTAGTGTTTGCTAAAGGGCATTTTATCTTCATGTAATACCATTCCCAAACTCTTATCTGAAATGGAAGAGGTGCCCTCTTATTTGCCAAAGGATCATACGTACTGTTCGGTGCTCTGTCCTCAGGCATGTATTTTTCTGTGGAAAACTTTCTTCTCACTCTTACCAGTTTTGTATTACCATATAAACTCATTTTGATGTTTCTCAAAACTTTCAACATAAACACAGTCTTCAGTTTATTTGAAAAATACTGTTTATCTTAAGAAAATACTGGATGTTGCACAGTCAGTTTATTTGTCATATTTGTGTGTCTGTGTTTCCTTCCATTTATGTTTGATAAAGCAAGATATTCCTCTTGTTTTATAGGTAGCTAAATAAAGATACAAAAATCAAGGATCATGCCATTGGTGTAGATGCTTGAAAGCTGAATTTCTTAGTTGGAGGAAGTAATCATCAGCATTTATTACCAATGGAAATCTAGTTATTACAGTCATTGCAATCTAAGATGAGATCCCTCTCATCCTCAAGTATATGTATAAAATATGCCAAAAATACATGCTATGCCCTTCCTAAATTACTGATTTAATCTATTTAGAACAAAGACAATGAGGGCTGGTTGCCTGCAATGGTGACATCTAACTTGATCTATCTGAAATAAGGTTAAAATTAATCCCTGCCATAGCACAAAAGGGAAGAGAGCAGCAAGCCAGAGTCACAATGAGGACTAAGGCATTTTTGGAGATCAATACTATTGTGATGATTGCACAATGAGGTTGCAAGGAGTCTAAGCCTCTTGAAATCCTCTATTCTGCTTTCTACAGTTGATTTGAGATCATAAAATGGTCATAACCTTCATTATTTTAATTCAAACAAGTGAGGTTACTGTGTTATCTGGAAACAGAAATATTGTACGAAATTTTCAGCCTCAATTTAAGTTTCTATGATCTTTTCTAGCAAGGTAAGTGACCTGTGTTTGGTGGAAGCTAAGTAAATCAGTGTCCAACACCACATTAAACTCTTGGTGTCTTAGTTGGATATAGGATTCTTTAAAGCCACTGTAGACTATGAAGAAAGGAGGATGCAGGGAGTGACTGAATAGCTTTTTCCAACACTGGGCTTTTGCTACTCTAGCAATCATGCATAGTTCTCTGTACAATATGGAAGTTTCTTATATTTATTAATAAATTTTATTCACAAATAATTTTATGAAGTAAGAGACAATCTACTTTATA
>VZRU01018757.1:64245-77414 GCA_013398155.1 Pedionomus torquatus | reverse complement strand
ATTGTTCAGAACTGTTCCGTCTCACAGTGATAAGACCTGATTATACCAAGGGTTGGTATGCAGAGAGGCCCTTGTTTAGACTTATTGCTGGAAGATCCAAGGTCAGATAATTTTCGTTTGCCCATTGGAGGGTCCCACCTGCAAGGAGGAGCGGACAGGACAGGTGACCCAGAACGGACCAACAGGGGTATTCCATCCCATCAGCATCATGCCCCGTATAAAGCTGACGGATCAACAGGTCAACTCGGCTGACGTCCAAGGAGAATCATGACACCCAGACAGCTGAAAGTTTTAGCCAAACCATGAATAAGGACTTTTGGGGTAATGCAATGTTTCTCAGTTAAAATCTCTTTTAATCTAAGACAGTTACAGTTTATTGAACACTCAAATCCTTAAAATCACCCTATAAAGGACAGAGAGATAAGATAACAACATATTGCTCATTAGTTTTCAAGGCATACAGTTGTTAGCCTTGCTTGTGGGCACATCATCTATTGAAATTGAGCTCAAGTCCTTCAAAATTAAAAACATGCGTTTCTATTATTTCAGCTAAAATAACACTCTCAGCAGATGAAGGTCAGTGATCATGTCATGACCTTTTTAAAGTAGTCCAACAACAGCAGAAATTTTTAGCTGTTGTTCTTACACACTTACGAGACAAGGAAATGCAGAAGTTTGTGCTGTGTTGGGTTTTTCCACAGATCATGCTGTCTACGTATCATTCTCATTCTTCAAGCTCTCCAGGGACCTCCACATGTTAACACCACTTCATGGTGCAGTTAGTCCCAGCTAACTGCCCCAGGGTTTGTTTTCAGACTCACTCTTGCAGGGACTAGATTAGTAGACTCGTAGCCAGCTGATGGCAAATGAAGAATACCATCAGGTATCCTTGTGAAGCCCTAGTCAAATCACATTCTCTGAGTACTTGAGTCTGAGATGCCATGGTATGACTGCCTTCCTGTTCATTTAGTCAGCTCTTTGTAGACCACATCATGCATCCTCCTGTTAAAAATCATTCTTATACTATGTACCTATGTGTTTTTTTCTTTTTTAATGGGTTAATTACTGTGTTCATACATTAATGAGGTCTTAAGCCCCAGTTGTCACCAATATGATATTTTGAGTTCAAGACTCATATTTTAAGTACTGTATTTATCCAGGACTACACAGTGTTCAACATATAATATCATAGATAACCTTCATAGACCTTTTTAATTTTTTTGATGGACCACAGACATCCTATTCATTAGTCTGTTAGCTAGTCTAGCTGCATATTGCTCATACTTCTAGTCTTTATATTACTTCTGTTGCACAGAAACCATAAGGATTTGCATTTCTCAGGTTTGAAAAGCATTGTTTTAACACACACTTAGCACTTAAATCAGGTTGTTGTGGTATATCTCTTCTTGCTACACAAGCTACAGAAGGTGTATTTGATTCAATAATAAACTATTATGTCTCATTCTTTTTCCAAGGGATGTTAAAATGAGTAGTATACAAATTATTCAGCTTTTCAGCATAATAGTACAAGTATTTCACTGTTTTCAGTGCAAACCACAACCTGTCAAAGTGCTCTCTGTTCTACTTGTTTGATGCTAAAACTGAGGTATAGATGAAAGACTATTATATTTACCATGGAGACTGTGGGTCAGGCTCTCACATGAACCACATTAGTGACGAAAACAAATAAATACAATTTAATTACCTGCAATCAATAGAAAAAAATTCTATATGGTGAATGCAAGCTGTGAAAAATAGCAAATTAAAACTGTCACAGCCTGCAAGCATAAGAGCACAAAGATACCATAAGTAAAATATGACTGCAGAGCAAACAAAGTAACTGCAAAAAACAACCAGATCAGCTCTTCCTTTAGGAGCAATATTTTTCTAAATTACCTAAGTAACACAGCCCCACACGTCCTATTTTCATAAATCATATAAGCATTTAGGATCCCATTGGGATCTAGACTCCAAAGTACCTATGTGATTTATGTGTGTATACAAAAGTCACTTAGGTGCTTCAGAGAATGATACTTCTAGATTTTTCTTATTTCCAACTTAAAAAAGATGAGGAAGTACCTCATATTGCAGCAGGCTTTTTCAGTGCCTAAATAAGATTTTGGGTTTTTCTGCTATGGGTGTCCTTTGATAAGTCACCTTGTCACTTGGTCAAGAAAAATTTTGAGCCAAAAAGACCACCTAACCTCTTTTGGAAAAAACAATCTTACATAGATCATCTCATGCAGGGCTGTCACAATGATTTTTATATACAATCAATTCACAATGAGGCTAGACTTTGCACAGTTCTTTATTTCATTGATTTTTTGTTTGCCTTTTTTTTTTTTTTTTTTTGCTTTTATGAGTATGCGTATTAATGCTTTTAATTTTAATTTTAAACATTCAAAGTAATTTCATGGACTATCTTTTAATTACTATAAAAAAAAAGAAAGGGGTTATCAAAGAAAAAGGAGCTACAAACTGAGAAGTGGTGTTAGGAAATATTCCTCTGTCTTTTTCTTTTTAAATAGAACTAAAAGCATATCTTTGCCTTTCAGAAATGTTAGGAATATAAAGCCTATAGTATAAGGAAAAAATTTAATTGTTCTAGCAACAGATAAGTGCAGTGACATTACCCTTTCTTTATTAAAAAAAAAAAAAAAATTATTTTTACTGTCTGTGGAGTAGCTGGAGATAGCTAAGTGGAGAATGGGAGTAGCTGTGGATAGCCATCATGAAATTTATAAGTGGAGAATGGAAATCTGAGACCTGAGTACTTTTTTTTTTTATTTATTTGATCCTGCTCTCCCCACTGGAGTAAGCATCCAGCCATGTACCAGCCTGAGAGTTACCATTATGTTGCTATATTTACAAAAAGAATTAGAAGGAATGAAAACAGTGAAAACAAGTAATAAAGTGTAGGTAGATCCAGGCTGCATTATTTCTATTTCAAAATATATCTTCTAGTACACCATCTCAAACTTACACAATCAGCTGAGTCTCCCTTCTGTAGATCTGGAATAGATACTTGACGACTACTTTTTTTTTTTCTTCTATGCCACCATGCCTGATGTCAGAATCTGGACCCTTGACATTCACCAAAGCCCCTGTAACCCAAATGTCATTTGCACCACCAGTGAATTAATTTTTCACCCTCAAACCTTGAGTCTCCTTCCCTAAAAAGTCAACAACACAATACCAGAAAGTGTCAGTGTTAGAAAAGGTATTTTTCTATATAATAGCGAACATAATTTCCTCCTCCAACAGATTTCCAATCTAAATAGTCTCTTATTTAGAATCCTGCGTGCAGTGGTAAGTGACGTTTTGGTACCCAGCTAGAAATGAGCAATAACATTCAAATGAAAATTGGAAGCTGAAGATCTAATCATTAACAACAGATGGTTCAACTTGAATCTGATAAACAAGTTGTTGGTCCCCGTCACCCCCCCTGCTCCCTGCATGGTTCTTTTCCTTTCACTTGCATATGTTCATGTGTATGTAAGTTGTTTTACCACAGTGAAATCAACAGGCAATAGAGGGCTTCCAAAACCAAAAGGTAAACCTCATGGTAAATGTGGAACACATTCAGATGGAAATGGAAATCACTTGAGTATCTGATGCTGAGGAGTTTGGGATTTAAGTCAGGCAGTACAGTTAGCACAGTGGCAGCTTTCTTGGGCTCTGGATTGCCTCCCACATTGGTTCATGTCCCAGTATTCTCAATGTACAACCTGCTCCACTAAAGAATCCAAATATGAGAGACTCAGCTCTACTCTTGGATGCTTATATGAAGAACACAGTGAGAGGCAGTTGGAGACTTACAAGCACATCTGATCACAGAACTTGGCCCATCATGGCTGGATTTCATCCCAGTTTTACAATAGCTCCTTCTCTCTTTTTCTCTGTTCACCAAAAAGGAACTCTGTGCACAATTACACATTCAACGGAAAGGAAAACACAGAAAAGGAAACTGGAATATTATCAAAAACAATAAATGAAGGAAACATATGGATAAAATATGGAGGTATGCAATTGCTCCATTTAATATCCTGTTTAGTATTTGTCATTGCCTAAGTTCAAAAACTGTGCAAAGGCTTTTTGGTCAGATAAACCCTATTATTGTGTTCTATATGGAAGTAGTTTGTTCAAGGCAAAGCTCAGTTAAAAGTAATTTTATTTCAAATGCTCCTTAAGAACCTCGGTGGCATAATAGTCAATATGCTGCAAGTTTAAGGAATAAGTAGCACAGAAGAGCATTGAGCAAATCACATGCTCCCACATCTCTGGTATTAAGACCTGGAACCTCTCTGATTAATATATCGGGTGGTATATATACAAGTTGTGACTCAAAGGGGACCACAACAGCTCCACAGATTTTCTCCAGATTACCCAAACTAACTCTTGAAGGAGACTCAGCAGTAGAGTAGGAAGAGTAAGTGACTCCAAATCATTAAAGACCTGGGACTGGGGACTTGCAGGTCTGTAAATTCTGGGTCACAGAGAGTCAATAATGTCCTTCGCTTAAGAATCATGAGAGCATTCATATTCCATCTAACTAAATGTACACCTGAGGGATCATGAGGAACTGTGTAATCTGACAAGAAATCATTGTAGTAAAAGTTGGGGAAGGTGAGGAAACAGGGAGTTGCTTAAAGTAAAGCTGTCACCTCAGACTACATCCCTATTTCAGATGTATTCGAAACAAGGAATATGTATCTACAGCTTCTGGCAACTATCAGTTAAAGGACTTCCTAGAGCCTGGTTCTGTGAGGAGGTGAGGAGAATGGTGGTGAAAAGGTCTGGAGTCCTTAAACATCATGGTGTTGAAGAATATTTTGTTTCTGAGACTGACAATAGGGGATTTTTTTGTTTGTTTGTAGGCTGGGGAATAATTTCTTCAGAAGAAATGATATAGTAAATATAGTTTTCTTTCCCATACAATGGCCCCACATTGTTTTGAACATAGAAAGAATTATTGAATGAGTTTTAAGGTTTGAACCAAAATATTTATGTTCCAAGTAATGAATTATTTTCAGTAGTTGCCAACCCATGACAGATTCAATCTACATCTGTAAACACCAGAACATTTTATACTCTGATACAATTTTCCTGAACTTACCATAGAGACAAGATTTTTGTGTGTGTGCATGTTAATACTAGTGTAAAATATCTCCAAATCAATCGATCAATCGATTAACAAATTAAGTGCTAAATAATGGATGGGACTATGCACATTTCCTGACAGGATGCTGAGAATAAAATATGTGTCTACAATTCTTTGTCAAATAGCCAACAAAGCATTGCAGTGTTTTCTTTAGTAGTTTACATAAATGCCTGGAAAACAAATGGAAAAGTGTGTTCAAACAATATTTTATCATTCATATAAGCCAAGCAGAAATGGTCATTACACTGAAAAATGAATAAAATTCTTTTTCTTTCAAATTAAATTTTAATGTAGCAGAACTTTACATGATCCCAGGAATATAAATATATACAAACCGACAACTAAATATTTTCCACAGCTAATTATGTCATTAATACTGAACATAGTGTAAAGTACTCATGAAATAATGTTGCTAAATACTATAAAAAGGAAGGAAAAGCAAGAGTTGTGAAAATACGAAAGATTTCATTTAATGAACTTTGCCTTATTCAAGAGCTGTATTGTATTTATTTTAATTCCAAATTATTATCTTCTTTCTTGCATAGTATTAATATTCGTGTGCTGTTTGCTATCATGGTTTTGAGTCCTTTTATATACATANNGAAACATCAATCTGAACACTTGCACATTACCAAGTGTCTTACAGTGAATGAAAGCTAACAAAGGTGCTTGTTTTCTTCTCATAGTAATGTTATGAAAAGGGGACTATCACAATCATTTTGTGAAAGTAAAGTGTGATAGTAAAGTGAGTGATCATAAACTGTCACACTAGTCTGTGGATGTTTGTGTGGTTAAATCAGAACTTGAACTCTGCTCTCCCATGGGCTAAGCTAACAGTTTATTTTCCCCTGACTGTTTTCCCCACTTCATTTATAAGCAAATGTACCATACATCTACAGCACATGCACATGCCACTCAGCCTTGTTGTGATCAACATGTTATGAAACAACAGTCTAGTTTGGAGTGTTTAGGGCTGTTAGGATAATGATTTTGCATGGCTGCTCTACTTCCCAGTGGAGTTGTGTTTTCCTAGATTTGCTTTAATGCAAAAGCTTTTTGCAAACAGAGGAGACACTGGAGAGGTTTGCAAAAATGTAAGCCCTTTAACAGCTCATTGGGAAGCAAAGAAGGATCCCTTGCTAACCAGACTGACTATAACCATTCAGCTGAACAATCTTGTCACTCCTATAGTCTCTTTCAATATTTGATGGCTGGTCATGTATGGCATGCCTCATCACACCATCTCTGCAGGCAGTGTATCGGGAAATTTGAAAAGATACCACTCTGCTGGAAGGATACTCTTGCTGATTCAATGGTGAGGCTATGTTTCTAGGTTATATTGCACATCTCAATATTATTAAATTACTGGCTACAATTGAAGCTAAGATAACAGCATGTATATGTTTGTGCCATATAAGTCTCAAAGGGCCACCATACTTTGTCACTGACCTGTGGTCCCATATTGAGAAATATGAAACGAAAAATCATTAAATAAAAGCAAAGGCAAGATGTTGTTCTCCAATACTCATATACATAATTCCACTTGATCCGTGGCCAGACTGAAATTTTGCTGCATTCACGAGGGTCTCTTCCACACTCTTCAAGACTGAAATATCCTCTATTTCACTCAAATTTCAAAATTTTTCATAAAATAGAAAGACCTTCCCACCAATCTGTGGCAGAGGCAACCACCCATCTGTTAAAATGAATTGAGGAACAACAGTTCATGACCTATGTCAAGGGAGTAGAGAAAGAACAAAAGATGAGTGTGGCTATCTACTAGCTCTGAGTTTCTGCCAGCCCACTAGGACACTTGTGAGAAGCTTTGAAGGCGAAGTGAAAGAAAAGGTGCCAGACAACCATGAGGAGATCAAGGAAAATTACTTCGTGCGTGTAAGAATTTTGCTAAAATTCACATGTTCTGAGAGGAATTTCTGTATCTATACTTGACTTTGGTTCTGTGCAAAAATTAAACCCAGATTAGTAGAAGATAGTAAACCTGGTGACAGAAACGGGTACCTATTGAAATTGATGGGTCTTGGTTTAGGGGTATACTATTAGTGATTTAACAGTGACGGCTACTTTTAATACTTTTTCTGTACTTTTTATATGGTGTGGGAATGAAAGAGGAAAAAAAACAGCCAAAGAAAGAAAGAAACGTTTCAGTTTAGCTTTCACAGTAAAAGAAATTATTTGTAGCAATGGCCTCAAAAGCACGCAGATAATATCTTAACCATTTAGACTAATCTGAAGTTAGACATTTTCTACAAAATTTCCTACCCCTTTGCAATTGATGGTCCTGAATTTCAAATTCTTTCCTTTATTGAATAATGAAAAATCTGGTCTTCAGCTAACCTTGTTAAAAATTTATTTTTGAAAGCAATAAATACTCAGTTAAGTTCTAAAATGTTAATAGCTGTGCAAATAGTTACTGCTGTCTAAATGAGTGACCATTTAATGAATCACTTCCACCAAAAAGGTCAGTGTAGCAAGTCCCATGTGCATCATGTTATTACAACTTACCAGCAAATGACCACATTAATATTAACTGACAGATTGCAGACCTTTATGTTTATGTACAGTGGGTTTCTGGAAAGTGCACTTCTGGGAGGTGTTAGAAAACTTTCTGCCAGCATATCATCCTGTAAATTGTGCCGTTTTCAGGTCATTACTTGTTCAACGTGTGGGTATCTAGTTATGGAGCTTTCTGAATGAGAAGTACATTAATGAATAAAGCACACTAGACCTCTTGCCTTCAAAATCTTGGCTAAAACCAAGATAATATTCTTAATTCCTCTCGTTTCAGGGGCTGGGACATGTCAGAGCTAGGTGTTCCTATCAGGCAACCTCATGACAGCTCTGAAACAGCTAATGGTGTACACTGAGGTCAGAGACCATTTAAGACAGATGCAACAGCAAATGTTCATGCCCCTGATGATGCTGATGTTTGTAGTCTATGTGATAAGGGTGGTTGCATTAAGGTGAATTTCTGAAGTAAAGATAATGTATCAAGCTAGTATCAGGGACCTGTCACATCACCATGGCAAAAAATTCCCACACTGAGGTCAGTCATTCCCTCATGTTCACCTTCCAAAACAACAGTGTGAGCTGCATTTCCAAGTCAGCTATGAAAAATTGAGCCCTTATGACTAATGTTGAGTCACTGACACTCACCTATCAAAAGCTATCCAAAGTCAAAGCCTCATCTACCCTTATATAAGAACAGGTTAATGATGTGCATAAACAAGGGGCAGGGCACAGGCTTGAGCTCTACCCTGCAGAGGAGGAGGCAGGAGGGTCCTTGAATTTGAAGGCTGTGGAGGCCTGTTTCTATCCCATCAGGCAACCATGAGTGTGCCACAACATCACTGCTCATCAGAAAGAAGGGGTGAGCACAAGCTCAGTTCATTCCACATGAAACAACTCCTCCTCACCTAAGGTCTCTTCACTTGACCTGTCCTCCAGCCTTTTCCTTTTGTGTACTCTCAGCAGTCTGCTTAGAGGTCTCTCTTAGACTGTAAGGGACAAGGTCACAACCAAAGAATCAGGCATGCATACACCCTGAATCAATGCCCTCATAGACCTTTGAGAAAGGTAATTCACTCATGATCATTGATAAACCATTTTTATCTACTCAGAAATGTACTGAATGTCACAAAAATGCTGGAAAACTAATTAGGAAGTTAAGCCCTTATAGTCCTTTAAAGAAAAGACCACCAACCTCCTCCCCAAACACACCTTTTCAGAGAGTGTTGAGAGGAAGAATGCTATTTAAAAAATCCCCACTTGCTATTGTCCTTTTAAATTATGTAAAGCCAATTTCTTGTAATATTGTCACTGAACAAATAATCAGTTGGTTGAGGAAGATTTGTGGCTGTAATTATTTATTCATTTGAATGTTTGTTATTAAGCCTTCCTCTTGCTGCTTGCACCTATTATATGATGAAAGATCAATACGAAGAAGATGAGGAAGTGCAGAAATGATGGTTAATTATCAGGGAGTGAGGAGAAGGAGAGCAGCCCTGGCACCAATGCCTGTGAGACCTACAAGTGCTCTAGTCTTTTCCTGTTATTAGCCTGTTTTACTGTGTTGATGGATTTTTTTTGTTGCTCTTAAGTTTTTCAATCGGGACAGTGGAGTGAACACTTGAGATTAGTTTTATCATGATTTTTTTGATCCACCCCATAGATGTAATTTAATTAGGAGAAGTAGTAGTGCTAAGTGGATAAAAGGAGCAAGTTTAGCAAGTGACTTACTACGTAACTTGTTTCACATCTCTTATTTCTACAGAGGTAAAATAGCAAGACTCACTCCTACCTTCTTCGTTAGCATTCTGTAACCAATGAAAAATAACATATCTTTACTATAACCGCAGATACGCATTTAAACGAACATCTCTCTGTGTTCGTTTATGAGTATATATATATATGTATATAGAAATACATATTTAAAAATATTATTATTTTATAGCTTATATTAAATTGTGTCATTACTATCCAAGATTAACACACATAAAAATCCTGGAGATATATTGCCATTATTTGTATTTATACATCTGTGGAGAGGGAGAATATATTCCAACAGCTGCTTTGAGGATAGCACGTTATCTGTCAAATGTGATTTTTCTCCAGCAAAATTTCTGTTTGTTAGCTGTCACAATAGCTGGCACTTGGTAGTTAGTCTGGGATAATATCACCTGGTGTAAAGATCCTAATTTTGAATTCTTAATTGTGATTGCAGTGAGTGTATTTCATGTATAATAACAAAATGGTGTTACAGGCTGCAGTGCAACAGACTGCTCAGACAAGTCTTAAACAGACAATACAAGTATTCAGCTGTGAGCACTCATATATCATAACAAATCTGGTGAGTGCAAGGGCTACCCAAGTGGGACAAAGCCTGAAAGTAGGTCTGTGTTCAGGATTTTATATAGATCTCAAGGGTCTCTGCCTAAATGCTTGTAATATCCATCATATAGCTTCAGGCCAGCCCTGGAACCTGCCTTCAGTGAAAATCGTCCACACCTTGTATACTGATACATACAGATGACACGTAGCTATGGTAAGTATTTCTAAGAGTCACTTTCTGTTAATGTGGGGCAAGTAACTCTATCAAAATGACAAAAATAATAATGCTTCTAAATAATAATGCCTCCTTCCTCATGTTGCATGCCTGCAAAACTTTGACCAGAGCTGCTTTCTTTTCTAACTTCTTTAATCTGGCTTCCTGCTATGGTTGAGAAAACAAGTAGTTTACAAGATGACACCTTCTCTCTGCCTGTTTGTTTTGTTTCGGGTTTTTTGGTGCTGTTTTTTTTTTTGTTGTTGTTGTTGGGGTTTTTTTGGTGCTGTTTGTTTGTTTGTTTTTTGTTGTTGTTGTTTGTTTGTTGTCTTTTTTGTGTGTGTGTGTGTGTGTGCATTTTGTTTTGTTGTTGATATTTGTTTGGGTTTTAAAGAATGTTTAATAAAAGTCCTTATTGTGATGTAGTCATCTAAGCTTTCCCACTTATCCTGACTCTGATCTGCAGACAGATATTCCCTTCAGTATGACTTATTTTGCCTATTCACTCCCTCAAGTTATTAACTTACAGAAATGCTGAATTTCACAATGAGAAGAAAGCCACTTTTAATAATAACAATTACTTTATGGTATCATTTACACTATGTTCAACATGATTTTTTTTGTGTGTCTGACAACAGTTAGTGAGACTGAAAGTGCCTACTAACACTTACCTGGAGCAGCAGTTTTCTGCCTAGTCCGTTCAATTGAGTACCATAGAGCAAGTCAGAATTTTATACATATTGCTATACATCTAATACCTAACTATACTGTTTCATACTTGTGAGCCATGCCATTTGACTTACACAGGTAAAACTGATACATCAATATTTACAATATTAAGACTTTAACAACATCAGCAGAAATTCTGAATATTTTCAGGATAGATAAATCCATTTTGTTTCCTTTACTAAATGCTGTCTGGCAAGCAGAGTTAAAGATTTTAGCAGCATAAGACATGAAATGGTTGGAAAAAAATCTGAAGCTCTGGAGATAAATCACAGAATTATGTATATTTTGACATGGAAGTAGTTTTCAGAAATGGCCCATAACTCCTGTTCAAGTAAAAATATGTTTCCTTGAATGCAATTTGAATATAACAGAAAAGAAACCTGCCTTTTAAAAAGTTTACATTAGATTTTAGGGTTTTTCTTACTTCACAGAACTGAGTTCCTGTTACAAAAACAGACATAGAAAGAAATATATTTCTTGGCACAGTTAGGAGCTACAGATAAGAGCAAGACATTGTTCTTCATTTTACTATGCACTTTCCCTTGAAACTTACTGACTGCTTAAATCATCTCAGCTACACAGAAACCTTTAACAATAAAACAAAAACTGTATGAAGCACTAAATTTTATACATAAATGGTATTTCTCATTGACAGAGTGTTTATGGAAGTTGCCAACTTCTAAGTCCAACTTATATGAAGGTATTCATAATCTGAGGGCATATGAATTGATCTAGTTAGATGGTGCAAATGATTTTTTTTAAATTTTTTTTTTCCCCAATTGAAGTATCACTTGTTGTTTTCCATACTCTTATCAAAGGTTGAATAGAAAGCTGAGCACAGAAGTTTAGTCTCTCCATTAATTAGGAACTTCCTGCTGGGATTCAGGAAAAGACTGGCATAAAAATAGGTAACCATTTAGCTTCTGGGTTGTTTGGCCTCTGCAGCTCAAAAGAAGACAGGGCCACAGGTTATGTATTATTCATTTTTCAATTGGACTCAGTGGAGAAATCTGAGAGTTTACTACATAAATATGTTAAATTTAAGTACATCATGCATTTCCATAAAATTCACTGAGGCCCAGATTCATCATTTTATCCCCGTTCAGCAAGCCACTTTAAAATATGCTTAAATTGACTCCAGTGAAGCTGTGAGCACTTACTGAAAGTTCAGTGTGTCCTTAAATGATTTGGAGAATGAGAACCATCTGCATATGTGTAAGTGTTTTGTTGAACGTGCCTAAGTATCCAATCCATGGCCCCATGAAATCCATGAGATTTCTCCACTGATGTCATTGGGCTTTGGATTTGTTCTCAACAGTTGGGTACTATCAGTTCATTATCATTTCAGAGCTCTCTTGTTGCTTCCTTGAAAGGAGATGGCATTTAGCCTTTGACCCCAACGCCCTATGCTTTGCATTAGAAAGCCCTAGATGACATTCTAAGATTTCTTACTTAATGGTGTCTGTGAGGGTTGTTGTGATTATGATCTTAAAATGCGCTGCTGAAAAGTGTCAACTAACACAACCAGAATAATAATTTCTCTTGAATCACACTAAACATATGTGCTGTGTGTACAACAGTCTGTAATAATAGAATATTTGTAGAAGAATGTTATATACATTGGAATTTATACAAGGTAAGGAATTTCATGTTACTTGTTACACACACAGTGATGCATTTCCACCCAAAAGACTTGTCATAGAGCTATTTATTGATAGTATGATCACAAATATTAGAGTCTAAATTTAAAGAACGTGATGAATAAATCAGATTCCCTAACAGACCCTCTTTCTATAGTCAGAGGAGATGAGAACAGTCTGTGATTCAGTCAGTTCTCTGATCCACATGTTAAAGTTATGTGGGGGACTACAAAGCTAGTAGAAGCTGTGCAAACCTCACGAAGTTCAACTAGGTCAATCATAGAATCATAGAATGGTTAGAATTGGAAGGGACCTTGAAGATCCTCAAGTTCCAACACCCCTGCCATTGGCAGGGACACCTCCCACTAGGCCAGGTTGCTCAAAGCCCCGTCCAGCCTGGCCCTGAACACTCCTAGGGATGGGGCACTTCCAGGGATGGGGCATCCACAACTTCTCTGGGTAACCTCTTCCAGTGCCTCACTACTCTCACAGCAAAGAATTTCTTCCTAATATCCAATCTAAATCTCCCCTCTTCCAGGTTAAAACCATTACCCCTTGTCCTACCACTACACTTCCT
>VZRU01018757.1:41855-56312 GCA_013398155.1 Pedionomus torquatus | reverse complement strand
TTATATTTTTAAATTTAATTGTTTTTCCTTTTTCAATGAAACAGATAAATTTTCACAGGTTTGTAGTGGTGGTGGTTTTTTTCTTCATGGACACAAGGACAACAATCTCTCAGGTTCAGAAAGTAGCACAATTCAGCTGAAGAAAATTATTACCCTGTTATAAACTTTCATCACAATCAGAAAATTAGGGACTTCTTTGCTGAAGTATATTTCAGTTACCCATGTAAGTTTGAATTTATTGAGCTGATCACCATAAAGACTTCAGAATTTGTTTTAAATGAATATTTTTACAAGGTATTTACAGGAAATTCAGCAAAGTTACATTTAAGGATACTAAAATAGATCCTGCAACTCAAAGTAGTCTTCTTATCAACTTTGTAAGTTGAGACAGCACTGGGGTTTTAAGGATGTATGCATACATCTCATGTCCAAATATGGAATGGTGTTTGTGTCATGACTACATGAGTTAGTTTTCTTATTCTAAAGGTTTATTTTCTTCTGACTAATATCAGTAAATTCTGTTACTGACAAATTATATAAATTAGCCCATTTTCTCTATTTGTTGAGGGAAGAGCAAGGTCTTAAGTAAACTGCAGCACATTTAATGGAATTATTTCACCATCATTATCTATAACCATAGAAATCCAAAGTCCTGCCTCACCCCTCAGTGAGGTTTTCCTCCTTGACTCCAGTGGGCTCCTTCTCCAATTTCAGCCTCATCAATGAAACAAAAAGCTGAGGAAATTTTGTGTCAAAGCAACTTGTCTGAATTTCTCCATTTCCTCACTGTCTTCCAGCCAGTTTGGATGAGTTTTGACAGGACTTTCAAATGAATATTCTTTATGTATGCTTTTTCTGTGGTTTTTTTTTTTTTTTTAGCTTAAGCCCTTTCTGATTTATATCCCATCACAATCCCCACCATAGCTGCTTCAGACCCAGAAACCACCAGATAAAGGCACTTACTCAACTTCCATTTTGCAAACTAAAGACATCATGATCTGGACACAGTAAACAAAGCCAACTAGAAGCTGCATGAATAATAATCGCTTGCTGTGGATTGGTCAGGCAGACAAGGAAGTCTCTTCCCCAAAATTAATAAAGGCTTTTATAGAACCATAAAAAGAGCAATAATTCAATCATTTTTTAAAGGCCACTGAATATAATGCTTATTAAATGCTGGGTAGAGCTGAGGTGTGCACTGGGATAAAATAGAAAGCATGCTCAGCAGCAATATGCCAAGTGCATGTTTTCCCCTTTTGCTGACAGGCAGATAACCTGACCCAAGCATTTAATGAGATATACTTACTGATTTTCCCTTTAAAGGAAAAAAAAAAACCAAAACCACAAAACCTAACAAAACTAAACAAACATTAAAAAACAAAACAAAACAAAACAAAAAACCCACAAAAAAAAAACAGAAAAGTTTTTTTAAGAAAGGATTCTATATTTCCATCTCTTTTCTTTCCTACGACAAAAGTGCCATGTCTATTGCTGAAAATAGAGGCAGCAGTGACAGGAGGGTACGACAAAAAGAATATGTGTATCTTTTCCTGCTCTAATGCTGACTCACTCTCTAACTGTGAAGTTCCACTTCCTTTCTTAATATTTGCCTCATTGTTCCCACCTTTAAAATAGGGTTAAAGCTATTTACTAACATCACTATGACAACACAGTTCCCTAATGGGACAGAATTCTGCTCTGAGAAAAATTATGTAACTCTGAATGTTTTGCTTTTATTTCAGCAGTGACAATACGTACATTACCATCTTTTGGGGAACAAGAAATAGCAGACATGAGATAAAAGTAACTTAGTGATGAAGGGAATGCAAAATGTTAGCAACTCATTATACAGGTACAGGTAAAGCTGATCTCTTCACCTGGAAATATTATGCTCTTAAGCACAAAATTAAGAAATTTAAAAAAAAAATAATGTTCTGCAGTGGCTTAGTAGATGTACCACTTCTTCATTCCAGTCTGCCACAATTGCTATCACATTCATTACACAATTATTAAAGCAGATATCTTTGACCATGATCCACCATCTACTTCTTTCCCATTGGAATCAATGAGTTGATTTGTACCATCGCAGTTAAAACACCACAGAGCCAAAACACAGAAGAAATCTGACAGCACTCACTATAGCATTTAAAAATTAACATAAATGGTACTCAATATTCAATTCTCCAGTCTTTCTGGTGAAAAGCATCAGGGATGTACAAGTGATAGTTCAGATAAATTTAACTAGACCAAATATGAAAATTTTTTCTTGAACCAGCAGTTAATTTTTCTTCCAGAAATTACATGCCTTCCTCTTCTACTTATTCTGTCTCAAAATGGTCTATTCTTAGGCTGAAAATTGTTACTTCCAAAACAGATAATTAAAATGCATGTGTATGTATGTACACACAACTGTACGCTGACAAAGAAAGTTGTCAAAATGTATATTTTGGAAACCACAGTTTTGGCAGAGACTTTCTCTCAAGTCCAGCAACTAACATCAATCTGGTCATGAGTCTAATTTCTCCATGGTACTTTTTGCACTATTATCTTCTGCTTTTCTTTTTGCTAATTTCTGAAAAGAAAAAAATCCCAAGTGAGGAATCTGAAACACGTTTTGAACTATTTCTTCACTTCTTGAGGTAATCACTCTGTATAAACAGTGCATCCTCAGCTGGCTTTGCTATTCTTTGTAGCTCATATGGAAAATGCTTGCTTGAACATTCACATCTTTAAGCATGATCTTGTTGTAATGCAAATTTGTATTGTGGAGCCTACTGGACATGCTACTGTACAGGAATACGTAAAAAACCAAAATAATCTATTTTTGCCTTGTTTGCCGTTTACTGACTGGATTGAGGCAGACTGTGTCAAACCATGATGCCTTACTTCCCTCATGTTCTCTCCTTTTTTAAGAACTGCTGATAAAAAGCAATGCTTATACGTAGCGTAAGGACTGGAGCAATTACTCTATTTGCTGCACCTGAATTGAGGAATGGTTTTTAACACCAAAAACAATGAACGTATTTGAGTTGTCCTGCTTTAGCTTGTTCTGAAAGCCTGTCTTTACTCACATTCCATGTACCACACTCACATTCCATGTACCACACTGAGAAACTGCTGATCCACTCATGGTTTGATCATTCATTTCAGTGAACAAATACCATGGGAAAGATCTGGCTGAACAAGTTTGCCAGTTGACTGTCATTGCTGAAGAGGATATTTCCATTTGTATTCATCCCACTGAAAAGATATTAAACAAATCTTTCTGATTTGTAAAAGTCTTCTTGAAATTTTACTTTTTGTTCCCCAGAGAGTTGAAAAAACAGTATTTAATTTACTGCTTTTTAAAAATTATTATTATTGTTTTTAATTTACAGTAGGTGCTCCTGGTTTTCAATTTATTAATTTCTTGAGAATTTTATTTGAATGGGTCTCTTTTATTCTACTTTTTGCATTTATTAAAATATTACATTTTAATATATGTTTTAAAAGTCTTTGAATAGAGTTGAAACTTTCTTTAAAAACAAACTAATAGGATTTTCAAAGACATTTCAGAGATCAGGAACAAGTTGGGCCTTAGCTGCCTAGTTCCCTGCTGAACATTTGAGCCTAAATTCCTAGATTATGAATGTTCAACCCACCTGATATAAAAATTTAATAGGACTTGATCTAATCATCCAAAAGCTACTGAAAGACAGCCACCAACTCCAGCAGCTTTGAATAAGATACTGGAATGAGGAGCAGAATGTTTTGTGGTGCTGATGCATTATATAAAATTTAATTCATTATCACGATTACAAAGACTATCCTTTTTCGAAGTTGCCTATTGTGTAAATATCTCAAAACCCTGTGGGGTTGAGATGTCTTGGCCTGTTTTATGTTCAGCATTCATTTTCACTCCAATTATTTCTTACTTGCTTTATCTACACCTATAATCTATCCATTCCTCCCACTTAACACATCCTTTGAACTTTTCAAATGCCTTCTGCTTCTGCTTGTTATCTTTGCTTAACCACATCCTTGTCTCTGTCATCCTATTTTTGATACTTTTTACTGGGATGAATATAGTTGGTATCCATCCTCTATATCTGCCAATTAGATAGAGAACTTCATACTTTTTTTTTATTATTATTATTATTATTCATAATGGTAGATTTTCTGCACTGCTGTTGATATCATTTCACTTTCTGCAAATTATTCCATATATTAGATTCTCCAAACGAGTCTTAAAAAAGGGGGAAAAAAAGTTGCATTAACTTCTGAGATTCTATTTTAACATATACCCGGAGGAATATTTCATATCTGAATACATTATGATCACTAAAGTAGATCTTGGTCTCTCAACTGTTTCTGTCGTATATGTCACACTTTGGGTTATTATCACAGACCAAGTCCAGAATAGCTTCTTACTGCTAAGTACAATTGATAAAGGAGGTGTAGAGAGCTGATGACCACATGGTCTCTCTCTGACCCTCCAGATATTGTCCAGTCATTAGCAAAAGGGTTGATATTTATCTTTAATGAATGTTCAGCTAGGGGAATAGGAAGATAGAGATGGAGAAGGAAAATGAAAAGGCATATGTAACAATATGATTAATGTGTTTGGGGTTTTTATTTCTGCATCTTTTTCAGAAATCTAGATGACATCAGTGACTTACATAATCCATTGTCAAAATTTATTTTTCTTTCAGTTATTTCCATAGCGGTAGTCAAACTGCTTATATAATTTGTCTATTCAGGCATAGTATCTTTCCTCTCATATTACTTTAATCAATCATTGTTAGCTTATGTATAACAGATATCATTGCTACCGTTTTGTTGTGTGTCAGTCATTCATGCCAAACAGACCAGCTAACAGCCCCAAAGGGGCTCTATAAATGGACATTCTCCTCTGCAAGCTGTTAAACTTAAATGAGAGCATGAAAGCCCTTGAATGAACATTATAATGGTCTATGGGGCACAAAGCTTTCTTAAAAGCGATGTCAGCACTTCCCAAGCCAATGCAACTCCTGACGATGCAATGATCCTGCTCATACTGACGATGCAATGATCCTGCTCATTGCTCTGTGCTTCTGCTGTATAAAAATCATTACCAGAGAAGTGGACTGAGGTCCAGAACTGTGGCAAGACCCAACTGCCTTCCATCTCACTCTACATGGTTGCCCAAGGCCCTTTGTTTAACAGTTCACCAGACTTTAATTTAGGATTCCGTATTTTTTTTTTTAAGAGTGACATGAGTTTTCTTATATATGTGTGTTGTTAATAACATGGTAGTCTTGGGCTGTATCGTCAGATCTGTATACAGTGCAGGAAAAAACCTCATGGCTGTAACAAAGAGTCTGTGTCAAACTGAGAAATAAAAAGAAAATGGAGGAACAAAATTACAAGGTGAAATCACATAATCATAGAATCATGGAATTATCTAGGTTAGAAGGGACCTTTAAGATCATTGAGTCCAACCATCAACCTAGCACTGACAAAAATCACCATTATACCTTGTCCCTGATTACCACACCTACATGACTTATACATACTTCCAGGGATGAAGATTCCACCACTTCCCTGGGAAGCCAGTTCCAATGTGTCATAACTCTTTTGGTGTAGAAATTTTGCCTAACATCCCATCTAAACCTCCCCTTTTTCAACCTAAGGCCATTTCCTCTTGTCCTATCACTTGTTAATTGAGAGAAGAGACCAACTAACACCTCATTGCAAGCTCCTTTCAGGTGGTTGTAGAGAGCAATTCCTTTTCCCTAGACTAAAAAAACTCAGGTCCCTCAGCCACTCCTAGGAAGATTTGTTCTTTAGACCCCTGACCAGCTTCATTGTGTGTCTCTGGACTTGCTCCAGAATTTCAGTGTCATTCCTGTAGTGAGGGGTCCAAAACTGAATACAGTACTTGAGGCGAGACCTCAACAATGCTGGGTTCAGGGGATGTTCACTTCCTTAGTCCTGCTACTCACACTGGTTCTAATACATGCAAGGATGTCATTGGTCTTCTACTTAGAGCCAGTGTGACCCTGGGCACACTGCTGGCTCACATTCAGCTGCCAGTTGACCAACATGTTCAGGTCCTTTTCTGCCAGGCAGCTCTCCAGCNCCCACTGAACTTGGTGACAGCTGCTCACTTACTGAGGGTGCACTCTATCCACTCTTCCAGATCATTGATGAAGATATTAAAGAGAATAGACCCCAGTAACAAGCCCTGGACAACACCATTTATGACTGACCAGCAACTGTATTTAACTCCATTCACTTCAACTTTCTGCACCCAGCCTTGTGGCCAGTTTTTTACCCAGTGAAGATTATGCCTGTCCAAGCCCTGAGCAGCCGGTGTGGGCTGTTGAAACTGCTGTGGGAAACAGTGTCAAAGGCTTTACTAAATTCCAGTTAACCACATCCACAGCCTTTCCCTTACGTAGGAAGTGGGTCACTTTGCCATAGAAGGAGATGAGATTAGTTAGGTCCTGAAAAGCAGGACCTGTTTTTCATGTACTTTTCATGTACAACCAATGTGACTGCACCTAATCACTTGGTTATCTTTCATGTGCCACATAAATGGCACTCAGGATGGTCTGTTCCATATCCCTCCGGGGCACCAAGGTGCCAGCAGACTAGCAGTTAACAAATGTGACACCCATCCACAAGAAGAGCCAGAAGGAAGATCCAGGAAATTACAGGCCTGTCCTGGCCCTGTAGTTCCCTGGATCCTCCTTCTAGCTCTCCTTATGGATGGGTGTCACATTTGTTAACCACCAGTCTACTCAAACCTCCCCAGTTAGCCAGGAGTGCTGACAAACCCTTATTCACAGAGCCCTCACAAAACTCGTGTGGGCCAAAGGCGCATTTAGGTTATAGGGCATGACACTGGAAGAGGAATGACTGGTTACCAGTACCTTCCTATTATGAGTTACTGCTGCTTATGTCCTATTTATTTTCTGAGGCCCTGTTTTGAAGAACTAGTTAAATATTATGCTAATGGCAAGTCTCTGCTGTAACATAACTGAATAAAAACTGTCATCTGATTCTCATCTCATGACTCATGTTTGCTCATTTGCACTTGTGTTAATACTCTTCAGTGGAAGAGCTGTGGACTTTCTGCAGATGAATTTTGCACCTTAGAATATATTATTCCAAACTCCCAGTCCTGTGCTCTGATTCCATTATTGGCTGTATCTTCTGGGTACATTGTGGAGTTATAGCATATTTCAACATCTGAGAATCTGGCTCAGCATTTTTATTAAACTCTCTTTGGCAGACTGTGCTGTTACGTCAAATGCTGAACAACAGGGAGGATGTAAATATCCATTTCCACTGTCTCCCATCTCAAAATAATATTTATATTTATTATGCTGATTCTTCCTAGTTGGTCAGTTAAGTGATTCAGCAGCAGTGATGTTCCACACTTCCACCTGTTTGCATTTACTCTATGGCTGCCTAGGGAACAATGGAAAAAATAATGCTCTCGTGAGCCGTTCCGTCACTATGTGTCAAAAAGTAATTTGAATCAGACAGTCACTTTACTTAATTGATGGTGATGGCTCCATCCAAAAAACAACCAAAGAAATTGATGTTGTGCAAATTGCACATATATTGCTCTTGAATTTGTGAGCATATTCTTGTTTGCCTTGACAGCATTTAAATTACTTTTTGGACAGCTCAACACATTACTTAAGATGTGTCTATGTGTGAATTTTTAGCTGCTAACAGGGGCAATAACAGCCTTCCTGTGAAACTAATTCCTGCAACTTCAAGTTCATCTCATTGTGTTTTTTTTTTCTGCTAATTCATGGCACATACCAATAATTGCTTAATGTAATGCCAATTCAGCAAAGCAGCATACAAGAAATTACAGTGAGGCAGTATTTCCCTCAGTACAGTAAAACTGGGAGTGTTAAGAGTGGTAAGTAAAGATTCAGCAAACGCCTGGGAAAAATAAACACTGTTTCAGAGGCTTAGCTGAGATATTTAGACATTATTTGGCCTCAACTAATTGTAAATACTTAGGTAAATTATATGAAGTCAGATTGTACTTCCCTGAGATTCCTGATACAGTTGGTGGACAGAGAAAGGGAACAATCAGAAGGGATGCTCAGCAGTTCTTGAAGATTTTGGAACAGAAACTTTGGTCTTCAGTATGGAACAAAAAAGTTCTATTCAGTTCTTCTTTGCAATAGGGTCACTATTTACAATATATTTCTTTAATAGTAGCCATAGGAGGCAATGACTGAAGATAGTGTTAGTCATTTCAGGGACTTTCCAAACACATGGTCATGGTATTTGTTATAAAAATTTATAACATACAAAAAATTGACAAAGACAAGGGAAGAAATGGAGCTGAAAGATAAAGATGACATCCCAAAATCAAAACTAAATTTTTTTATTCATATGTTGCTTAAAAAAATATTTCTGTCTGTGCATGTGTGTGAATGTGTGTGTGTTTATGAATCTCAGCAGAATATTGATGGTTTTCTTAGATAAGGAAATAGTCCCGGAAATTTTTTTGCCTTATGTTTTCTAGTTCAAATTAGAAAATGAAAACATGGTTGTTTATTAGCAAGAAGCAAAAATCAATATATTAATATTTTTGTATACATATACATGTATGTGCAAAATACGCCAGTTTTAGGACTTCCATTAGATGAGAGAACTTACAGACTTAATAAAGCTACCGTAGCTACAAATGCACTACATATCTTGGAAAATTAATATTACCTTAAACAATCTTGAAAGAATACAAGTCAACTCATACTTAGCTAAATTATTGCTCTAATTTCAGCCAGATATGTACTGTTTAACTCCCTATCCAGGAAGTTGGGGTAACAGAATTGCTACTCCATGTTTGGTTCATTATACAAAACCAGATGGTTTATTTTTGGCTCATTCCTTCAAAATCTAGATTAAAACACAGATCAGATTTTGATTGAAACTAAAAGTATGGTCACAACCTGAGAGAAGTTTATTTTTTTTCTAAGCAGTGACATGAGTGGTAAACCGTGTTTGTTCCATATTCAAAGTCAAGGCACTGAGAATGGGCAAGTGTTTACATTGGTCCTGAGGAAACTCAATGGATGAGGTGATTCTCTCTTCCAGGAACAAAAAACTAATACCAACAGCACAGTCCTGCATAGCAATTCCACTGCAAAAACTAATTACTGATTATCTAGTTATGTATTAAAAAAAAAAAAAAAAAAAAATTACAGTTGCTATCTCACAATGACCTGTAATATCATAATCTCATAAAACTGAATAGAAACAAGGTATACGACATGATTTTGTTCTTTCCAAGGGTCAGTGAAGTTTGCACATGAAAGACTTTCAATCTAATGTGTCTTGAGATCTCCACACAAAAACCTTAAAGAACTTCTTACAACAGATTTTGGAAAAGTTGCACCAATCCTTGTTGGTTAAAAAGAGGTAACAAACTTTCATTTCATAATTTTTTTTTTTATATTTAAACTTTTCCTTTAACTGATTTATCTCATCCATGAGTTTTCTTGCCTCCATATATCACATCAGTAGGAACTCTGTATTTATGGTGGCATAGCATGCACAAAAGCTTTCATATATATATATAGTTCAAATACTTTTCTTATTTTGTCATTCATTTTTATTTTTGCTGTGGATGAACTACAATATTCTGCTGAAAACAATCTACACAAAATTAAAAAAAAATAATTACTTTCTTCCCCTTCTCAGCATTCTCTTAATGTTTTATGCATATGAACCACTTTTGGCAAAAAAAAAAAACCAAACCAAAAGCAAAAAAAAAACCCACCACCACCACCAAAAACAAAAACAAAACAAAACAAAACAAAACAAAACAAAAAACAAACAAACCAAACAATTAAAAAAAAAAAAAGACAGAAACAAAAAACACCCAGCTTTCCATGCCTGCAAGCAAATAGCGATTGGCTTAACAACAACAGCAAAATATATATAATCAATTATAAGCATCCCTCCCTTCCCAAAACAGAAAATCATAATGTATCAGTTTGGGGCATTAATGTATCCGATAGAACATCTTGTGTTCCCACAATGTTCCATCTGCTGATAAACCTCCACTACAACTGACTGTGATGCAATGGATTTGAACCCCCTAGAGGCAGCTGAGGCACATTAAGATGCCATTAATGTCCATTTTACATGTCTCAGTTTTTTCTCTGAATTTGGCTTTCTTTGTAAAATGTGACTGTGGGGCTATTTCCATCCAGATGTCACAGTGCATATCTGTATTTGTTTATGGTATGTAATAATATCTTCTGGCTGGGCAGAATAGTCTTAGAGTGCAGTGTATTGCTTTCAGACAAAAATGGTGGTTGCCATATGAATATGCAACAATTTAATGCAGCAAAATAAAAAGAAGAATGGGAAAAAAAAAAAAAAGGAAAAAAGTGCCACTTATAGATGAAGAGGATGAAAGAAACCAGGAGCAGCATTGTTAGGTTTTTAAAATAACATTTTAATGAGAAAGAATTAGGCCTTGATCCAACATAAATTGGACTATTTACATGCTTGAATTAAGCATGTGTTTAAATTGAGTACAAGCACTTTGCTACCTGGGGATTTGGTGAAGTTCTATCATAAGAAGTGTCTTGGAATACATGAGGACAAAGTAGGCTAGCACTCCAAATCAAGATACATTGTTACTTACATTATTTCTGTTTCTTGCACAGGCTTATCTGATCTTTTTTTCCATGTATGCCCACACCTCTGGCTCCCATTTGCTGGGCAAAACATGACCGATTCTTCTGAACCTGCCGGCCTTGCCATTTGCTCTCCTGTGGGCAGTCAGGCTGAGAAAGGCAGTGTTGGAGGCAACATTACAATTTGTTTTTTTTTTTTTCCACTGGAAATGTTAGTGGTGGTGACCTGCAACAACCACATATAATTTTTTAGAGGAAATCCAAGGCACCATGTTGTCTTTGACCACAGATAAGGCACCACTCAGCTGAAAGATCAAAAACAGTTAAGTTTCTCTTCCCTTTCTACAACACTGGATTCAGGATTGGAAGCTGATGAGGCTAATGTTGAAGCAGACTGAAGTAATTAATCTCTTTCTCTTTTGCTGTATTTTTGAGCCTTTAGGGTTCAAGTTTTCTGCATTTCTCAGTACTTACAGGAACCAGGAGCTTTATCTTTAACACTACACAGTAACATAGCTGATTCCTTGTACAGTCGCTAGCTTACAGTGGTCTTGAAGGATAAGGTGCTACAAGTCTTATGGCACAATCCTGAAATTTATCAATACTGTGATATCCTGCTGAAGTCAAGGGGAACCTTGTCATAGACTTGTTTGAACTCCAACAGCAAAAGGGACTCAGTAGTGCAAGCAAGGTATGAGCAAATTACTCCTTCGTGATCCAAGGTAAATTGCCTACATTTGCCATTGATTCTCCCAGCAGTCTTGGAAAAGCAGCACAGCTCACCTTCCTGATTTGTAAACTGCAGGTATCTGCATACCCAGTTTTCAAAAGGACTTTGAGAAACATGTTAGAAAAACTGGAGAGCAATCCTTGAGCTGTAGACCTGAAGAAGAATCTATTTTTGCCAGACATGGCTGTACAATCTAGGGATGAATAATTCTGATATCACCTCACAGGAGACATTACACACAGGCTGATCTCATCACAGCTTTGGGCAAGTCTTGGTGCTCCAGATTTTGCAATGCCTTTTCATTCCCCATGTCATTCTGATGCAAGGAGAGAAGGATGCATGCAGAAAAAAAATAAATAAAAATAATAAAAAAAATTCTTTTCCTTACTCCTTACTCTTAATGATGCCAAATGTGAATGGTGCAATAAAGTACATGTGTAGCCGTATTAGCTTCTTTCCAAAATGAGGTGCACAGAAATCGAGAAGTGCCCATCATGCAGTATGAATATGCAAGTAGTCATTATAAGAACCATCCTCCCAAATGTGGCAGCAAAGCTTTGGAGGTCTGACGAAGATGATTTCATGCCATCTGCCACCTGCTTCTGAAGGATAATGGCTGGCTGGTGTGTATGAGGCTTGTTCTAAATGTTATCATACTGTCTTCTTTCTTAAATTATGTGGCTAAAATGAGCCTGTCTTTGTTTTATTTCAATTGACACCAGATGCAGGGATTTGGATTCGGGTTTTCTGTTTTGCAAACACAGGCTTGGCAAAGGGATAAGAGGAACGACTGGCAAAGCGGATAGGCTCAGATAACAGAAGAAAAACTTCTGATAAGACTTCACTTAAATTTCATCATTAAAAACAAAGAAAAAAAGGCAGGATTTGACATGACTCCTGTCTGGCATTAAAGGAATAAATAACCATGTTGTTTCAGGTCTTTTTCTATTTCTATCATTTATAGTAATATTGAACATAATTTTAAAAATCCTGGCCTAAAACACATTCTCTGTGTCACTGGCCAAGGTTGCAAATTGTGCTACCAGAAATTACTGTAATATTAACAGTAAAAACAATTGACTTATTAAAAGACTTTAATTTGCTTTTGTTGAAAGGTTGTTTCATTTCACTTAAACCTTTTTTTTAACCAATTATGCCAGTAAAGTGTGAGGGATTTGGTGATACCAGTATATAAGTATTGTTCACCTTCCTTTATGAACACGCTATGAACAACTTACCCAGATTTCACAAATTTAAATCCACATTAGTTTCATAATTAACATCTACAATTGAAACAATTACCAGAGAAAAAGAATCAAGACAAACATGACGGATATCGATCTTTTAGCTTAGTGGTGCCCCATGTTACAAAAGTAATATTTTGCCTGTGAGACCCTCTGATATTGCCTGTGGCCTCCAGAAGCCTGAAAGGGGGCAATATTATGGTAATTTGATTCTTTCCTTATTCCTACCCAATCTTGGGAAAATGATTATTTATTTTTCTTTCCAACAAAATATCTAGTTGATGAACTTGGATTAGATAATTATTTTTTTTTCAGACAGTTTAAGTAAGGTGAGAAAAAAAAATATAAAAGTCTCTACTGTACCACAGTGTTAAAGGATTATATGTGGAGTGGAACTTTGGGGGTTTTTGTGGTTTTGGTTTGTTTTTTTTTTTTCTTTAGAGATAAAAAAATCTCAGTACTTTTTGTATGCAGAGCACATGGTCTGTTCATAATGCAAATGGAACTTTATGCTAAAACACACTAGACAAGCACAGCTACCTTTCCCCTCCTCTCATTCTCTGTCAGGTTGCATTAGGAGTGGGACTGCCCCAGGAGGGGGAACAAGCTAAAGATAACCCAGAACAGGCAAGTTCCTCACTGACAGGACATCATTGTGGGGTCCATATGTACCAAGGAGAGATGAGGACTGGTAACACTGTGAAGGGATGAATAGGATCTGGGGTTTATCCATGTATGACATGAGGCTGAAAAAGTGACAGAGCTGGAGACAAGGACAGACACAAGCCATGGCATGTACCTGAAGGGTCTATCCAGGAGATGGGAAACCCAAAACACAGGTCCTAGGTCTACCTGGGAGACAGGGCTGGAGACCAGCATCCTATGAAGTCATCGTGACAGAGACTGATGTCTAGAACTGAGCTGAAATAAGACTCCTCTCTGGCGGCAGTAGCTAGATACAGGTCTTGGGTGAGCTTGGTTTGAGTTGTTCAGGAACAGTGGTATCTACTCCTCCTGTAGGATTAATAATAACTCTAGGTCCTGACACTCTTTCTGTAGGAAAAATCTTATATTTGTACAGCAGGGAACCAAGCTATTTCTCAAAAGTCACTTGGTCAAAAAGTGACCCTGGAACCCATTTTCTACAGTCTGTTTGGTACAACCCATGGCAGTGACCCTGTATTCTTTCTCGTTTCCAGATCTAACTTACTTTTTCCTGGAAACCAGGATATGGATAACTGCTTGGCTTCTAAGGACCACAATAGCCTTAGGGACTTCATGGGCAAACTGAACTGAAGAATTCCTATGTTAGAGTGAATACACCATATATTGATTGCTTTCTTTACATAATTCAAATACTGATTTTATTTCTCTTTATTCTCCTTAAAGAGTAAAGAACAAGGCTGAGTTGGAATATATGATATGAGTTAAATGCCCATCAAATCAAAGTAGGGTATTGTAGGATATCACAAAGACATCTATCACAGGATATAGAATCATAGAATCATAGAATGGTTAGAGTTGGAAGGGACCTTGAAGATCATCGAGTTCCAACACCCCTGCCATTGGCAGGGACATCTTCCACTAGACCAGGTTGCCCACAGCCCCATCAAGCCTGGCCTTAAACACTTCCAAGGATGGGGCATCCACAACTTCTCTGGGCAACCTGCTCAAGGGCCTCACCACTCTCACAGCAAAGAATTTCTTCCTAATACCCAATCTAAATCTCCCCTCTTCCAGGTTAAAACCATTAATGCTTTGTCCTACCACTACACTTCCTGACAAAGAGTCCCTCTCCTGCTCTCCTGTAGCTCCCTTCGGATACTGGAAGGCTGCT
>VZRU01018757.1:26696-39126 GCA_013398155.1 Pedionomus torquatus | reverse complement strand
TGGTGAGACCCCACTTGGAGTACTGTGTGCAGGACTGGAGCCCTCAATATAGGAAGGATGTGGACCTGATGGAGCGGGTCCAGAGGAGGGCCACAGAAATGATCAGGGGGCTGGAGCAACTCTGCTATGAGGACAGGCTGAGGGAGCTGGGGTTGTTCAGCCTGGAGAAGAGGACGCTCCGAGAAGATCTAATTGCAGCCTTCCAGTACCTGAAAAGGGTCTACAGGAAGGCTGGGGAGAGTCTGTTTAGAAAGGCCTGCAGTGATAGAATGAGGGGCAATGACTTTAAGTTGGAGAAGAGCAGATTTAGATTGGATATTGGAAAAAAATTCTTTACTATGAGGGTGGTGGAGCACTGGAACAGGTTGCCCAGGGAGGCGGTTGAGGTCCCTCCCCTGGGGATATTCAAGGTAAGGCTTGACGAAGCCCTGGACAACCTGGTCTAGTTGGGGGTGTCAATATGACTGCAGGGAGGTTGGACTAGATGACCTTTGGATGTCCCTTCTGTCCTGGATGATTCTATTATTCTAGTGTCCAGTCTAAACTCCTCTGCTGCAACTTCCGACCATTTCCTCTGGTCCTGTCATCATACACTTGGGAGAAGTGGCCAACACCCACCTCTCTACAACCTCCTTTCAGGTAGTTGTAGAGGGCAATTTGGTTTCCCCTCAGCCTCCTCTTCTCCAAACTAGACATGCCCAGTTCCCTCAAGCCTCTCCTCACAGGACTAGGGCCTAGGTTCTTTAGGGCCCTCAGCAGCTTGGTGGCTCTCCTCTGGGCATGTTCCAGCATTGCAATGTCCTTCTTGTAGTGAGGGGCCCAGAACTGAACACAGTACTTGAGGTGATGCCTCACTGGTGCCCAGTACAGAAGCACCATCCCTACCCTACTCCTGCTAGCCATGCTATTCCTGATACAAGCTAGGATGCTGTTGGCCTCCTTGGCTGCCTGGGCACACTGCTGGCTCATGTTAAGTTGGCTGTCCACCAGCATCTCCAGGTCCTCTTCTTTTGGATAGCTTTCCAGCCACTCTTCCCCAAGCCTGTAGCATTGCATGGGCTGTTGTGACTGAAATGCAGGATGTATCACTTTCTTCATAAAGGGAAGAGAAAAGATACCTTTAAGACACAGAGGTAGAACGAGACAGGAATTGTAATTAGTAATGCTTCCTTCTCTAATTTTATTTTATTTTTTCAAAGTTTGCACAAAACAAAATGGTGCCTTAATGGGTTGGGAAACTAATAATAAAAAAAAAATAAAAATAATTAAAAGAACCCCTGAAACACCAATGATGAAGCACAATTCATTTTATTTCTTTAAGAAGAAAAGATACAATTCTGTGAAAAGGGTCCCATGACACCTCCGCACAAGACAAATCATACAAACCAAAAGAGCAGTATGTGAAAGTAAACGTTCAGCCAAGGTTTATCTTAAAGCATAGCACAACTCAGTTCATCTGCAGTCTGAAATATGCTTAATGGTTTATGTGTCTTACCTTCATCCATTATTACTGTTCATTTCCAAATTCAGAAACTTCTGCTTCTCCCTCCCCTCACTATCCCATCCCAACAAAGTTATTGGGATAGTTCACAGACATCTCACTTTCTCTATGTTAAAATTTAATTCCATTCACCTGAAGAATGAAAACTCCAAGGTAAGCCTACAGATAGAGATTAGAAGGAAAAAAAAAAAAAAAAACAACAACAAAACAAACAAACAAACAAAAGATATATTGCATTTAATTAAAGTACATATCTAGTAGGCAAGTATAAGTCTTTAAGAAAGCAATTTTAACTTTTTTTTTTAAAAACTGTTTTGTTTTTTTTTTCCTGGAATATGCTTAGTAAATTCAAGGCAGTAAATATAACAAAAATAAGGATCTTTTTTACTATTATTTTTTAATTCTAAGCCTTGAAATTTAACACTGACCAGGAGGAGGAACAAAGGATTAAGTATTCTTTAAAAATTCTTCCTAAAGCTGTCTAATTTTAACCTTAAAAAATAACAGGTCAGTCCTCCTAAAATTAAATGCTGTTTTGATGAAGTCAATGGTGAAGTTGGCTTCAAAGAATCAAGGTTTCATGTCTTGTCTTAAAATGTAAACTCCTCTGGTACTGTAAATCAGTGTCACTTCTCTGACATGAAATCAATAGTGCTCTTCTGATTCACACTTCCTCTGTGTGATTCTATATTTACATTGTTTGCTATATGAATAGGGACACTTTCCTAGAACTTTTGACTGAAGCATTTAAATGCTTCTGATTGGGAGCAGTCTGAATGTCAAGGTAGCGCTTCACAACATACCACCTCATTCCTCACTCCAGCACTTGTACTGGTGATATAGTCCTCAGGAGAGACAAATACAGCATCTTCCAGAGGGATAAGCCTGTTGTTTGGTTTTCTGGTTGTGCTGGAGGGAAGGACATAGCTGAGAAAGAGGAGGAAATAAGGGTGATGAGGTAAGGGAGAGGAGATAGGCCATTAAGCTGAATGAAGGCTTCAGGAACTAAATTATGACATATATGCTGACAGCAATCAACAGCAAAGACCATAAGAAATTAGAAGAGGCAGGAGATTGTTGGGAATATCTTTTTAACATATTGCGCAGGAAAAGTCTAGAGGATACAACCATTTTCTTTGTATAGGTTATGGTTTACTTTGCTTGATAATTTATTTTATGTTGAGCACATCAGATACCCCCTGGGTATAGGAGTGATCTGTATATCTTTCATTTAACTAAGCAGTGGCAGGGACAGGTATGCTATTGGTTTATTTTGACATCACTTGTCTTCCTTATAAAGTATTTGGAAAGCCTTTAACTAATATATAGTCCCTGGTTGGGAATGATAAAATATTATTATTCTCAGTAGGGGGAACAATATTTACCTTCTGATAGCATTGGACTTCTGGGAGCACATCCAATGCTATTGCTGGAGACAGGGAAAGTGTGCACCAAAGTCTTCCAAGACAAGTGCTTATATGTTTGAAGCTGAAGTATATGTTTAAGCAACTAAATAAGCAGCCTAGTGTTCATCAATGATATGCTGGGTACACAGGATCTTTCTGAGGTAATGCATTTAGATATTCAGATTTGGTTTGAAAAGATTACTTCAAGGCCATCAGAGTGGAAAAAGCAATTGCCCAAGTTCCAAAAAGAAACAGAGGCCAAGTTGGTGTCTGTAAATGATGCCAAACCACTGGATACAATGTCTTATTTAGAAGATCCATCTTTTTGGTACACAGAGCACCAGCAGGAAAGTTAACAGCCTGTCCTTCATCCTACCAATTAATGGAGATACACTTTTAGTTGCAGAAGTGTCACTGTGCTGCTCCCTGGTTTTTCTCAGGGTTGTGCACTACTGAGACAAGTGGGTGTTTAAACATATCCTTAATATAACTGCAAATGTTTCCACTTCCCTCTATAAGAACTGAATTGAATTGTACTATTACTTCCACCCCGCCCCCCAACTACCATAGTGCCAATAGACCTAAACTAAGAATGTGATCTGAACTCGGACTCTGAAAAGGAAATGATCCTGCCAGATGGGGTGACAATTTAAATAGTCAGAATAGATGAGTGAATACTGTCAGTCCTATTACACAAGTGGGGAACTCATTAAACATTGTGCCCTAGATTATACACTTATGTGGGGATAGAACCATAGGTTGAACCCAGATCTCCTCTGTCTCAGCTGAGTGCATTAGTCACTGTATGTAATAAGGCCAGAAAGGGCAATTTTAAGCAGGAAAGAAAAAAAAATCAAGGGAGCAAGCAGCAGAGTTGTTAATGTAGCCATGGTTTTGCATATGTGTGAAAAAGGAGAGCAAGGGTCATTTTGCAGAGACATAAAAAGACTAAAGATTGGTAAGTGACTCAGGAAATAACTCTGCAAAAAGATGGAGCAATTAGCCTTTTCTTATTTTCTTCTTTGCATTTTTCTTCTAAACTTTATTGATTTTTTTAACCGTGTAGATACAATGTTTTATTTTTTGTTTTATTATTACACTCACTATCTCTTCAAATTCCAATTGATCTGACTTTTGCTTTAATCATCCAATTAATACAGCTCCAGAAAAACTCAAGGGAGATGTACCTAATGCTGAGAACAAAAAACCATACAGGCAGAGCTGTGCTTATGACCCTGTTGGAGGCTTTTTGATTATGCCTAACTACTGTGATCAATACTTTAGGACTTTTAAAAACATGAATATTGGCTGAAATGTAAATGGCATTTTTTTAATTTTTTTTCCTCAATAGGTTTTATTTAGAAACAATTTGCTCCATTCTACTAGAGTCACAAACGGAAATCTCAAGTGCTTTCTTCTGAACCACAAGAAATGAGAGAAACATTTAGGTGCAAATGAAGTGCATGTGTACAGATACATACGTGTATTTGGAAGTTATGAGTGGGATATTTTGGGGGCATTTGTCTAGTATCAAGACAGCAGCATTGCACCCTGGCAGGTGTATTATAATTCTCCTGTAATGCTAGAGAAGTAGTCTTTGTACATATTTTAGGCACTAAAATCTGAAAAATCAGGTGTGAAAAAGGGTGATAAACATGGGTGAGTTCTCCTTGCAGTTCAAAGGGAATTATATTCAACCCCCTTTCTGCTCCTAACTCCCTTAAAAGATAATAAAAAACACTATCCCAAAAATGTAAGTCAAAAACTATAATTATGGAAATTTACAGTGTGGTCAGCCTCCAGTTCTTTCCTTAGACCACCAGACCCCCTAGTAGTAAATTGGAATTGAGATATTGCTGTCTACTTTGCTATTTTGTTTTGTTCCTTTCCATAAATTTCAGAAAAAAAAGATCTTCAATCATTACCAAAACCATGTGGCCTTTGAAGGAAATATTATCACATTTTTTGACTCCATAGCTTTCCAGTGCAAAGTCTCCAGGGTTTTCCTCTAAATCCCCAGTGCTGGGATCTCTCTAGCTATTGCTCTTGTGATGGGTGCACTGTGAGACCTTGCATCATGAACATCAGATAGTATGACTTTATGCACCATGTCACTCCTCACAGGTGAATCTGAGAGCCGTGTATCAAGGGATGGAGTATCTCAGCTCTCCCCAGTGCTTCTGTAAATATCTTCCTTTCCTCTTGCCCAGACTTCAGATGGGTACAGTGAGCTTGTAGGTGTCCTTTCCTTCACTCTTGCAGCTTTAGCAGTGATTATCTTTCCCACTTTCTTTTAACTTACATTTCTGCAGGTCAGCTGTGACATGTTGTGCTTGCTGGTCCCCAGATAGTGATGGTAGAACTGTGTAATTGTAAATTGTGGATGTTTTCAGGTTCCTTTTAAAAATTATTTATCTTATTTTTAGCTGAAACAGAGGCTGCCATGAAGAACAAATATGACTCTGTTAACTTGTTGGTCACCTGGTAAATTGTTGGCCATGAAATGACAAAGGGAAACAAAACAAACAAACAAAAAACCAAACAAACAAAAAACACAAACAAAACCAACCCACAACCTGTTTCTTCAGCCAGGATACAATTTCTCTTGGACAGAGACTATGTTGTACAGTGGCAGTTGATTTTTAATACAGAGAATACCTGAAGGGAATTTAAGCACCCTTGTCAAGAAAAGGACCATTTAGTCCCATGTACTGTGTACAGCTATGATCAGAAAGGGATGTCCATGTATGAAGATAGTATAATTGGGCAAGTATATAACATCATACAGAAGGAGGCAAGTGCACAAGTCCCTGGAGACTTTTCCAATTATCCAATGGTTTGCTGACTGAATCTGCTGAGACAGAAATGTCTCCTATATTCAACAAGACTCAGTGCTACCTCCTGCACTTGAGTCACAACAACCTTATGCAGCACTACAAGCCTGGGGGGAAGCACTACAGCTGGAAAGCTGCCTGGCAGAAAAGGACCAGTGGGTGTTGGTCAACAGCTGGCTGAATATGTGCGAGCAGTGTTCCCAGTTAGCCAAGAAGGTCAATGGCATCATGGTTTCTATCAGGAATAATGTGGTGAGTAGGACCAGGGAGGTGATCATTCTCTGCAATGTACCTCATGTACTGTGTCCAGTTTTCAGCCCATCGTTACAGGGACACCACTGAAATTCTGGAGCATGTCCAGAGATGTGCGATGAATCTAGTGAAGGGTTTGGAGAACAAGTCTTATGAGGAACGGCTAAGGGAGCTGGGATTGTTTAGTCTGGAGAAGAGGAGGCTAAGAGGAGACCTTACCACTCTCTACAATGACCTAACCCTAACTCTAACCCTGTAACTTGTTAACAATATGGATGTTGGTCATTTCTCACAAAGAACAGATGATAAGACCAGAAGAAATGACCTCAAGTTACACCAGGGGATGTTTAGATGGGATATTAGGAAAAAATTCTTCTCTTCTCTTAAGAGGTTTGTTAAACATTGAAACAGGCTTCCCAGGAAGGTGGTTGAGTCACCATGCCTGGAGGTACTTAAGGGCTGTGTAGATGTAGTGCTTAGGGACATGGTTTAGTGGTGGACTTGGCAGTGTAATTTAACAGGGGCAAGGATGATCTTAAGGGTCTTTTCCAACCTAAATTATTCTATTCTGTTCTATTCTATTCTAATCTATTCTATGCTATGCTATGATATGCTATGCTATGCTGTGCTATGCTATGCTATGTCATGCCATGTTATGTTAAATTATGCTATGCTATTTATTTTTTTTCTTAATATTTTAAGGATTTCTTCTCTACATGTATGTTCAGCTTTCACATTAACTTTCAGTACATACTAACTTTCTGTGTAAAGCAAAACCATAGTCATCTCTACGACATGTAAAATAATGTCTTCTTTTTGTTTCCTATAAACTTGCAAATCACTAGATTCATTATATGTTCTTTCTAGTTCATCACTGAAAAGACCATCTAGACTCAGGTGTATTAGGAATTCTAATCACCTTTCCTAATTCTAAACATTACAATGGAACCTTCTTTAGGGGACAAAGATGTCTCCATGCCCCTCAGTGCAGACTCACAAGCAGTTTAGGTAACAAGCTCTACAGCTCCTGGAGAAGAACTACCTGAAAATGCCTGGTCTGGACTTGCATATCAGCATGCCCTGGAAAAACCACTGCACAGGCTGCTTGCAAGGCACTTATGTGGGTGGCTGAGGCAGGAGGCAAAGCCCATCAGATGCTTGGTGGCTGCCTTTTCTGGATATATAGATGCAGCCAATAGATTTCCGCATGCCTCTTCTCCACCTCAGAGAAGCCAGATTTACAGTATGCTTGAAGTGAATTTGGTGTCTAAAGAATGATTTCCACCACCAGGAGTTGCCAGGCTGGAAGTGAGTGAATAGCAGCCCTGTGCCAGTTTCCCCTCTATCATAAGAAATCACCACTTGTTTATTTGACAGAGCTACAAGTGTAAACAGCTGTACATTTCAGTGCATACAAGATATTACAAGTGTAAAACAGCAGCCATGCATATTATGTGTTTCAGGGCTCTACAGGTTCACCACCGCTTTCCATCAGAAAACAGAGAGTAATGCAATTTGCAGGGAGAGGAGGACGCCTTTGCTCAGCTGAAATACAGTGAACACACACAGGCAGGGAAGAGGTGGTCTGCCGAGTTTTCCAGTGGTCGTGCCGCTTCAGAGCCAGGGACTTAGCTGGCGGTCAGCAGCGACGTTAATGTCACAGTGTCACCTGTCAAATTGTCTCTGCAGGAATAATGGGGACTGGATGCCCTGGTGATTAGTGCGTGGTTAAAACCTAGTGGATGCAGGCAAACAGAGTCTGAGCTCGCAGCTGGGTTTACCCACATGTAATGGCATATAGTTCAGGGAAATCACTCCTGATTGGCACCACAGACTAAAGAATATGTTTGAAGGGGTGGAAATTAAATGTGGCAGTGCCAGAGTGCTGAAATATCACCTCTTTTCCAGGTGAAAAGCAGTTCTTTGTGAATAACAACAATCTGCATTGAGCAGATACTAAATGGTCCCTATTAATTAAGGTTCTATTGTGGCTAACCAAAACATACACAAAAAAGTACCTACTGACTTAGTAAGATTTTGCTTTTTAAGACTAATGTTGAGCAGATTTGGTAACAAATTAAGAAGGATCTAGGTAAGGATAAGGAGCCATTTGTAATAGCTCATTATGTGCATAAGTGCTGCTGAGAAGAAACAGCAAGGAAATCACAGAAAAAGGTATCCTCTGTTCCAAAATAAATGCAGGCCAAGACATAAGCAAAAAATCCAATCAATAGGTGCATCTCTGAACAAATAACTTTTTATTTTTAATTAGAACAAAAGAAAATCAGAAGTGTCCATCTAGACCAGGATCTTGCCTCTAGGGGTGTTCAGTAATAGGTGCTTTGACATCAATGTCTGGAGCTAGTGATTTCTTTCTCAGTGTGCCCACAACTCTTTGGACACTCAGCAAAATATTTCTTCATCTGGTGATTACAACCAAAACTGCCCTTCAAAAATTCAGCTTTATGAGATTATTTCATAGTTTTTCACCCTGCTTGCAAAGTGAATGTTGAATCACAAGAGTAGTGGAAATCAGTTCATTTCCACATTTCCACAGCTAGTGCTGAAATCACTAACTTACAAGGGCTGCATATCCAGATCTCAACTCTTATGAAAACTCAATTGCAAATCATTGCAAGAAGAAAAAGCAGACCCAATCATGGAAACCTATAATGAGCCTGTAAAGTTCCCCTGTTTATGAAATCTCATCTCTGCAAGTGTTAGCCATTGCATTATAGCAATTAAAACATGGAGAAGAAAACAACCACCTTGCCTGCTTGCTCTCACTCAGTGTGTCTTTACATGATATAGAAGAGCTCAGAGCACTTTACTGTCTTTCCATCTATCATTTCCCGAAACTATTTCCTTTATTTCCTCTTCCTTTTTACAATTTTCACCTCTATAATGACATTCAGGGTACTTCTAAACACTGTACTTCTAAACCTCACCTTGCTTCTTTCTGACCAAGTCTTGTTAATCATACCCAATCTAATAATAGCAGTGTTAATAACACCTTCTGATACAATATCCTCCTCCACAGGCCTTCTAGGTTCTTCGGATGGCTAATGTCTTGTTAAAACTTTTTTTACTTATTAATTTTGTCTGTGACAGAGCTTGATTAGCTTCTAAATTACCCTGTTCCTATTTTTAGTGCACTATGCCCCTACCCTTCACACACAGTTTAATCCCAAAGTATTAATTCGTCTCTATATAATGCTGACTTGTCTTTCTCCAGGTATCCTAAATCTTCCTGTTTTCATTTGAGGTCCATCTACCTTTGTTTTAACTCTTATTACCTTTCTCATTACTTTTACTGCTCTCTGTTCTCCATTGACGGGCTCAATTGCTTTGCAACAGCCATGGGTAGTGCTGGAGAGGTGAAGGGTCATGTTGGCTCTTTGAAAGAACTCACCTCACGTCTCACTTAAATTAGCAATTGCAATAATGCACTGAGTTGAGAGAGGGAAGGAGGGGGGATTTTTATGTCTCTAGTCACTTTGGGGTAAATTGTGAACTCAGCTATCTACAGAAGTGAGAGTCAGAAGAAACAGCTCTTTGCAAGCACTTCACCTCAATTTGTTACTTGCTAGACATGTTGTCTTGTAAGCAGGAGGTGGGACAGAGTGGGCAGTCAGGGGGACTTAGGGGCAACCACTTAGTCAGATGGCCCTACAGTGGAGAAAAGGCTGTAAGAAGCAAATTGCTGCTTGAGGTTACTTCTGAGGTAATCACAGTGCAGCTGCGGAGAAAAGGCAGTCAGGACCCATAATAAGCTGCAGGGCATCATACTGATGTAAATCCTTATTTGTGGTGTGATCTTTTCTCTTCTCCAACTTATGTCAGATCAAATTCTCCCTTTCTGTGCATTTCTTGCCATATATTTGTATGGTTTTAATGATAAAAATATAATGTGACTATTTTATGTGGAATCAACTGAGATGAAGTGAAGAAAGAATGGAAGAAAAGAGGAAGAGGAAGACAAAAGAAATGGATACAAGCTAGGAAGCCTAGGAGAGTCTTGATCTCCTTTCTTCTCCTTAAATTTCATGGGTGTCCATGGAACCCTGTGAAGTAAGCAAATGGGACTAACAGCAGTATTTGAGGCTTCATTGGTAATGGGTGTGGCAATTTAGCATATTTGTGTCCAGATTTGTCCAGTTTCTGGCAGAGCACCAGTGGAAGTCTGGCCACGTGGCCAATGCTGCCAGCTTCCTTTCTCTACAACCCTGCAAATAAAGACATCTAGGACACCCAAGTTAGATTTGCCTCTGAAGTTCATTCCTACCAGAAATTAAATAGATATCAAGCTGAGCTACTTTTGAAATTTAGTGTAGCATGAATCTTGTAATTTTTAAGTCTTACTAGTACAGCTGTGGAATGCTCTCTGCAGCGCCTGCCAAGTCATCACAAACCTATTACCAAATACATCCTCTGATCTAACATACTTGAGAAGATATGTTTAGTGATTTTAAACAGTTGTTCCTTTTTTGACTGGTGCTGAATGAATAAGGTTTTCCATCTTCAAATATGTTCTTTACTTGAAAAAAATGAAAAGATGTCAGGGATGTAGTATGTAATATATAGGATTTTAGTGTGAAATATTGATGTGGGTGCCTCATAAAGTATATAATATGAGTGCTGAAGGAGGAAATGACAGAAATCTGGTTTTGTCTCACCACCTCTAATGGGAGTAATTGAGGAAGAGATGAGGATGAAGAAAGGAAATGAAGCCATAGAACACAAACAACAAAACGTCTGAGATGGCTGAGAGTTCTTGGGCTTTCATGTTCTATCTTAGCAGCCTACCTGCAAAGTTCTCATCCTGGTTACTTGAGCAGTATCTGTTCCAAGCCCACCCACATTGTTGAATCAATGTTAACATATGCTCAAATCTCATTGCAACATATGATGTGCTGTGACAGGAGGCATCCGACTGGTCATAAGCACATCCTTCGCATCTTTTTCCTCTCTACATAGCAGCTGCTCTTCACATCCAGCTGACTTCATTTCACTTTCAAAGAGGGTCTGATATGTCTGATACATAGTAGCTGCCAAATATTTCCAAAGAGGATCATTCTTAGGAAGACCTACCACATTCCCTACAATATATTCATCCATCAGATGCAATGGCCTTGCCATACCTTCTCCATCCCTTCAGAAATACGGAGATAAGAATAGGGATTATTGTTTTCCCATCAGGATGAGCCTGTTCATCAGCACAGAAGAAGAAAGCAACTTCTTGTCTCCATTTAGCCAGTTCACACCAGAACAGAGGTGCTAAGTATCTCACCACCCGTGATCTAGTGCCCTGGAAAATGAATGAGTTTGCTTTCAACTGCTGAGCCAAAGCAATTAAGATAACCTTGACTAGTCACCTCCCTTCATGTCACTCATACAGTCCTCTGGCATGGGTTGCCTGTTTGGCTGACCTTCATTCCTGTGGAGCCATGTGAAATAAAGCCGGTTCTAAAATTTGGGGCAGAATATGTTAAAAGGCTTTCATCTTCTACCCCTACACTGCATCTGATGCATTGGTCATTTGCATTAATGCTATTGTAATTGCTTTATTGAATATGCTGGCAGAATATACTCATTCCAGGTATATTGAAGACATGGGGCTGATGGCCTGACCTTGCAGCTCCTTGCTGGAATGTAACTCTAACACACAGAAGGAAGGCAATAAGTTCCTCTCCTAAGAGGTGCATAATCAGTATCCAAAATGAGTCTCCCATAGACATTTTGCTTAACAACAAATTTAATGGAAAGGCTCCTTGTAACACAAAGGGAGATGAGCCACACATTCTGCAGCTTTGATAATCAAATCATTATTTTTGTAGCCTTAAGGGATATCTGCTTACAGCAGAATTCAACATATAGTTTAATTTACTTATCTGATCTTTCTCTGCACATGAATAGCTTCTATTTCCTGCCTTATTTCAATTTTTCTTACATAATTCAAATGGCATCACAAAGTATGTATGTGTGTTTTTGTACTGATGATATTGACAACTGACTAAAAGAAGGTTTTATTTCTCTGTTCTTCTTGTCCCTTCCCCATCCCCAGCTATTCATAGTGCAGCTCAAAAGGATTTATTTTTGACCATTTTAATTCTCTGCCTGTGTGATTATTATTAGTGTTTTAAATTCTAACCTTTGATCCCTTTAATCTTTTTTATATTGTTGTGCTTTTACTAATCCCTAGGTTTTATAAGGTGCTTCTCATCTGTACATCTTAAAATGCTTTACAAAAGAGACTGGAAATACTATTCTTACTTGACACGCTGGGGAGGTAAGGCAAAGAGAAGTGAAGGGTCATATGCAAAAATAAGCCAAGCAAATCAGTGTTGAAATAAATTCCAGCTTTTCCTGAGAGTCTTACCTATCCAGACCAATGTATAGCTTTCCTGACAGGATTTGAACAAAAAGGTCACAGTCAC
>VZRU01018757.1:6436-17669 GCA_013398155.1 Pedionomus torquatus | reverse complement strand
TTTTTTTTTTTTTTTTTTTTTTCATTTCCAGTACCCAAACTTCCCCATTTATCCACAAGACAGGTAGTGTGTTTCTTCTAGCAATAGCACCATGACTCTTTTCCTGAGAGACGACTGCTTGGTGCAATATTAGTTAGTTAAATCACCATTGCCTATGCCTTTGCTACTAAATCAGTAAAAAGTGTCAGTCACTGCCAGTCATGATGCTTTCATCAGTGTTATGGACAATTACCATTTTGACACTGAACTAAAAAACAGAGACTCCCCATAAGCTATTACACAGTTGTGGTATGGGTGCTTGATTATGTCTAGATATGGAACTTTGGAAGCAATTAGGATCCTAATAAATTTTACAGATCATTATACTGTTATACTTTTTGACATATTCATCAATGGCAATTTCTAGTTTCCTAAATTTGAATTTTCCTACGCAAAGGTAAATATAATTAATTTCTTTTGAAAGTAATGTTCTTTTCAGATTTCTCTTTCTGGAATAGTACACATTTAAATGGATTCTAATTAAAATTAAAAGGATTAATGCTTTGTGTTATTGCTATCTAGAAGTTTCTGTGCACTTCTGTTGCCAGACGTTATTAAATGAATTTGTGGCCTTTCTTGCCTTAAAATATGTGGCTAGATAGAAATGTAGACAAAGATAAAGATATTAATGCTATCTATGCATCTAGCACGGAAATACAATGTTTGTTGTTGCATTTCTAATTTCCAAGTATTTTTATGATGTTTGCAGCTTATTAAAATGATAAGTAACTTCCATGGTCATGAGGCAAATTATTTACATGTGATTTTAAGTTCAGTCATTCCAAACTCTTCTGTCTTTTAATTAAGACTTTCAAAATTAGTCTAATTAGTCTAAAAGTTAGTCGATACAATGACTGGTCAGAAACCTGCTATGGACAATGGGTGTTTTTCCATGACTTTTACATGATATAAAATCAGCCATATAAGGTAAGAAATTTAAGCTACCCATTACCCTCTTAACAGCTAAATTGTGGTCCTATTTTGCCATCTAGAATTTTCTTTAGACACCAGAAAGAGATAGCTACTTGTAAATAGTGATTATCGCTCTTGGTTTAAGTAAATCTAACATATGTAGGTTGAATAAATTTCTGGGCATGCTTATAAATCTTAATTGATTATAAGAAGGGCTTAGATGATTATCTTAGACAGTTACAAATATGTTGAATGAATATCACGCAGGATATTTTCCTACTGAGTGTGTGAGTAATGGAAAATTGACCCTAAAAATGTAAAAACTCAAATGATCTTGGCTTTTACACAATCAAGGACATTAAAGATGAAAAAAGATTAGCTAAGTAATTTACATCTTTGTATTCTGAGAGACATTTTAAATGTGAGCAGGTTGCTCAAAGCCCCATCAAGCCTGGCCTTAAATACTTCCAGGGATGAGGCATCCACAACTTCTCTGGGAAGCCTCTTCCAGTGCCTCACCACCCTTGCAGCAAAGAATTTCTTCCTAGTATCCAATCTAAATCTCCCTTTTCCAGGTTAAAACCATTACCCCTTGTCCTAACCACTATGCTTCCTGACAAAGAGTCTCTCTCCATCTGTCCTGTAGGCTCCCTTGAGATACTGGAAGACTGCTAGAAGGTCTCCCCAGGCTGAACAGCCCAAGCTCTCTCAGCCTGTCCTCACAGGAGACGTGCTCCACCCCTCTAATCTTCTTTTTGGCCCTCCACTGGACCCGTTCTAACAGTTCCATGTCCTTGCTCTGTTGAGGACTCCAGAGCTGGACACAGGACTCCATATGGGGTCTTATGAGCGCAGAGTAGAGGGGCAGAATCACCTCTTGAGACCTGCTGGTTATGCTTCTTTTGATGCAGCCCAGGATACGGTTGGCTTTCTGGGCTGCCAGCACACACTGCTTGCTGTTGAGCTTCTCATCCACAAGCACTCCCAAGTCCTTCTCCTCAGGCCTGTTCACCAGCCATTCTCTGCCCAACCTATAGTTGTGCCTGGGATTGCCACGTCCCAGGTGCAGGCCCTTGCACTTGGCTTGGTTGAACTTCATGCCATTTGCATTAGCCCACCTCTCCAACCTGTCCAGGTCCCTCTGGATGGCATCCCTTCCGACGATCGTGTTGACTGCACCACCAAGCTTGGTGTCGTCAGCAAACTTGATGAAGGTGCATTCAATCCCACTGTCTGTGACTTCCACAAAGATATTAAATAACACAGATCCCAGTTACTGACTCTTGTGGGACACCACTTGTCACTGTCCACCACTTGGACATAGAGCTGTTGACCACAACCCTTTGAGTGTGGCCATCCAGCCAGTTCCTTTTCCACCGAGTGGTCCATCCATCCATGGAAAGTCATTACTCTTTCTCATTTGGAAACCAAGAAGTAGGATGTGAACACTTAAGCATCTAATTCATATGGTTTTGTTCTATTTTGTTTTCTTTTTAAACTTGCTTTCCTTCATATAGTTAATATATCAGTCTTCGTTATTGAGCCTCACATCTTTGCACTCTAAATACCAACAAACTTTGTTAGAATAAGACACAGTGAAACACAAAGTGTTAACTCTTGCAAATAGCATTATAAGTCTTGTGTTTGAGATGAATATAACACCAAGGTTCCCAGGGTTATACAACATCTATGAGGAATTCTTTCTCTTGCCATCTTAAACAAATTTTTGGACATATTTTTGAAAAGTAATTCAATTTCCAAATATTATCTGATACACCGTTTCCTCTCAGATTGCACTGACCATTCCAAGGAATGAATGTCTAGCTCTGAAAACAAATCTTAGCAGATAGAGTACATGTCTACTTCCAGTTTTCTTTGCAAATAATAGCATGAAAAAAACACACCCTAAATGTTCTCTTCAGCAGGAATTCTGTCCTGGCTCACTTAAATTTATAGCTTCCCCTAAATGTATGGCGACAGATGTAACCAGATCAAAAAGCTAGATTAGAATTGAGTCATCTGATTTCTGGGATGGTGTGTACCAGGCATCACCTGGCAATGAGTAGCATAGCATAAGAAAAGCAATCCTATTGAAGTTCGCATAGAGCCTAGAAAAGGAGTGCATGGGGAGGGTTCAATTTTCTTTAGTGAGAAAAAAACACAGGGAAAATTACGGAAGTGTGGGACTGAGGAAAGATTAATTTATTACAGTATCTTTTTACAATAGAGACCACAGAAGTATTGCATATTGCCACTTTGGTGGTCTTCCACCTAAAATGGAAATCTTTTGGCAGTGATTTATTGTTGGAAGAAAATCCAAGGATTAGTCATGGAGAGGAAAGTGGTGTGAGAGGGAAGATCTACAGGAATCTGGACCAGCCTCTGACTCTGGATTTATGGTTTTTTTTTTTTCATTTAATCAGAAATTTTAAAATCTTATTTGACTAAGGAAAACATGTGAAAAGAATGGAGAAAGAACTAGGAGGAAAAACGCCACATACAAATCTGCCTGAAAATCTGTCCGATTAAGTGTACTGCTTCTCCTTCAGTAGCCAGGTTCGGTGCTTAACATTCTTTGTGTATGGCCAACAAGAAACATACTGTTAATAATGCTTGATCATTTCAGTTGGCTTTTAAAGTGGAAATGGATGGCATCTGTACTATTGTATTAGGTTCAAACAAAGATGTGTAGGAAGCAGAGAAAAGAAACTACACAGGTTATGTCATATTCAGCTTTCTCTTGTTTAAAGACTCACAGGCACATAGCTCTGAAAAGCAAATATGATTCTCATTAAAACATACACAATACAGAAGGGAAAAAAAGAGTCCAAAAATCCTAAGTGCAGCTTATTCATCCAAGGAGCTGCTGGTTGGCAAAGGGTCAGAATGTCGTGAACCACAGAGCCTGCAGATTTATGAGGAGAAAAAAAAAATAAAAAAAAATATATTTGTTTCTGAAAACCTGGTTAGACAAGTCAGAAGAGCCTCTAGGGAGTTTTAGCTTGCCTGTCCAGAACCTAGAGAACAAATAATGGACATTTTTTCCTCTGACTTTGCCAGTATTATAGGTTATTTTAACAAGACTAAACCTGTGGGGGGTAGGGAGTGGGTGAAATGTCTCTAATACATTAAGCACAAACATGCTATATTCAACATCAGGAATGCAAGTCTGTTTATTGTGTGCCTGGGAGACTCCAGGAACATCAAAATGGACATGAATATGTAGATTATTTTGGCTCTGAGCAAGTTATGGTTGATATAAAAAAAAAAAAATGTTATAAAATCCCATTTGCCATTAATATTTACATTATCCTATATATTCTCTAGAGGTAAAAGAGAATAGAGAAAGACACCAAGAAAAAAAAAAAANCCAAAAACCAAAAAAAAAAAAAAAAAAAAAAGAAACAAAAAAAAAGTAAGCCTTTGGAGGGGAAAAGACACTCATGGAGAAATCAAAGTGCCTACATAGCAATACAATCTTTTCAAAATTAATAAAACAGTAACAGTAATGAAATGCGAATAGTGCAAAACTCACATCTAACATTTGAAGTTAGATGTAAAGAGACAAAGACTATTGGTAGTGTGAAGATGCAAGAAAGAATCAATGCATGACAATAAGTGCAAAGATAACAAGAGCAAATAAGGAAGAACAATGTTGAGCTTCTTAAAAAAAAAAAAAAACAGTGAAGAAAAAGTAAGTTTTATGCTATCTATTGTCAGAATGAAGGGCAGAAAAAAAGAAATAATATTTAATCATGGAAAAATAAAACAACTTCAAGTAGAATTAGAAAAACTATAAAGAGTGATGGAAGAATTATTTTTTTTTTTTAATTGGTGTGATTTTCAAAGGCACCCTATTAATAATTAAACTCTATTAATAGATATGTGAGTAAGTCCACTATACTCTTTTCAAAATATCATTTACTGAGTTTAGTTATACATAAAATCCCCCAAACTTTTAAATGAATTTTCTTAAGAAAAAGCATTTGAGAAATCAAAAATTAGAACATATCAGAGTTCAGGTAACATTTTCAACTATAATTTTAGCTTTGCATCCTAATGTGTTATTAACCTTGTGTGTGTTATGACATAGTCTTTGATGAAATAATCACATTGTTTTTGGCACACTTCTTCCTCTAAGGAACCCCACTCCTTTTAGTGGATGAGGTAAAAGTACATATTCAACAAGTCATTTTCACAGTTACATTTCTTTCTTCCTTGGTGTTTACAGTGCTTTCATCTACACACCAAGAAGCAGGTCATCATAAGAGAGGTTCAGTATAATTAACTAAGAGATTCTGATGCATCATCTTTACACCTAATGCTTTCATATCAGACTAGATCTTGCAAGAATCTGTAAGAATCTTTCTGTTTAAAATTATTCACCAATTTTATACCTTAATTTGAATGTTCTAGCCCCTGTTTTGATATGTTGTTTTGTTTGTTTGTTTGTTTGTTTGTTTTTTTTTTTTAATATTTTTATTTCCAGGTATTTTTAATTTCAAATTGAAATGGCACCTCCATAAAATGTTTTCCACAGCCTTGAACTTTCCTGGTTCATTAGTTCTCAAACACAGTCTGTGGGCAAAGTTATCCTATGAGTGGCAGATCTGGACATCTCATGGACATGCACAGAGGAGCCCCCCATCCTGTAAGCATCCTTTACTGTCTATCTGATATTTTGCTTGCAAGCAGTATATTCCTTTGTAAATAAAGGGTTGGGAATGCTGGATCTCATTCAGTCTTTTCTTTCAAAGAGCATCTGGGAATATCATCTCAAGACTCTGCTGCTGGGCTGCTCATATAAAGCCCACTACTTTTTGCTTATCTTCCTGGCATATCCCAGGATCAATCTACTCATTTTGTGCTGATTGTCTACTTTCTTATCAGATGGTGTATTGGTTTTTAATTAGTTAAAAACTTTTGGTGGTGGTGGGCTACAAGAGTGGTTTCTGTGAGAAGCTGCTAGAAGCTTGCCCAAGTCCAATAGAGCCAATTAAAATTTGACGTTATTTGTCAAAGTTCAGCAAAAATAGTGAAAATTTTGGTGAAGCTGTGAACCCTGGAACACAGGTCATTGAAAGCAATGATTTAACATTAAAAAACAAACAAACAAACAAACAAAAAAAAAAAAAAAAGGAAAAAACCCCATGCATTGCTAACTTTGTTTGCAGACATTTCTTGCTATATTAAAAATCTTTGGACATTATCAACACTGGGAAGAGTCAGCTGGGCAAGATTCTTTAGGGCTACAAAGTATCTCAGATTACTACTGAGGGCTACAAAATATCTCAGATTACTACTGCCCTTCAACACCAGTTATTGACCAGGTTAACGTAGCCATATCTTCCTCTGTCATCAATGTAAATTAACCATTTACTGGAAAAGAAGGCAAGAGATGTGAGTTTTATTCTAAGTTATCCTTATTTTTGCATGAGGAGAATTAATGAAGTAACTCTGTAGGGATGCATTTAAATTGTCAAATAATTTAAGTCTTTGGTTTGCTCCTTTTTCCTTGATTATCCTCATAGTAATTTGTTAACAGGCCCTTTCTTTAGGACCAAACCAGTAGTTTTCCTCTGGGGTGAAATATTGATATAATTCTGGGGATGTTTCATGTCTGCAAGCAGGAGGCATGAGGCTGTACCAAGTTTTCCTTTCCTGACTGGCACAGGTGTTACATTGTCTATTCCAGCATGCTTTGCACCATTAATAGCTCCACATGTCTTCCACAGGTCAAAATTGCAATACAGACCCTTGACCTTATTGTATTAGATACTCATAACAGTCACTCACATGAGCCACAGTACAGCTCTCGCATTATTTCAAGCACTTTAAGTGAAATTAAAAGAAAAAGGGCAGGGGGGGAATAGAAGGAAAAAAAAATATCCTAAGGCCAGTGATGTGTTTAGGGATTGGAGCATCTCCCTTACAATGAAAGGCTGAGAGCACTGACATTCTTTAGCATGTAGAAGAGAAAGCTGATGGGAGATGCTATTAATGTTTACAAGTATCTAAAGAATGGGTTGAAGGAGGATGGAGTCAGACTCTTTTCAGTGACAGGAAGAGGGGCAATGGGCACAAGCTGAAACATAGGAAGTTTCATTTAAATATGAGGAAAAACTTTTTTATGGTGAGGGTGTCCGAGCCCTGGAACAGGCTGCCCAGTGAGGTTGTGGAGTCCCATCTCTGGAGATCTTCAAGACCTGCCTGGATGCAGTCCTGAGTGACATGTTCTGAGCAATCTTGCTTTGGCACGGGAGTTAAGACTAGACGAACTCTACAGGTCCCTTCCAACTCTGACAGTTTCATGCATAAGACTTAGGAACAGCAAGCTAGATCCTAAAAGGTATGAAAACCATGGTTTTACAAGATGAGAAATGTATAGAGCAATAAGGGCAGAAGGCCTGCTGCACTATTTGGCCTGTTTGCTGGAGTGGATGCCTATAGCATTGTAGCTGTATCTACAAATATTTTAAACTGCCTTTCTCATTCTGAATTCTCTGAGCAGTTGGATGGTATTCAGCCCTCAAACAAAAGCAAACTCACTTGATAAACATTAGATAAACATTAAAATTAATTTTATTTCCATTTATTTGAAGATTGTGTGATTTTTTCACAACATAAAGGAAATCTTTATCTTAAAACTGGACTGCCTGACTTGGACCAACTGTTTCTCTATCATTTAAAGTGAACTATCCACCTTAACCGTCATCCTTGGGTGAAAACACAAGGGAACAGTGTATGACAGCACTCCTTGTAGGCCAATAAAGGTTGTCATTCTTGGACCCAATATGATGAACCCACAAGAAGGGCATGGTCAGTAGCCTGCCTCTAGGGAATATCAATGAAGATAATCTCATTTATTTCAGCTGTCAGATTCATGGTACTTGAGACTCAGATTGCATATGGCTTTATAAAGTCTTGGAGAGCTGATCAGCTAAAAGCAAGAGAGATGGATCTCTGCAGTTTGGCAGCTGAATCATTGAACAAAATGTCAACACATATGAAGGACAAGAAAAAAAAAAAAACAGCTTTAAAAATTGGGTTGTCCAAGTCCATGGTCTTGGGAAATTAAAATTTAGGTAGAACTGAATTGAAATAATTTAATAAACGTTAACTTTGATGTATATATCAGGAATATATATCAGTACTGTCTTATTGACTTCATTATTCCCCTTGCACACTTCAGAGGGTAACCAAGATCTATAGTAGATGAATAGCCCTGTGCACATGCCTAAATCTTAGCATTAATCTCAAAAATTCTAGAATAACTAAGCTCCTGAGGTCATCAGCTCAGCTAAGCAACTTAAACTGGAGAGACTAATCCATTCCCAAATTTGGATATTGCTGGTGTAGGCATTAAGATATCATAGTTTGTGATTATAAAGGCCTCAGTAAAAGATTTTCAAGAAAAGGCTGTTAAAATAACTTTTTTATTTTTTAATATTTTTTCATTAAGACTCAGGATCTAAAGTGTTACTTCCTAGCCATGAGAGCTTGAAACACATTTTGGTTTTTGATTTGTTTTTGTTGCTTGGCTTAGTTACAATTGAATTTGCATATAATCCAATCACTGTATGAGTCTTTAAAAATGTAAACACAACTAGCAAAATCTCATTACTTATGTCCTCATGAAATGAAGAATTGGCAGCATAGTAGCAAACAAGAGATAGATGTGTATGTTCAGAAATCTCACTAGGTGCACAAGCACATACAAAATATCTTTTAGGAGGATAATTTATGTGTGGAAGTATCCATTTGTCATATATAACTATCAAGCAGGAATATGGAAATATCATTTTGTGTGATGCATATGTCATACTTAAAAACAATTTCCTTTTTTTTTTTCTTTTTTATTTATTTCCATTTCTTGCCAATGTCAGCTCAGTATGAAGGACTTCCCTTATATAATCTCTTCATTCATAGAATCATAGAATCAAAGAATGGTTAGAGTTGGAAGGGACCTTGAAGATCATCAAGTTCCAAGCCCCCTGCCACTGGCAGGGACACCTCCCGTTGCTCAAAGCCCCATCAAGCCTGGCCTTAAACACTTCCAGGGATGGGGCATTCCAGTCATTCCAACCTGGTTTGTATTTTCTTTTTTGAGAGAGACAGAGAGAACCAGTGATGAAACCAGTTTCCTAAGTGCTTATCACACAAAACCTTGACTGAATGTAAAAAGAACTACAATTCCTATCATTCAAAGAACAAAAATCAGGAGTTAGAACTATATAAAGAAGAAAAAAAAAGAAATGTTCATAAACCGAACCAATGAAAAAAGCTTTATGGAGTAGCACAATGGTCAAAAGAATGTAGTTACTTGGTTAACAGATATTAAAGACTTTCTTGTAACAGATATTAAAGACTTTCTTGTAGTCTTCCAGATAATTTCCAGCTTCATTTTGTCCTATAAATCAATTAGCACATTGAAATAATCTCAGGCATTGAAAATCAGATCCTAGGATCTTTTAAGTATGTATTTAAGTGTGTATCTCAGAGTAATACAATTGGATTCAATAGAAGAGTTCACCATGCACTGGACTTGGTTGTATAGCCCTGAATTTTCTATTTTTTTTTACTAGCTTCTTTGCTTGAACTTCATGTCTCTTTTCTTCCTGGCCAAATAATTACTTGCTACCTGTCTCTCTCATGACTCCATCAAAGTGTTAGGGACCAGGATGAAATGAATAGTTACTTATATCACTGTTTATGAAATAGCATATATATGATCAAAATAATGTCATCTAACATGCAAGTTCTTGTACATCTCCAGTACAAGCTCGGTTTCATTGAAAATTTTCTTCTTTCTGACACGTGGTTTTTTAATCATCTGCCAACACCATGTACTGAACAGGTTTTTCCCAGCTATGCCCATTGAAGCTTTCATACTATTGACGTTTTCACAGTAAACAATGTATGTGTGTTAAATTATAGTTATTGATCTGTGTTTGTTTCTTAATGTGTATAGTTGTTTAGATAGCATTATAGTTTGCCTGATTGTGGTTATACAAATAAAAGAAGTAAAGAAACCCTGCCACTTTTACTTCTTTTCTGAACTTCATTGTTGAAGGTAGACTGTTTATTTGAATTGAAAATATACTGAAATCAATATTTCTTTAGATATGAGTTATCTTTTTTTTTTCTTCTTAGTCACAAGTGGAAGTAATAAGGCATGTAATCTTAGCAGAAAAATAAACCCAAACAAAAAAAGCCTCCTTCATTTTTCTATGAATCTTTTTATAACTGTTTTGTGTCACATTTCCTTTTGTCGCAGATATTGCTGTTCAAGCTATCCTAATAAAATTCCACCTCTTAAATGGATACTGTCAACCAGTTAAAAGAAAAAAAAAAAAAAAGAAAAAAAAAAAAAAAAAAAGAAGAAAAAAAGGAAAACACTGCTTCTCATGAGTGATGCCCTTATAAATGTTGTGAACAAATATATTTTCCTATCAATTTAGTTTTTCTCTTTCTTCTTCCATTTTGCAGCTATTATTTTTCTTCCATAGCATATGATTAGAAAGAAATGGAATTGGTCAACTTGACTCAACAGTGGACTTAGAACAGGAGGAAACAACATTGTTTTCCCACTTCTTTAAATATTTGATGTGTCGGCTTTGACAAGACTTGTCACCTTGCTATATATCCAGTTGTGTTCAGGTTTTGTATATACCTTGCATGTTCCAAATGGTAGAATATAGGCTTACTTTTGGTAAGGCACACAAAACTTTATGTAAGACAAAGCAATAATAATAATGATAATAATGCTCAGCACATCCCACAAATGCATGAGTACTTTACAGCACTGAGTCAAAAATGAGCTTCTGTAACCACTTGAAAGAGCAAGTGATCCAAGAGTACTACTTAAATGGTGAATCTTGTCCCTTTCCTTAATCAAACCACTTTTTCTTCCTTTCTTTCAAAGCCAAGCAACTAAAGCTCACAGACAATAGCTAACCATATTTCAACCCCATAGCATGGGTTTTCTTAGAAAAAAAAAAAGGTTCTGACTACTAGTAGAGAGGTCTTTTTTCCCCCCAGTTAATAAATCTTCCAAGAGACTCCTGATCTTTATGACTATTACACTTCTGAACTATTTCATGGGAGCTAATTAATGACAATTGTGTTGAAGGCTTGAGTGATGCTAATTGTCTTCTACAATGCACTGAGATCACACCTAAACTAAATTTTCTTTTTCAAGGGCACAAAACAAATCTATTGCAAAAGTCCAGCAGAAGGGGATCTTATGAACAAAACCCAGATAAGTTTATGAATAAAATCT
>VZRU01018755.1:401-24460 GCA_013398155.1 Pedionomus torquatus | reverse complement strand
TTTTTTTTTTTTTTTTTTTTTTTGGTGGTTTTTGTTTTCTTTTTTTTTTTTTAATTTGGTTTATGTATTCCTACATTTCTAGACTGAAGGGAGCAATATTTGTGGACTGTTTGGGAAACTGGAAATGGAGGAATATGGGAAGTTACTGATGTACTGGGTTCTAAAGAAGCCTGTGTACCTGCCACAAGAAGTAATTAGAACCTTTTAAATTTGGCATTGTGCCTTTGAATACTACACCATGTTGTTTTGGAAGCGGATTATTCCCAAAGGACTGTGAATTTATTAAAGAACTTACACTGTTTTTGGCTAGATGGGTTCTTCCTTGAGTCCAGATTTGATCTGACTAATATTTTAGGAACTTGAAATTGAAACCATTTCATACGGTTTGTGTGTTTAAAATTGTGTTGCAAGGGAGCGGCAGTGTCACCGCCTGACCATTCTTGATGTCCCTCTCTAATGACAGCAGTCCAGGTTCTTCCTTGTGCTGCTTTGTTGGAGAGACGACTGTTCCACGTGTCATCATCTATAGACTGATGGTACAGGGTCCCGAGTACCACGTCAGCAGGTGTGGTTGTAAGGTTATGTGGTAACATACAGGAGCACAGGGAATATACAAAGAGCTTTTAATTTACTGGGAGTTTTCAGTCAATGAGGAGTCAGGGTACCATTAGAAGTTCCTTACGGAAGATACCGTGGTCGCTGTCATCCTTGTTGCGCAAGATGCCATTTTAGTTTTTTCCCAGTGAAAAATTGTAATGAGATATATTTCTGGATAAATGTGTAATGCTCCTCACAAACTGCTGTCCAACTGCTGTGTTTTGAGAAGAGGGACCACAAGAACATATGAGAGAAGTCTACCTGAAAAGCACCATTTATCAATAACCTCCAGTAGCCTCCAGTTGGGTGGGAATGACCCAGCTCCAGACCAAAGGTAGGATTTCTCCAGGTAGTGCAATCCTGTGCTTGAGCTGAAATTCCCTATCTCTGACTGATTTGTGGTCAGCACTTTGCAGAGTGCAGCCATGTGCCTGGTTATGTTAAGGAGAGGTGATTTGTTGCTGATAACTGCAGGTGGATTTACTGGGGCTCCCTGCTAAGAGGAGTTTGGTTTCTACGTGGCTGCACATGCAAGGAATTAGAAGCCAGCCCCCAAAGTCCGTGTTTTCCAACAAGTCGTTTCTGAAAGTGGGGTGTTAGTTGAATTCTGTGCCCTCCTGCTGGGGAATGGCATTGGCTTTAACACATTTTCATGTTTCCAGCACTTGACTCTCAGAAACTTTGCTGAGTTCTGCATCATGTTTTGATTGTCTTAAGTAGTTTCATGGATGTAATTGCACCCAAAGGTTATGTTTTTCCATAAATAGCTTAATGTGTTAAGGACAGTGTCAAATATAGCTAGTGTTCCAAAGAACAGATAAAGACCCTACTAGGTATAAACTGTTGCTCTTCACTATGTTGAATTGTAGCTAGGGCTAGTTAAAATAAACAAGTAAATAAAAAAAACATCTTTGCAAGGACTTTTGCCTTGTAACCCTATTTGATTGGAAGATCTTCCTGACTGGTATTTCTTGATCTGCTGGGACTTCATGTGTGCAGATTGGTGCCTGCCTAATAAGAATAAGCCTAAGGGCTCTCTTGTATTTCAGTGTTGGTGTCTAAAGAACACAACATACTATTTACAAGCATGATAATTAAGTGTGGCCATTCCTGCATCCCAGTTACTTTCTTAGTGCATCTCACATTGTAACGCCTGGTTACCTGGGTGATGGTGGTGGTTGTAACTGGGCAGAAATGTCTTCTAAGTCTAGAAATAATTTGTAACCATGAATAATACATAATACTTTCACTGATGATTTGAAATAGTATGAACATCTGAGTGGCAGTTAAGTTATTCTAGGCTTAATATGTGCTATGTATTTTATGTTACATCAGTGTGTGGCCAATTGCTGAAGGAATAACGTAAGTTTTGAAGAAGTGGTCAAAATGTACCCTGTACAGTCGCTGTTAGGTATCAGCAGTGTTTTTCCTGTTAACACTGACTTGTTTATTGACTGTTGTCTGTGAACAGAGGAGAAAGGAAGTCCTTTATTGCCAGGTGAGGGTTTTTCCACTGGCCATTTTGAATGAATGGATGCCGTTTTAGGGCACGGTTCCGTAATTTGTGATAGTGGAGGGAAGTGGTCTTGTCTCCTTGCTCTTGTGTATAAATTCCCTTTATCACGGGAGATGGAGGTGTGGCACATTGCTCAGGAAGGTGGGATTACAATCTAAAAATGCACAGAGGAATGAATTGAATTTGTGGATGGAGTCTCCATTGCTTAGTTCAGAAGGCATCTAGTGCAGGTGGAGAGAGAGGGTATCAGGTTTTCTCCCCTGAAAATACTAATCTGTAGTTAAGCAGGCTTGAACATGGTGTCTGGTTTTTAGAAAAAGACACAGCTTGGTCATATGTGCTATGTAGAGTGCTCAAGATTATCTTCCCATGTACTTGAATAACTAGTAAAATACATCTGAATAGACAGTGCTGGTATCCAGTTTTTTTTTAAACTAAGTGAAGGGCTGATACTGGTAAGGGCATTCAAGAAACCTTAATCTGAGCCTTGTCTTCTGCAGCTTTTGATCTGTAGCGATGATCTTGTTTTTGATTTGTCACCATTTATGATTTTCATAGAATAAATATGTTTCTGGGCCATACTATTCTCTGGTATGTACCTTGTTAGTGATGTGTTTTTCTAAATTTTTTTCCTGTGGTGGAACTTCCACCTTTAAGACCAGATCTTCCAAGTTAGGTTTTCTGGAATTGATTGTACACGAGAACTACCCAAATGTGCGAGTACCCCCTGCAGCTGTGTGAGCTGCATGGACTTGTTAAGTGCCTTAGTTCTGGGAGGCTGATGAATGTTTCTTTGGGGTCAGCCCCCTCCCCTGCAATCAAAGTTCAGTTCCTCCAGTGCACAGGCAAGTTTTGTGAATCCTGTTTAAGCTATTACTGGCCTGAGACATGAGCCCTGCTTCTTTTTCAGGCAGAGGCAGGCACATAGTCACTTCTGCCTCCTCTGCTGTTGGGGAATTACCTTTCTTAGCTGATTATTTCTGCCCAGAACTGACCATTTTAAACTACCCCCAACTGTATTTGCAAGGGCTTTTCCTTTTCTGGCTTTTACAGTTCTATATCTTCACATGTAACTATTATTCAAACTAAAATGGTTGTAAAAATTATATTGCTATCTGAACTTGTGGTAGATTAACTTAAAAACCTGCCCCAACAGAATTCCAAGCTTAGTGAGAGTTTCTGTGTGTTGGACGAGTTCTGTGTCCCTTCACCCCTTCCTCTGGCAGAAGAAAGTAGGTCTGGAAGACGCAGCAGTTCTTCCTCGCTGCTGCATTGCCTTCTGGATTCACAAGCAAAGAAACCTCTAACCTCTTGCCAGCGATGGAAGGATGCTCTTTGGTGGTTCCAGGGGCTGTGGGAGACCAGAAGGTGCTTTAGGACTCCTTTGCTGCTGCTTTGTTGATGATTCCAGAGGATCAAGCTACTGATGGGTGTGTATAGTCATACCTTCCATCTCTGAAGAGTTACAGATGGTATTGTGAAAAGCTTTTTGTGACATTTTAATAACTGTGTTTTAGATTATTCTGGAACGCTTCCACAAAAAAAAAGATCCTTTCAATCCCAGTGTTCTGTGTGGTGACTTTTTTTTTTTTTTAAGGGTTGGTAATATAAAATGGAAATTGTCTCTACACAAAAGGCATTTGAAGTGTCAAACTTGCCAGCCTTTCTCACCTAGTCCTGATTATACTTACAACACTTTGATGTACGTATGAGAATTGTCTTGTTTGTGCTGATTGTTGCTTCAGCAGCTAATTTTTTTTTAATTCTAGGAAATTCTGTAAGATTGAGTTGTGCTGGCGTGGTGTGTGGTTTTTTTTGGGGGGGTTAGTGTGATCAAATGGGAGTGAAAAATATTTTTATGGTATATTAGGTGTTATTTTGGGCATAGCTTAAGAAAACAGAAGTAAGCACTCATAAGTCAGAGCAAATTCCAACTTGAGGTCTACCTATTTGAGGCACAGATTGTGGATGAGGCGATGGATTGATGTCCTCTCTGAAATCCACCTGTGGTGAGGTTGTTGCCTCCTCAGATCTGATGATGGTGCTGCTCTGTCACTGCTCCCTGGCCATTTTCAGTCAGTCATTAAGGTTTGCCTTAAACAGTGTAATAACCTGCCCTGTCTGGCTGCAGCTGGCAGGAGGTAAGGTGGCCTTGTACCAGAGGGAATCAAAGGAGCAGTGATTGAATTTCCGTCCTCTCTTAGGGACCCTTAAACAGCACTACACCTATATTCATTAATGCAGTTGTTGCCCTTTCTTCCTTTTCTTTAGACAGTATCTGAAGCTGGAAAAACAGTTTATTCCTGGCTAGAAGAATACTGGAGCTCAACTGCTCAGTAGTCAGGTCTCCGATATTTGTGCTGGGTATATCAAATATACTTTGCAGTATGGGTGTTGCGTGCTTCTTAGTTGGCTTTGGAGTACATTTCTTGAGTTTGACACGTGCCTGCCCAAGCCTCCCATCCATCTCCTGACCGTATCTCACCATGCCTACCTGTGGTTGGAGTTGCTGGAGCAAAAAAGTTGAAAACCTTTTGAGTTTATCTCCAAGTGCAGCTTCATGTATCTGGCACAGTTAGTTTGAGAATAGCTTTAGCCAATTTGTTTGTGTTTTGGTTTTTAACAATTTGAATAATACAAAATGAATGTGGGATTGTGTAAGTGGTCAGCTTCACGCTCTTGCTGTGTTTCTTGGAACTCCCATGTAGAGAGGAAAGCATCTGGATTTCCTGAGCTATTTGGCCTCCTGTATTTTTTAACACAGATTTTTCTAGACTTTGACTTTCCTTTAAAGCAGAGGTAAAGTCACCAAGATCTTTTGTGTGAAGCAAAAGAATGACATTGATTTCTTCCAGAGGAGTGCCTTCCTAACCTTATTTTATGTCTGCTCTTCAACTGCTGGTATTTAAATAGCAGTTCCCCTTTCCTTCTCCCGAATCTGCCTCTGAGGGGAAGATCATTCCTTTCAGTAACACTGACTATGTGAGTCTGCTAGTAATTTACCCAAATAGATGTTCAATTTATCGAGGCTGGGAGTGGTATCAGTTGTTGCTTTGTAATGTGAGGGGATAAAGGGTTATTTGCCAAAAATTTACGGCCTGCATATTTGCTTGTGGAGCATCTGGAATTTACAGGAGAAAAAGGAAGGTCTCGTTTAGTCTTGTATGTGGTACTGGTGGTAGGATTGATCTTCTGCTTGGACAACGTCTTGTGTTTTACTGGACACTCTTGAAACAGAAATTGCTGAAGGAGGAAGGGAGCACATAGTGCTGAGTTAATGGAACAACGAAGGGCACTCTGCTGCCTGTTGTGAAATACAAAGCTGATTGGATTGTATGCTTTTTTGTTCACTGGCAAATAGTTACTGATACATAAGCTACTATACTTCCATTTTGTGTGCTCTGAATTAAAATAAAAATGTTGAGTTCACTTGTTAGTTCTGTTTCCCCTGTCCTAAGAAATTTAAGGGCTACAAATGTGTAGCTGGAGCTGGGATGCTTTGGTCAGGTGTGGCTTGTTTTGATCTGCTGAGTTCTAAACCTTCAGAATTGCTGGTAGAGAAAAAGGTTAGTGAAAGAGTTGTAGGTAGTAGTTATCAACCAAAGAGAAAGCAGATTGGTTATCTTATGTTTCAGTGTTGGGAAAAGAGCATTTTGCTGCTGTGGCTGCTTCTGTGTGGATGGAAATCCTGGTTTTACTTAATCTGGAATACTAAATAGATAAATGCCAATGGTACTTTAATTTTATTCCTGCTTATCCATTCACGTGACGCTTCTTAGTGAGTTCTGAAGATCAGCATAAATCAGTTTCCCATTTGTGTCCCATGTAATCTGACTGCTGTCCTACCTTCCTCACGGAAGAGTGATATTGGAGGCCTGTTTTCTATATTTTTGTTTAAAATGTGAGACAGTGAATGAAGATACTTTTTTTTTTTTTTTTTTCCCTTTAAAAATGGGGAGCCCGTCTTTTGTCTGAACATGTTCTCTTCTCCACAAGTAAGGGGTGGGGGGAAGATCTTAAATTGGAGGAGACAAATGCATTGACTCTGCAGAAGACTTGCTGACTGTAGTGGATGACTTTGCTTGCAAGTGGAATCTCTTCCAGGCCATGATGTTTGGCCAGCTAAAACCAGTATTCATCCCAATTAGCTGATCATTGTGCCTTTAGTCACATCCTGTGCATCTTGATGACAGGAAATTATGGGTGTGGTTGAAGTCTTCGATCTCATTAGAATGTCTTTATGGTAACTACAAATACCTAATACTATTTTTTTCTTGGTTGCAGTGGATGCATTGGAGCACACGCGTTAGTAGACAACATGGTGGGCTGTAGGTGGGAATTCTGGTCTGTCAGGAATGACACATGGCCATTTGTGACCAGGACTTTGGAGCTGGGTTGTCTAATTAAAAGAATGATTGTATTTCCTTTACTAAGTTAGTGGTCATCTTTTGATAAATGTTTTATAGCACTGGTTCACTGCTGTGCAGCAGGTTCAGGCATTGCCCTGTAATTCTACAAAAGCACAATAATGTTTACTACATTTTTTTTCTCGTGTGCCCTAGAGTTTTTCAGGGCAGATATTTTGTTTGAGCTGTGAGAGCTCCTTCTAGAATGTAGGGATCGAAGAAGGGGTAGGAGTAATTGAGAAATAACTGGTATGTTCTGGAAAGAAAAAGGAGTTTGGGTACATTATTTATTTATTTATTAAACAGACCACTTTAAATGATTTCTCTGAGGTGAGGTTGATGATGTGCTCTGCTCATGAGGGAAACTCGCTTGTCTGCAGTGTAGAGGGAGAGAGTGGGTGGATTATAGCCTTTAAGGCACTTGACTTGGAGCCTTAATCTGTGGCATTTAGGATAAAAATATATACAGGGAAGGGGGGAAATAGATGCATCTGCATACATAAGGCCCTACGTTTCATTAAATAGAATTGTGAAGATCTGAAAACCAAATGGCAGTAGCTTTAATGGTCATACAGTGTTTTTTAAATTCTTATCCCTGATGGTTCATTATAAAATGCAGAGTTTACACTTGGATACTGCATTGTCTTTAACAATCAAGCTAATCTTTGTATTTTAAGAACAGTGTTTTGCATAGAAGATGTGCTTTGTAACCAAAAGCAAGAAGACAGTGCTTTACTGTTCATCTTGCCATTTAGAGATGTGCAGCAGTCCAGGAAGGATTTAATTCTTGAATACTAGGTTGTATTTTTATGCAGTGGTACTTGTTTCACTATAAAGTAAAATGTGTGGTTTTCTTGTGTGTTTAAACCAATATTGGTTTTATTCTTCTTGTCTTTCGGGTATTCTGGGATTGTACAAGTTGCCTTTTTCTAGTGAAACAGCTGAATAAGCCAATATTGCAGATATCAAGTAGGAATGAATTCCAGTCACTGTGACTAAGCTGAAGTGTATTTGATACGTGCTTAGTGTTTGCACTTTGAGACTGAAAGTCACGTATTTTATTTAGAGCAATCTCAGCAATTGTTTATAACAACCTTTTACTTCATTCTTCTTGTGCAGCTGTGCCTTATAGCTATATATTTTTTTCTACGTTAGACTACTGGAGCTTTGCTGTAAAATCAGCATTTACCAAGTAGAAGTAAGGGGTTCTTTTCTGTCTTCATCTGTATCTGTTCACACTTGACTTTCAATTATGAGAGTATAGTGATGAAAAAATAAACTGATATGGAGGTAGGACCTGTAACCGTAACACAGTAGGCTGTTGACACTGATTTTTTTTTTTATGTTTATTTGTCTTTTTAAAAATTGTAGAATACCATAAATTTAAACTTACGGTGTGGGGCGCTTAGGAGGATTGAAGTTGTACGGAAGTTCAGGGCTGTTTTAATGTTAAGAGCTGTTAAGAACTCTTAAAAAAGGCCAAGAAATAAAGGCGCTAATAAGTGTTCAAGAAAAAATCTATTTCAGAATTATGTAACTGTTTATCCTAGTGATAGGCAATGAAACCTGGATGTTTTGAAATGTTGAAATGTCAAAATCCTGCAAAGGGATTGCACTATTACCCTTTTTGGCAATAGGTCACTGGGGTTTTGAAGTGCAAGGAATCAGGTGTGTGTGTCTCTTCCTGCGTTGTCCCTCATCTCATGGGGTTTGACCAAGGAGTATTTTCTGGTGTTGAAGGCAGCTGAAATATCTGAAGCTTCCCCTTCATGGAGAGGTGTCTGAGATCTGTGGGTGGGAGGCCTGATATGAGGGGAAGATGGACTGAGATGGAGTTGGAGGATGTGCCTGAAAAAGGAGCACCATTATGGGTCTCGGGAAAGGGATCAATAAAGAGGGAGTGGAACCAGATGAGGTTGTTCAGGGCAGCACATGGCCCACAACAGTCAGGGTCACAGATACTTCAGTAGTATTAGTGACAGCTTGCCTTTGTGAAATGGCAGTATTACACATGCTGTTGTCTTACCAGTTTGTGGGATTGTTACGTTATGGTATATTAAAGCATCTTTTCCCACTTTCAGCTCTGCTGAAGTGCTTCTGTAGAGGCAAGTTTACAGTTTAGGCACTGAGTATATGCCACTGTTAATGCTGTGGAACATGGTAAGACTGCAAATGGCTTAAGCAGTTCATAAGACAGTATTTCATGAAGCTTGTTTCAGAACATGAAAATACCAAAATCCCTGCACCAGCATCCCTCCACCACGGGATTTAAATAGAGATTGCTGTTTTGCAAGCTGACCTGGAACAGTCTTTTTCCATCAGAGTAGCTGTCTGACTTATCTACGTGTTTGGTCATATGCATATCTGAGTGATTTAATATTTCAGAAACTGAGGAAGCAACATCTCCGTTGCTGAGAACTGTGCCATTTTAATCTCGGTCAGCATAAACGTTGCATACCTTTGATGAAAAATGAATGCTGTCTTCTTTGTGCAGTGCTTCCACTGTGTGAAGAAAATACAGCGGTAGAAAGCATTCTAATTACAGTAGTTGGTTTTTTTTATACTGAGGCTCTATAAGTGTCTGTAATGTTCTCTTGTCAGAAGAAGAATTAAGATGGCTAAGGCTTCTGAATGTAATAGCGTATTAGAAGAGGCTAAGACTGTTAAAATACCTTCAAAACATCCGGTGAGTGTCACTGCATAAAAATGAACTTAAGTCAGGCTATCTTAAAATAAATACACTCTTTTAGCATCTACCACAAGCCAGCAATGACCTATCTTTAGTACTAGGCACGGCGTGAGTGGAAAGTGTCACGAGGTTGGCTTTTGGTGTAAATATGGCTGCAGAGAGGTTTAACTCCGCAATATCTAAAGCTCTGGGTTGTGCAGGGTGCTTAACCATGGATGCATCTTTGCATTTCTTTCCAGTGTTGAATAAAATCTTGAATTTCCTGCATCTCCATCATTAAGCTGTGTGTTGCTGTGACTCTTCTGAAGTGCTGAGAGTGGGTCAATGTGCTGGAACAGTGAGACCGCTTTTGGGGGTGTCAGTCACTGTGAATGGGCTCTGGCTCTGTGAATGGGTGGAAACTTGGACACAGCAGCATGTTCCTTAATAGCCTTGCTCATGTCAGTAACCAGGATTTAATAGTCTATTTAGATTTTAACTTTAAGTGTTTCTTTCCTAACCGTTTAACATCTAATGCTCTTCAGATTATGAGTTTTTTCTACTGTCTCAAAATATTTCTTCGCTTAGGAGAAATGCCCTCAAAAAATTCGTATGCTTCCCCCCCAAATGAGTATATTTTCAAACCTATGAGGTTAGGTTTGAAAAAGTTAAGAAAAATGACCCTAAAGTAAGTGTGGTGTTGCTCTTCCATCTCTCTCTTCTATTGATACAAGCTTCAGAATATTTTTTATTCTATCTGGCCTGGGCATAGGTGGGATTTGGTGCTATTTCTGCAATACAATTTTTCATATATATAGTTTGTTATTCTCTTAACANTTTTTGATTCTATCTGGCCTGGGCATAGGTGGGATTTGGTGCTATTTCTGCAACACAATTTTTATATAGTTTGTTATTCTCTTAACGAGGTAAAAAAGAGATCCTTTTTGAATATGAACCGTGGCAGCTGAAAGGCATGGAAATCTTTGTAGATGGTAACATGTAAACTTGTTACTATTTATATTTCTAATACCCTCCTGATTTAGAAAATTATTGTGGTGTGTGTTTAGTGACTGTTCTGAGAACAAAGTGTAACGACTGGTGGTGTGATGGTGTGATTAAGGAATTATTGTGCTATTTCAAAATCACCTTTCTGGTGGAAGCTTTATTTAGCTTGTACGTCTTCATGTGAATTGCTTTCGTGTGCAATTTTTATGTAGGTAGTTTTTTGGGGAAAAATGGTAATGGCAAAGCTTTTGCCCTGCTTTGGTTTATAAAGACACAACCCAGTGTTAGTACTTAAGCACAAAACTTGTTCAGAAAGCGTGTGTGTAATCGCTGCTCTGCAATTGCTGGTACCTCTGGGTGTTAGTTAGTCCTCGCTTCTGCTTCATGGGGAATTCTCTGCCTTTGCATTCAAAGCTGTGGGTGTAGATGGGTGACAAACCATCTTCTGAAGTGAGATGTTGGAAGTGTGGAACTCTCTGAGAGCTTTTAGTAGTTTAGTAGATTTAGGTTTTAGATTTGATTTTTGCCATGTACTTAACAAAATTCTTCAGTTCCAACAGTGGCGATCGTTGGTTTATGCTTCCTAGAACCGTTTTTATAGAAAGTCTGAAGTTTTTCTGATGCTGGCAATTATTTCTGAGATATTCTTCTCAAGGAGGAAAATAGACTACCGAACCAAATGTCTATTAGTAATACAGGGTTGCATAAAGGAAAATCCGATTTTAAGTAAAGATAAACTCTTGCTTCAAGTGATTCCAACAAGGAAGAGACAAGAATTCATAAAGAGAGAGGGTAGTAGAGCATACTTGAAATAAAAGTTGTAGGCAAACTCACAATTGATGTGTTCTTTGTTTTTCTTTCATAGGCTAAAGAAATTTTGACAAAAGAATCTAATGTACAAGAAGTGCGATGTCCAGTCACAGTCTGTGGAGATGTCCACGGACAATTTCACGACCTCATGGAACTTTTCAGAATTGGAGGCAAATCACCAGACACAAACTATTTGTTTATGGGGGACTATGTTGACAGAGGCTATTATTCAGTCGAAACAGTCACATTGCTTGTAGCTCTTAAGGTAACTTTTCTCTTCAGCTATACAATTCCGTATAAAACATGTATAATGACTATCCTGCCTACGCTTCTAATAGCTATTTATGATTTGTGCTGCTTTGGAATTATAGGTACCCAACCTACAACATGGACTTGTAGTTTTCTAAGATACTTCTGAAAATTAAAGAAATTAATCTTTGAGTGCAAGCATTTTCTTTTATATTATTCAAGTATTTTGTACTTGTCAAAGTAGCAATTTTTAAGAATTTGCTTGGAGAGATCAGCTTAATGCACAGGTGTGGTATATTTCACTAGTAACAAGGACTAAAATTCGTAATTCATCTCAAAAGTATCTGGCAGCTGTAGATTTGAATGAATTAGCCCTTCTTTTCTCAAAGATGATAATTTAATCTTCATCTTAAAAAGTATTTGGTTTTTATCACTTTATTGATGTATGGTGGGGGGTGAGTGATACAAATTCTCTTCTTTGGGAAGATGCGTATTTTGATGCCTCTAAACTAAACTGTTATGTTTAGGTCCGTTACCGTGAACGTATCACAATTCTTCGAGGGAACCATGAAAGCAGGCAAATCACACAAGTATATGGTTTCTATGATGAATGTTTAAGAAAATACGGAAATGCAAATGTTTGGAAATACTTTACAGACCTTTTTGATTACCTGCCTCTAACTGCCTTGGTGGATGGCCAGGTATGTTGAAATTTGACCAATTTAAATATTACTGGTTGTAAAGGGAGCTCTTAATGCTGAGTTCTGTCAGCTCTCAGCTTTAAAGAAACCTCTTGCAGATTTTCTCGTAATCATTTATACTAAATAATTGTAATTGCACTGATACAAATAATGTAAGTTAATGAGATTAAACTTCATATCTCTCTTCCAGATTTTCTGTCTACATGGTGGCCTCTCCCCATCAATAGATACACTGGATCACATTAGAGCACTTGATCGCTTGCAGGAGGTTCCCCATGAGGTACTAAAAAATAATTTTCTAAACTCATGGAATTCTTGAGTCAGCACATATTGGCTGTTTGAATACACAGGCCAGAAACATAATTTGAAATAACTTAGCAGTATGAAAAAAAACCATCTTTCTGCTCAGTTTCTCTAGGAAAAGTAAGAGGTATGTTCTTGCCTAAAGGAATAAACATATTTTAGTGTGTTTAGAATCTCAACAGGTCCCACTTTAAGATCTTGGAGGTGAGAGCTACTTCTGTGAAATTCTTCATTCAGATTAGCTTCCTGATCGTATTTCAAGTGTTAACTGTGCTGGCTGTTGTACTTGATAGGTGTTTTTTTTAACGTGTTAAGGAGATGCTGCAACAAGTAGTGCAGGAGCAGGGTGGGTGTGTGTGTAGGGTTTTTGTGGGGCTGTTTTATTTTTCCTGCTCAATTTCTGAAACATCTTCTATGCCTCTTACAGGGTCCGATGTGTGACTTGCTATGGTCAGATCCAGATGATCGCGGTGGCTGGGGAATTTCTCCTCGTGGTGCAGGTTATACATTTGGACAGGATATTTCAGAAACCTTTAACCATGCTAATGGCCTTACGTTGGTTTCTAGAGCTCATCAGTTGGTAATGGAGGTAAGCAGGATCAGACGGCCAGTGTGTTTAAATCCCTGATTGTGGTGTTGGTGCGTTAATACCCTACTCTGTGTGTCAAACAACTGGTGATCCAGCTGAGAGTCTTCCAGAAACTCTGTTTTGACCTTATTCATGTGCTACTGAAGGAGTTTCTCAATTTTATAGTGGAGTAACCTTTACATATAAATATTTAAATATAAATATTTGGCCTTTTTTTCTGAAAATTTACTGTAACATCCTAAAACAGAATTTAGTAGTAGATGTGTTACTGCATTTCTGTGTAGATATTCTTAAACTCTGTGTCCCTTGCTAAGAAAATGCATGCAAACGTGTGTGCCTTGGGGGGGGGGGAAGGGATGTATTTTTCCATTTTATCTTAGATGTGTGGTTTTGTTCTTAGTCTCTAGTTATCATTGGCAGTTAAGATTTTTAAATGTATGTCTGGATTCAGCTGTGATCACCAAAACCAGAAGATCCAGAATACAATGTGTTTCACAATTGCTGTTTAAATTTTTACCTTAAATGCAATGGAGAACTCTTGTTGATATTTTTTTTTAAATATGTTTAGTTCATGCTTACTAGTAAAACATAAAAGCCAGAACTCCCTTTTGCCCTTTTTTTTTTTTTCCTCAAGAAGACAAACAAAGATACAGCCTTAATATTATTTAAAATGCTACCTAGGGTTTAGAGTGTTAAAAATTCAATTATAGTCATCATATGGGGTAGAAGAACCGAACCTGACTCTTAGCGCTACTGTTTTTTTCTCTCCAGGGGTACAACTGGTGCCATGATCGGAATGTAGTAACAATTTTCAGTGCTCCAAACTATTGTTACCGTTGTGGCAACCAGGCTGCAATTATGGAACTTGATGATACTCTAAAATACTCCTTGTAAGTATGCATAAAAATAAGATTTACATTGCACGTGATTTTAAGGTAGTTGCCTTAGCAAGAGACTGATTGTGTTAAGGTGTGGGGTTTTTTTCTAATCTGCTTTTGAGAGGTGAAGTGAGGGTGGAATTGCTGGCTTAGCCCATCTCAAGTCTTAGAGTCACGTATCTGCAATGGTTGTTGCTGATGTCTCTTATCTGTCAGATTAAAGAGAGGTTGCTCAGTTTTGCTTTATAGAATGAGTTTAATGAAATGCTCCAGAGGTGTGTGATGGGAGAGTAGGAGTGCCCTCCTGTCACATCTGAGGTAATGCCCTCTTATCTAGGGCAAGAGAATTGTAGAATCTTGGAATTCCTCACATGTTAGGGTGTTGCCTTGCTTTAATCAGGTTTTCTAGTTAACTACTTCATCAGCAACATTATTGCCAGTAAAGGAGGCAAAAGCACTGCCCCCTTTGAAAATGAGGGGAGACTTGAACTTTCTAAATGTATACTAATGTTTGACCAATTAATGAGTCTTTAAGCTAAGATTCCTTTCTCTCCAGTCCACAGTAGTAATCATAAGGGGAGCTTAAAATATGGGGATTATAAATACGTATTAATAGGTGTGGAAGAAATTGAATGCTTGTTCTAAAATACTTTAAATGGTAAAGGATGACTTAACCTACCTGAAAGCGAACTCTTGTTTCATTAATATCTCTGCTTTTCAGTTTGCAGTTTGACCCGGCACCGCGTAGAGGTGAACCGCATGTTACTCGTCGCACCCCAGACTACTTCCTGTAAAGAGATTTTAGACCTGTACAGTATTGCCATGAACCGTATGTTGACCTAAAGAAAATGGGAAGAGCAACAGTAACTCCAAAGTGTCAGAAAATATTTAACATTCAAACTTGTTTTCACATGGACCAAAAGACGTGCCATATTCAAATACAAAGCCTCTTGTCGTCAACAACTGTGACCACTTTAGAATGAACCAGTTCATTGCATGCTGAAGCAACATTGTTGGTCAAGAAACCAGTTTCTGGCATAGCGCTATTTGTAGTTACTTTTGCTTTCTCTGAGAGACTGCAAATAATAAGATGTAGACATTAACACCTCGTGAATACATTTAACTTTCCATTTAGCTATAGCTTTATTCAGCATGACTGTAGATAAGGGTAGCAGCAAACAATCATTGAAGCTTAAAGAACATTTTTAAAATAAGTACCAAGGCCTCATTTGTTCTGAAACTGTTTGTTTGTTTTATTTTCAGGGAATACTGTTTAATTTAATTGTATTGATTTTTTTTTTTTTTTGTCTGCACTCAGTTCCCTCTTCCACTCTTGCCCTACCATATTGTCCCTTGTAATTGTCCGAGGATAGTGAATTACTTTGAACAGAACTGTTTTTTTCTGTAAAACAATGTTACTGCAGGACAGAGCTGCAGTGTTTTTCATAATAAACTTGTGAACTAAGTATGGAAAATACGTCAAATCCTAATTGCATCTCAGGTCAACTGTGGTGTAATAAACTTAAAGCGAAGCTGGACGGGGTTTAGAAATTCATCTAGAAATTTCCACCTTAAATAACTAAAACGGGGGTGATTGGAGTGTGCTGGAAAACTCTGACCTTTTGAATTGTGTCCCAGGGAGGTGCCTGGTCCTTGATGTCACCAGCTGAGAACAGACCTTGCTTATTGCTGATGTGTTGTGCTCTTTCTCTCTCGGTGCTCTACTGAAATAGTCAAAAGTGGAAGAATATAGGATTAACTCTGTGGATTGAGCGTGGCTTTTTTTTTTCAAGTGTAAAATCTGAATCTGAGTTATGGAAAATGTAGGTGCTAATACTTCAAATCATTTTCTGAAAAACTAAGAATAAAACCAGTTTTCTGAATATTAAAGGAAATAATTTGAAATTTAGTACTACGTGTATTGCCCAGGCTTCCATTCCGAAAACTAGTGGTATGTGGTTTATGTTAACTTCCCTTAAAATACTTCTTTTCTACTAATTTGTTTTAGAAATTCAGATTTCATACTTCCTTAAGGCTTGTGCTTGAAACTTACTTGGCTTATCTTAAAAAGCTGTATCTGGCTGTTGTTTTAATAGAGAATATTTAGTATTCATATTGTTTGAAAGGCTTTAAATTCGTTGGGCACAATGTTGATTTTGCAACACCATAAAAGATTTTAGGTTTTTTCTTTTTAAACTGATTGCTTTTAAGAAAAGTACAGAAATTTTGCAAATGTCCCAACTTACCTGGAGGCCTGGTCCTGGATACACTTTTTGGGAGCTTTCTTTTGTTTTTGCTGGAGGGGGGGCTTAATTCTCTTGACTTGCCAGGAAGGTGCTGCATTTCCCCAGGTGTTACTTCATCCCTGAAAGGCTTGGGTGATTGTTTTTTGTTTTTTGTTTTTTTTTTCTCTTGAGCACAAATTCAGATGTTTGGTCTCCTGTAGGTTGGATTCTGAATGGTTTCTGGGGAGCACTCGCTCTCCTGCAGTTTGATCTCCTCTAGGAAGAAATACTTGCTAAAAATAAGTGCATCTAAAGTGTCTTTTTTTAGCTTCTTGGCAACTTTTACTTTGATCATTATTAAAGAACTCACCCTTTGCTGTAGATAGTGCTTCACTTTCAACTCTTTTCGCTTGCCGTTCTCTGTAAATGTTTTTGTAGCTAGGACTTTGTGCCTTAATTGACACCATTCCTTCAAGGGTAATGAATATGCCCTATTTTCTGTTTTCCCTGGTACTTTAATTGCCGTGACGCATCTCCTGCTCTGAGGGGGAGCAGTCGCTTCATTTGTTCAGTTTCTGCACACAAACACGAGCAATTAGTGAAATCAATGGGAAAATGTTAAAAATCACTCCAGTTTTTGCACTTTTCCCCCATAATTGTGTTGTGACTGGCCATTTGAAGAATTCGTTGATATTATTGGATTGTGAAAAAATTATAACTCTGGAGATTGGCCACTGGCAGCACTAAATAGCTAAAATTCATGGTTTGAAGATTCAAGTTAAGGAAAAAAAGTAGAAATAACTCCAGTTTGATTGATTTATTGGTAACTGGCTCAAGTTCACCCAAGCAAAAGTAGCCTGAAGAGAAATGAACATAATTAGGGTTTATACTCATTTCAGAGACCAGTGCTGATGTTTCCTCCTTCACTACACAGACTGGTGAATTCTGTGAAACGTGAAATCCCTGGAAATCCTGTTTTGTGGTAGTTCTTTTAAAGAGGAGTAGTTAAACCCAGGCTCACGTCGAGGTTTGACTTCTCAGAAGGTGGCCGTCAATGAAACTCATCACTTTTCTACAATTCACTAAGAAGTTCCCTTTTTTTATTCTGCTGCTTAACATTTGGGTAGAGTCAGTGGAATCCTGTTGTTGGACAGACTGGGGAGAGTTTTGAGCTTTCCATGTTGCATTTTGAGTCCCACCGGTGTTGTGTCATTTGGCTGTTTGTCTGAATTTGTGGATCAGACTGAAGTGAGCACCCTTCATTCGTGGAGGCCCATCCTTCTGAACTAGGGAGTCATTAGGTCAAAAAGAAGAGACAAAATCACACTCCGACACACAGGAAAACGTTCAATAACTTTGTTTTGAAAGGAAAAGTGGGATGGCTGTGAAGTGCATAGATTTGTCACCTTTGGTTTCTCCTTCATGCTCTTCTACCTTCCGCCTGTTCCCGATCCGTGCTCGTCCCTCAGGGCTCCGTTGGCGGCTGTAGCTGGATGTTTTCTCCGATGTGGAGCAGCTCCTGTGTTTCTAAGCTCAATTCCAGCTGCTGACATTTATGTACAGGTTATTATTGAAAGTCCATCTGGAGATGGTAGTAGAGAAAAGGTTTCTGAGAGTTACTGCTTCCTGCTAATCCATGCTTCCTTCTTCTATATGAGGGGATTATTTTATTCCCTTTTCTTTTTTTGGATAGTAGTAAATGCTGGGATTCATTTTCAGAAAGTGTTCATTAAGAGCCTGAGACATAGTCTTTGCTCTGACAATTTAGAAATTCAGCCTAGATCTTGAAAGCAAAGGTTTCCTTCTTTCCTACAAACCCACAACTCTTACCAAAGTGCTAAGTTTATTTGGGGCCTTGTTTCACAATTCAATAAACACATTCCTCTATTTTTCTTTTGCCCTCTACATCTTCATTTCCTTAGTAATGCTGGATGCAGCTCCTGCTGGTGGAGGAGCTGTGCCCTAAGAAGCAGGAGGGGCTGAAGGATAAACACATGTGTTTGATCTGCAAAAATGATCTGTGAGAAGAGGCAAATGTCCTCAAATCACAGTCTTGAATTTCAAATTAAATGCTGCTCCAAACTAAATTAATTGAAGGTGTGGCTCCGCTCTTGCCACCTCCTCATGCACCTATCATGCACTGTTCATCACTCTTTAATTGCCACTGGATTTGTCTGTGCTGAGTGCTCAGGGAAACTCCAGCCATATTTTAGGGGGTTCTGTGTAGGTTAAAGCAAAGTTTTACACAAGAGAAGCTGCTTTTTAGTATCATTTCTTGCAACCACGTGCATGGTTTTTGAAGTCCTATGGAATGTGGAGGGTGCCTTCTGTGTGCTGCAGCCATCGCTCTGCAAAGTATCGGTTCTCTCCGAGTTCCAGGAGAAAGTCAGAAATAGGCAAAATGTTAGGTAAAATACCCTGGAGCGTAGAAATGTTGCGGTGCTTGTGAATACACTAAAGAAGCCCCACAGAGTCCCTGAGTCAGCCTCCTGTGGTTTGTTTTTCTTAAGAAGTTGTTTTGGTGCTGTAACTCCTTTGGCTGTGCTGCTGCTGGATGAGAGTAAAGGCAAGCTGCTCTCTTGGGCAAGGGACCAGAGTGCTCTGGCACATCTACAGGAGAAAAAAAAAAGGCTGAAACAGCACTTTTGGTTTTGAATTAAGTGATGCTGCATGTTTTAGCCTTTTAAAACCTGTGCTGTAGCTTAAAAGCTTTATTCTTGAAGATGGGTAGAACTACAGCTCCTGATCTCTTAATTACTCTGATGAATAGAACTGCGTTTGGATGAAGATTAACTGATTGCTGGTGGTGTAGAGAACATTAATCACTAATAATACCTAAATATTATACATATGTATTTAGCCTTTATTTGGGAATTGTATAAAACCTGTTTGGACATAGTAGTTTTTAGAATAGGAGGACACTGTAGTCCTGGAATGCATTCACTGGCCAGTCTGCAGAATAGCTGGCCTGAGAATTTTTCAGGACTGGACTAGGAGAACCCAAGTTTTGTGCTTAGAAATACAAGATCTTACCAGGTTACCATACAAGGGACTTGGAACTAGTGTTTAGCCTGTTGGCTCCTCCATCAAACCCCTGTGAAGCTGTTGAGGCTGCTTTGGTTGCGGTCAACTAGAAATGTTTGGGGTGTGTTTTTGTTCCAGTAGCTTCAGATCGGTGGCGGTTTGGTTTTGGTGAACCCCTGGCTCTGGGGATGGAAGAGGAGCAATGCAGTTGGGGGGTGAGTATCCCCCATGAAAACGTGCAGGCAGGCCCTTCTGATAACACCCTGCTTTTTGCAGATGTTTGTATCGTCCCGTAGAGTTCTGTAAATCAAACTCAACCTTTGCTGTTCGGTCATCTTGATTTCTGTATGCGCCTTCCTCTTCAGATTTCCCCCAAACATGACTGGGGCTTTCTTGGAGGGGTTGGGCTTTTCCTTAATTTTTATCAAATATATAAACTGTCATCTGGATGTTGCATTTAAAGACCTAGTGCTGAACTGTCGAAGGGGGAGTGTACTTTTAAAACTGGTTAATTACACGACCGATAGGGCTGAAAGGCTGTAGCCTGGGTCCCAAATGCCTTTTGTTTTTCGGGCAGTTTGAAAAAACCATCCGCCGTCCCCTGCGCCATCATCAAAATTTGTGTCAAACCCCCTTCTTTATCGCAGGAGTGGCCAATGAGTGCTCTCCTCTGTCCACTTCTATATCAAGAAAAAGGCGGGGGGGGACCCTGGAGGAGCTGTGTCCGAGGGGATCCCATGCGGCTGGTTCCACGCTTGACCCACTTGGTGGTTTCCTTTTTCCCCACCGTGTCTGTCCTTGGGGAAGAGGAACAATGCGCTGCCCTGCTCAGGACTTGGGGGGGCTGCAGCTCCCTGGAAATCTTTTCCCTCTCTGAGAAGGGCAGGTGATGGCTCTGCCTCTTGTCTGTCCGTGAGTTTGTCTTGAGCGTTAGCTCAGTCATCCCCAAATGTCACTGAACTTCTTTTTCCCCTGCCATCTCTTTTAAAAATGCTTTGATTGAGCCTGACTTCTGAAACACAATATGTTTATTCCCATGGACTTTGAGAGCTTAAAGCAACTGCTTTTTATTATCTGTGGTGTCAGAACCAGCCCAGAATAATCTCCTTTTTGGACTTTGAACAGTTCCAAGGTTGAAGACAGGTTGGCAACCCTTTAAAGGCAACCTGGTTCACTTATTCTCATGCTTGGTTATGAGGATATTAAAAATTTTATAATTAGGCCCTTCGAGTCTTTCTTAAGACCATTTAAAGCAAGTCTATTATTTGCTATCCCAGTGGGGCACGAACAGGCTGGAGAGGTGGGACCATGAGAACCTCGAGGTTCACTAAAGCCAAGTTGCAGGGTCTTGCCTGTGGGTTGGGGCAACCCCAAGTGCCTAGAGGGGCTCCAGTAAAGCTGGGGAAGGGACTGTTGGTCAGGGAGGGGAGCCATGGGACAAAGGGGAAGGGTTTTAAACTGAAAGAGGGAGGATTTAGATTAGAGATCAGGAAGAGCTTCTTTGCTGTGAGGGTGGTGAGACCCTGGCCCAGGTTGCCCAGAGAAGCTGTGGCTGCCCCATCCCTGGAGGGGTTCAAGGCCAGGCTGGATGGGGCTTGGAGCAACCTGGTCTGGTGGCAGGTGGGACTGGGTGATCTCTACGGTCCCTTCCGACCCAAACCATTCCCTGATGGCTGCTCGGTTAACGGAATCGGTAGGAGCACATCTCGGGGATGCTCCTTCCTGACCGCCCTCCCGGTCCCTCGGAGGGAGTCCCGGCGCCACCGCGTGGCCGCGTCCCGCTTGTCCCCGTGTGTGCGGGGACCGGTGGGGCCGGGGAGCAGCTTGCCCGTAGCCAAGGCTCGGGTGCGTTCTCTCCGCAATTGGGCAGCCTCTAGAGGCTGGAGGTGGGTGACTCCCACCCGGCAGCATCTCCCGCAGCTCAGCATCCGTGCTCCCGGCTCCTCCCGGGCGGCCCCAACAGTTTCAGAGGATGCTGGGGCAGAACTGGTACAAAAATTGGTCTGTTTAAGGATGTGGAGGTGGAGGGAGGATGAGGTTAGGATGGAGATGCTGCAAATACGCTTGAGGTAGGTGTGCTGCTATTTTTAATCATTCCCCCTTCCCATCTTTAGTCTTCTAAACTAGCTTGAATCCCTGTAGTTACATAAGGGGAATAGGAACGTAGTTAGAAGAAATTGTCTTTTTTCAGTGGTGCCTAGTGAGAGGACAAGAGGGAATGGGCAGAAACTTGAACATAAGAAGTTCCATCTAAACATTTGCTTTGAGGGTGGCAGAGCCTGGAAGAGGCTGCCCAGAAAGGTGGTGCAACCTCCATCTCTGGAGACATTCAAACCCCACCTGGACATGTTCCTCTGCAACCTGCTCTAGGAAGAGGACCTGCTTTGGTAGGGGGTTGACTTCCAGAGGACCCTTCCAACCCCAAATCAATCTGTGATTCTCCGATTCGGTTATTGGGTTTTGTCGGTCCATCGGTGTTAACGGGACTCTCATCCAGCCAGAGGGGCTCTGCCACCTCCCTTCTGTGCTGCTGGGGACCTAAGCGGCCTCTTCCCACGGATGCTCCTGTGACACACGTTTGGATGAAGAGGAAATGCGATGATTCGCTTTCTTCCAGAGCTGTACTGAGAACAAGATTTTTCCTCCTCTGCTGCTGTGCTGTTGCGTGATTGCCGTAAGCAGCAGCGGCACAAGCCTTGGAGCTCAGCAACATCTTCCTATGATCTATCTCATGTGAATAATTCCGATGGTTTCTGTTTTTACCCCAATCCAGCCAGTTCTAAGTTTGTTTCTTTTTTTATGTGGCTGTTTTTTAAAAAAAATATGTTCTCAGTCTTTTATATTCCTGAAATAAAAAGGAGAATTTTTGCAGCAAGTCTCATCCACCCCTACATGTAGACGAGGTTCTTGTTGAGATTGGATGGTCACATCTTGCTTCCCAGCAAATCCCAGCTTTCTCTGCTGGAGCAGCTCTGCCCTTGGGGACCCTGGAGTGCAGCCCCCTTCCCTGCGGTTCCGTGAAGTTTATGGTGATCTTAAAAGTCTTTTCCAGCCTAAGAGAGTCTTAAGTTTCCTAACATTGTCAAAGGAACAAAGCTGAGATCTCCTGAGCCTGGTTCTTATTAGGCTTTGTCAATCCCACGTCAGGTACTGAAAAATAATCAAGTGTGATTCTTATCTCTGTGGTCCGTAAAATACCAGAAGCAGCACAACCCCCCACTTACTCTGTAAAAGCGGAGAGCGTGCGGTGTTTTGGGGGATTTTGCCTGCGAGAAATAGCTGAGAAGAGGCTTCCAGCTTGTGAGTGGATGCGGTGCTGTGTCTGGGAAGCTGCTCCCGAATGCTCAGCCTGTGAAAATCCCCTTTTTCCCCGCGGCAGCGTGGCAGCTGGGCTGCCTTCACCCGGGGATGCTGCGAGTATGTAGGTCAGAGCACTTCTGGGTCTCGGAAGCGTTAAATCAAGCTTGCGCTCATCTTGGTTGCTCCAATCTTTCCAGGTATTTGCTTTAGTGTTCAGCTTCCCCCTTCCTCCGCTGGGTTCTCGGTGGTAAAAGGCCTTTAATGGCAATTTATCTGTGGCTGATACACGGAGCAATTATCTTTACTATGGTTTGGGTTTAGGATTATTTCCATTGCAATAATTACCGATGTGACTATTGTAAACGAGCCGCTCGTTTTGGGGGGGGATTTTTTTGAAAAATCTCGTTCTTTGCCTTGCAGCTTTTAGTGGAGAATGAGTCTTTTGTGTGATTAACACCGACTTATTCGCAGGACTGGGGCTATCGAGCGCCCCGGCAGCTGCTTTTTCAGCGCAGATAACAGAAAGCATCTGGGCCAGCTGGGGAGGGTCATTGTACGATATGTAGGGCACGGTGGGAGGCGGCTGTCATGCGATTATAGAATATCTGTGACAGCCATCTGCCACTTTTTTCCTTGGGTGTGGGGTGTTTTTGTTTTGACTTTCCCAGGCTTCTAATTTGACGGCTAAATTCAAAGTCCACCGCAGACTGAATTTTCTCCTTTGGAAAGCTGTACAGAGCAGTATCAAGCATGAAGCTTACCCGGTAGCATCACTTTGAATTACATTCATACACAGACCGTAATTAAGCGCAGAATTTAGCTTTCTGGCTGTTTCTAGATTTTATTAGATTTGTCCAGTGTAAGAGAGCAAGCCCCATCCCCCTCTGCACAGCCTGAATTGCAGCCTCTGCTCGAGTGCTCGCCAAATCACAAACCATGATCTTCCACATCAGGGAAGGGGACTGTGGATTTGCAGATGTGTCAGACTGACTTCTGTCATCATCTGATCCTCTAACCCAAGGAGTTTTAATATCAGTTTTTTTAAAAAAAAAAACAAAACCCAACCAAACCATTAAAGGAACATAAAGGCAGCAGTGGTTTTTTTTCAGTACAGTGAACGTGGTTCTCAGCATCTCAGAGTATGAGATGATGGAGTGATTAAAGAGGTAAAGGTGATGATGGTACAGTCCTCCCACCCACCCTTCAGGTACTTGGCAGCATGAAGAAGATCTCCCCTCAGCCTTCTCTTCTCCAGGCTCCAGAGTCCCAGCTCTCTCAGCCTTTCCTCATCAGGGAGATGCTCCAATCCCTCCAGCATCTTTGTTGCCCTACGCTGGACTCTCACCAGTGGTTCCCTGTACCTCTTGAACTGGGGAGCTCAGAACTGGAGGCAGGATTCCAGTGGTGGCCTCACCAGTGCAGAGCAGAGGGGGAGAAGGACCTCCCTCAANCAGGATTCCATTGGCCCTCTTGGCGACAAAGACACATTGCTGGCTCATGCCTGCACTGAAGTGCTGTGAAAACATACTCCAGGTCTAAAAGCATTTTTAATTGAGATGTGAAGTGAAAGAAATTGTCATAATCATGGGTTGTCACTGTGTAACTAACTACTTAAAAGCCACTTTGCCATGGCCAGCTGATGCAAAACCCTCATCAACAGCGTAGTGTGGAAGGAGTGCTGTGCCTGATAGCGTAATGCAGCGCCCCAGATACCCCACGGGTACTTTGGTGGACTCCATACCCTGGTCTGCCTTCCTCATCAAGCAAAACCCTTCAAGATCTGTCTTT
>VZRU01018754.1:1143003-1155321 GCA_013398155.1 Pedionomus torquatus | reverse complement strand
ATACTTCAAAGAAATATTAATAATAAAATAAAAAAATAATAAATTAGATATAATAGATATAAACATACACAAAGCCATATTGATCTTCCCACTGACAGGCAGAAAGTCCCAGACTGGTCTCAGGGGCAAGTTGGAACTGGATGCCGGAACACACTGCTATTAAAGGTAGAAAAACTAGGCATCAGCCATAAAAGAAATACAGCCATTGACTAGAAAACCAAGAATAAGACAAGTCATTAAAGAAGAGCCAGCCTAGAGCCCGTTGATCCCTCAGCTTTTATATTGAGCATGGCAGATGGGATGGAATTCTCCATTGGTCAGTTTTGTGTCACCTGACCTGTCCACTCCCTCCCACAGATGCAAACCCTTCACAGGGTAAACAACCAAATCAGCTGACCCTGATGGCCACAGCAGCAACAAGTATAAGCAAGAGCCTGTCTCAGTGAACAAAAAGTTGGCTCTTCTTCACCTCTAACCAGGGTAGTAACTGTTATGGCTCCCCTCTGCTGCTCTGTCCTGATTATGAGAAAGGACCAGTTAGCATCTTATGCTGGTAAAAATTAAATTGGCTGAATTTCATCCTAATCAACTAGTATTTCTCTAAAGCATTTTACTGTCTAGGCCAATTTCTGTATCTCCTACTTCTGTTGATCTAAGAATCACGGAATTAGAGAACAGTTTGGCTTGGAAGAGACCTTTAAAGGTCATCTAGTCTAACCCACCTGAAATGAGGAGGGACATCTTCAACTAGATCATGCTGATCGGAGCCCTGTCCAACCTGACCTGCAATGTTTCCAGGGATGAGGCATCTACCACCTTTCTGGGTAACTTGTTCCAGTTTTTCACCACAATCGCTGTAAAAAAATTTCTTCCTTATACCTAGTTTAAATCTACCCTGTTTTAGCTCAAAACCATCACTCTTTGTCCTGTCACAACAAAACCTGCTAAAAAGTGTGTCCTCATCTTTCCTGTAGCCCCTTTAAGTACTGGAAGGCCACAATAAAGTCTCCCTAGAGCCTTCTCCAGACTGAACAATCACAACCCTCTCAGCCTGTCTTCATAGGAGAGGTGCTCCAGCCCTCTGATCCTTTTTGTGGCCTTCCTCTGGACCTGCCCCAACAAGTCCATGGCTTTCCTGTGCTTAGGGCTGCAGAGCTGGATGCAGTATGTCAGGTGGGAACTCACCAGAGCAGAGGGGCAAGATTACTTCTCTTGACCTGCTGGCCACACTTGTTTTGATGCAGCCCACAATATGGTTGGCTTTCTGGATTGCAAGTACACACTGCCAGCTCATATCCAGCATTTTATCTCTCAAGTCCTTATCAGAAGGCTGACTCCCAATCCTTTAATCTCCCAGCCTTTTTTGATGCTGGAGGTTGCCTCAACCTGTATTCAGGACACTGTACTTGGCCTTACTGAACCTCATGAGATTCTCATGGACCCACTTCTCAAGGTCCCTCTGGATGGCATCCCATCTCTCTGGTGTATCAACTGCACTGCTCAGCTTGGTGTCATCCACAAACTTGCTAAGAGTGCATTCAGTCCCACTGTCTATGTCATTAATAAAGTTGTTAGACACTACTGGTCCTAATAAGGACCCTGAGGGACACTACACAGTCATTGATCTCCATCTGAACATTGAGCATTGGCCACTACCCTCTGGATGCAACCTTCCATCAAATCCATATCTCTCTGGGATGCATCTCATAGGGTCCCATAGAATTCTGTATGTTCAGGTTTCTCAACTGGTCAAAAAACTGATCTCTTAGAGTAGGAGGGACTTTGTTGGCCTAGTGCGCGTCTTGAGGTCCATCCACTCAAAGGATGTGGGAAGAGAAGTTGACAGTGAAAACTAGGGCAAAGAAGAAAAGTTGTTGAGTACTTCAGCCTTCTCTTTGTCCATTTTTTTGCCAGTCTTGCTCATCAGGGAGGATATGCTTTCTTTGACCTTCCTTTTCTGGCTGACATACCAGTAGAAGCACTTATTATTCTTTGCGTCCCTTGCCAAATTCAGCTCCAACCACACCTTGGCCTTCCTGACCCCAAGAAATTAGCTTCAAATTTACCAGGCACTAATTTCTGCCTTTAGGTTTAATTAAATTTAGCATGACATTCTTCCACAACATCAGTATTTTTCTAAATTTCAGTGTCTGTAAACTCAAAATGAAAGTATATTCAGTTGGTTTTAAACTGTTAGTGGCAACCTGACATCTGAAATACAGAGCTAACAGAAGTGTCTTCTCCTAAAAAGTTCAGTCAGCTTATATTGCTGTCCAGCCTAGCTCTTCTTTGTTGGCAAGTACATTTTACATTTCTCTCATTCTTGTTGAATATTGTTGGTACTGTCCTTCTTCCAGCAAATGTCAGTGAATGCTTTCACTATGTGTATAAGTGTTTAAAAATCTTTCCAATCAAATCAGAACCATCCTGAAATCAGTCTAATTTTCCCTGGCTTTTATGGAGAGGTGGAAAGGTGAAAGCACAGCAGGATACTAGCATTCAGCAAGATCAAGTTGAAAATCGTGTCTGAGAAACTAGGAAAACAGTAGGAACAGGAGGTGAAAACTTTAATTCACAGAAAAGAACATGGGAAAAGAAGAGCCTTAATAATTAATTACATAGTAATGGAAAAAAATAAAGACAGAGTGTGAACTCTTAGAAACTGGAACTGAGAATTTCAATATAAACATGAGGAGGAACTTCTTTACTTTGAGGGTGGCAGACAGGTGGTGGAGTCTCCATCTCTGGAGACATTCAAAACCCGCCTGGACAAGTTCCTTTGCAACCTGCCCTAGGAGGACCTGCTTTGGCAGTGGGGTTGGACTAGATGATCTCTCTATCATTCTGTGATTCTGTGAGGAACCAATATGATAGAAAATGAAACAGAGAAAAAAAAGAAGCAGTGAAATGTCACTAGGCAGATTAATAAGCAATGATCTTAACATATGAGATGCCTGACAGGCAAATAACAAAAATGTGTTTTGTCTGGGAACTCAAGGGTCATCAATAAGATTAGTTCAATGATGCTTTTGGAGAGCTCCTAACATAGCAAGGGTGTTGTAGGCAAAGGGATAGTTTGTATAATGCGATATAAAATACCCATACCTTTTACAACACTGGAAAAAATGGAGTTATAACACTGAAGAAACTCTTCAAATGTTTCTTTTGAAACCTGTTGCTAATGCAAGCCTTCAAATGTAATGGTATCCTTTTACCTTCTTCATGACTTTGATGTTCATTTTATCACAATCTGCAGTTTCACAAAGGTGCCGTGCAATCTGGGGCACATTAGAAGGAAGGTGAATGTCAACATGATGTCAGTGGTACAGTTAAGAACAACAAAAAGCCATTTAGCACACCAAGCCTCTAAACTGCATTCACAGCTTTGGGTGGACTTCAGCCAGCCTGAATTTGGTTCATGTTCATGCCAGATTTATTTTACTATGGTTTGGATACAAAGATTGAGTGCAAGTAGGGCATTTCCAAGACTTGAACCTAAAACTTAAAGTGAAACTTGGAGCGTGTGAACCTTTGCAGATTGAAACCAAAAAAAATGTTTGCGTGAACCCTTGCTAAGCAAGCCCGCTGTGTTTCAGAGAAGCTCTAATAGAAACCACACTGCCATGAATCACTGAATATTCCGTACTTTGACTTGGTAAATTTATGTAAGTTCCATGACAGTCCTTTTAAAGAGTTCATTTTTCACTGAGCCCTGAGCCAAATCATGAAGTCGTTGATGAGTTTTGCTAAATCCTTACCCAGCCTAATCCTACTAAAGTTAGGGGGATATTTGACTGAGTAGGGAGAAAACAAAAACTGAGTCAGAGTTTGGACTTTGGTACAGTAGCTTGAATTTATACAGTTTATTTTTAAGAGCTTGAGTAAATCTATCTCCACTAATGCGTATTAATCACAAACAAGTTAAGGAAAACTGTATTCAAAAACTGGTGAAAGACCAAATTCAGACTGTTTTCCCAACCTGCTCTCAGTCTTGTTTGAGTGCATCATGAGAAGGTCTTTAATGGCATAAGTAATGCTGGTTTTTTCTCACAAAGCTTCTTCCTTCAGTGTCAGGGCTGCTTTGGGTGTAAACAAGTACTGTGCAATTAATAAAGGTATTTTCTGCTGGCCTCTCTGCATTTTTTTTAGACATTGAAAAATGTGTAGTGAACAGGATGAGTGTTCGCACAGAGTGGACTTGTTAAAGCAACCGAGAATTGTCTTCAAGAGCTGATTTTTCCCCTATCTCTGCTCTCCATTTCACGGAAAATAAGTTTTGCCACCTTCTCACAGTTGATCAGTAGCTGTGGTCCCCTTTTTTCTAAATTGAAACAGTGGAAAATCCTCAGAATTGAGCTGTTACACCCATCCTGCTGCAATGATGCTAACAGCATAAGCCTGCTCTGGTTCAGCCTTGACTCCATTAAAGGACAAACACTGAGTGTGCATCATCTCTCATTCCAAACCCAAATCAGGCAAGACCGGGCCCAGGAATAACAACACATTGCAGAATGAACCTAATATACCCAGATCACTATTTTCCTCCTGTGTTTTCTTGCCCAGCAAAACCCAGGTTTCTCCTGTAATAAACTCTTCATAGGCTCAAGCTCAGCTTGCTGTTTTTTTCATGTCTACAACCCTCTTTTTGCTTTTTCATATCTTCCTTTGATTTCTTGCTACCACCTGCCTGCCTTTCAGGTTCATTTCCAGTTCCTTCATCATATTTCAACCTGTTTTCTGTCAGTTGTAGTCACAGGTCACACCAACTCATCACAATTTCCCCAGTTTCATTTTTTATATCCCCCCTGCCACCACCTTATTCAGGACTTGATCTTCTCATGATTCAAAATCAAACATCTGAAGGCTCTCTCTTCCACTCCGCCTGATTGTCTTCAATGAACTCAACGTTGCTTTCCTGCATTTGGAGGTTGGTACCCCACCTGGAAGCAGCCATGAGGATGGGAGGTGGGGGGTGGAATCCAGTTTTGTTGTTCTCTCTGGGCAAGGAAACAGAGTGGGAAAATACCTTTCATGGACACATTTCAATATCTTTCTAATCAGTTTTCTGTAGAATTGCTTCCTGTCAGTACAAGATGAAATGTTCAAGTGCGGTTGATAAGTATAGATTTTCGGGAGAAGCTAAAACTAAGGATACTGCTACTGAGAATTGTGAACTGTTTTTTGTTGTTCTTTTTTCCCAAGAGCTTGCTTGTGAATTTGGGTGAGTTGATTCTCCAGAAGTCAGCAAACACTGCACAAATACACATGATATTCTGCTGGTTCTGACTGTACAGTGAACAAGGAGACTAATGCTACTTAAACAAAACAAGGAACAGAAGTTATTAATGCACACTTTTTGTGGGTTTTGCCCCCCAACTCACACTCTAAAAGGTTGAATTATTTGATTGACAGTTACCAAAAAATCAGCCTGAGGCAGGCAAAGTCATCGAAAATTTCAGTCCAAATGGTTAATGTTCTGGCAAAGATATAAGCATCTGAAAACTGTATTGTATAATGGCACATATCAGACGACCTGAATAATACTGAGTGCTACCAGCCAGACCTATAATTAGAACTGGGCAGGAATCAGCTTTCCCATAGCCTCCAACATTTTTTTTTAAGTTGTACATTGGCACAAGCCCAACAGCTTTTGAGGTTTTAATGGAAACAGAGAGAACAAACCCAATCCTACTTATTTGGTGATCAGAGAGTTCACCTACATCCTCCACTTCCTGGGGATGAGCCTTAACTATAGGCCTTTGCATGAATTTCCATTATTTTTTTTCCTGTTATAGCAGCTTCACTTTTGTATCTTTATTACCCATTGATCCAGAGAAAGCCTCTAAAGCTCAATGCACAAAGATAGTCTGGTGTCTCATTCTCATGAACCTCAATACATAAATGCTTTTATGGTTCCAGACCTTAATCTCTAGTCCAGCAGTCAGGAGACTCCCCTGGACTGTTAAAAGTCTAGGGAGAGTTAGTCTGATCATGAACTAAATGAATTCCCAGGCTTCCCTTCTCACTCAGAAGTGGAGCTTCTTTTTTTGTGGTTTTAAACAGAAATTTTATCCTTGATGTGAGGCATCTTTTTTATTCAGTTTTGGCCAAATCTGAAAGTTCAGCTTGTGACAGATCAATGATGTTCCAAAAGAATTTGTGAAAAAATTTCTAGAAAGCATTGGAAAACAAGCAAACAAAAAAAAACAAAAACCACCCCAGTGTTCTGAAATTCGTGAGTGCAGCTCCAGGGACATTATAGTGTAAAAACTGTCATGTCTGCTTTGGCACCACACACAAATTACTGCCTCAATAGAGGTCATTCTGCAGCTTTTTGTTGTTGTATCCGATTAAGCTTTATGAGATTTAAGTTAATAAGTAACAGTAAAATTATCCCTGTGAAACCAAACCAGAGCCTGCCAATGTTCTATATTTGGTTTGGATGTTACAGATGGATGCCTGAATGCCTGGTGAAGAAGCCATGAAGATAACAACTTGTACTACCGCCCCCAGTGTTTCTGCCACTCCCCATGGTGTAGTGTACTTCTGGTTTTCCCTAAAATTTTCAGGTAAATAAACACTACAGCACTGGTGTCTAAAATATATTCATTATTTCTTTTTCCTCTATAGTCTCACAATAAAATGCAATAAAGCCAAATATATTATTAATGATACTGTAATAGAGGAAAGCATGCGCAGAAATAGGAAAGTCAGCACTGTACAGAAACTGTGAGAAGAAAAACAATGATAATGTTTGTGGTCCAATATGTAATAAAATCTCCTTCCTAGGGGAAACTAAGTAAAGAATCACATTATTAGCTGGACAAGCTTAGTAATGTCATGAGTCTCTTCGGAAGCAATGATGGTCATTTTGTTTTCCTCTGGTTGCTTAAATATGGTGTAGTATATTATGTGATTTTTGTAACACTTGGGAAAGCTTGAGGCCTCCTGCAGCTTAGTTTAGAGAGTGCATTGCTGACATCTGGTGGAAATGTAGTTTAAAAACTGTAAAACTTAAACAAATGTTTATATTGTCACAGGACAATTCCATTTATATGATGGTGTTTAGCAGACTCCAGATGATTAGAACTGTATAAATGTGGAAGATGGGAATATATAATTTCTGAAATCTAGAAAATGTGATCTTTTTTCTACTTTTTGTTCATCTGAGGTTCTGAGCATGTATCTTCGTGTTTTTCACTAAACTCTTTCAAAGGCCTTGGGTCTACCCCAAAATATGCACAAAGTCTCAAGCAACTTGAATATTAGTATCATCTTAAATTTCTATGGACATCTTTACAAAGATCTGCAATATGAATATAAACAAACAAATATTATATTTATTATATAATAAAAACCTTTCTTAAAAGGAATATGTATGAATGAATAATGTGTACTGAAAATAGCCATAAAAAAGACAAAAACCACACCTATTTATGTCCCATTTTTATGCTAATTTACTTTGGAGAAGGATGACAAGCTTCTTTTATAAGTTTTCAGTGATTAATATCCCATCATCATGAAAATAACAACTAATAATAAATTACGCTCCTTTGCCATCCAAAAATTTCAAAAAAGAATGTATACATTTTTTCAAACATTCATACTTCTTGCTGGCAAACTAGAACCTCAACGTTTCTGTTCCCCAGACTGAGCAAGAGGGGTCTTTTTTTTTCAGAATCCTTCCACTTAAAGAAAATTCAGGAAAATGCTTGATGGAAAACCATTTTTGAAAAGAATTATTTTGTATTATCAAGTTACAGAGTTATCAGGAAAACAAATAGTCTTTTCCTGTATTTATGGTAATATAGTTCTAAAAATATTGAAAATCTATGTAGTTCTGAATTTTAGAGAAGATGAAAGGTTTTATTTATACACTGTGATTTACTGTTAATATCCCTACATTATATGTTCTGTCTTGAAAGTAGGGCNCCTCCCGATTTTATCTGTTTTATAAGGAATTGGAATTTCTTAAGCCAACATCTGTGTATAAGTGTATATCCCACACCAAGGAAGCTAGCATCTCTACCCTGGCTGGTTTGAGCAGTATTTAATAGGAACTGGTTGTCTGCCAGACTCATGAGGTAGTTGGAGTTGTGCTGGAGTTGCAGAAGTTGTGAAATATTTGGAAAAAAAAAATATGGATTTTGACTGTTATTTAATGGCAAAAGAAAACAATACAATCAGCATGGGAACACAAAAAGATTTCAGCAGTGAGATTGCTGCATTTCTCAGTGCTGGTAATGACAGATATTACCAGGGAGCCTCTTGCACAGCAGGGCAGGATGCTGACAGAGACCAAAAGCAGAGCCTGCTGCCAGGAATAAGACAGCAGCAGGTGGATGAATCCTCTGTACAGGACAGTCCCTGACAATCTAGGACCCAGCTATGAGTGCTGGAGAATCGTTCTTCCTCAGCAGAAGGGTAGCCTGCTACGTGTCATTATTTTTTTTTCAGATTGAAGGAAAGCACAGAAGATTGGGTGAGTTGAATTTCACATCGCAAAAATCAAACTGGAATGAATTTCTCTCTGGTGCAGCCCTTCTGGAGCCAATTGAGTTTTGCTAGGAGAGGATCTGGCTGAATGAGTTTGGAGGGAAGGTTAGACATTCTTCTTTTATTATCCTACCCTGTACCATTACAGGGTCCTTTCACTTGGCTAGCATAAAACCAATTCTAATGCTAAAATAATTAGAAGGCTAGTATATTTGCTGTTTCAATATGAATAGTTCATGACATGTCTCTGTGGAAACCTTTTGTACATGTTAGATACCGTCTGTCAGCCATATTTTTCTCTAATTCTCTGCACTATTTTTAATATCATTTTAACCTTTTTATGTACACTCGGTCTGTGCCTCTGCCAAAATGGTATATTACAGGTTACACAGTTAGCAATACCTAGAGCTAAAGTTGCCAACAATCTTCTGCAGTATAATACTATTTCCAGTTGCTTATAGCTTTCCTGAACTTTAACAGGATGGGCATAAAATATCTCATGTTTCCCTCAAACTAGATCTTAATTTTGTCTAGCTTAGCAAAAACTGTTTGGTTTTTTTTGTTTTGTTTTGTTTTGATTTGATTTGGTTTGGTTGTTGTCTTTTTTTGTGTTGTTGTTATTGTTTGTTTGTTTGTTTTTCTAAAAAAAGCTAAATAAAAAGGACTTCTCAGCTCTAAATATTCTTCAAATAATTTCTCTCTTAGAAACTACAATGTTTTTGGTAATTTGCCTTTCGGCCTTCTGTCCCCTCAAAACTGCTAGAGCATCATCAGGGCTTGAACCCTGAGCCACTTTGTGTCCCCAGGTATCAGTGTAGGTCAAAGTTTTGTGTGTTCTTTCTGTAAGTTCTCCAAGAGATCTTTCCCTTGCTACCCACACAATTAGAAATCTTGCCCTGCTCCCAGCATCTTGTACCTCATTGAAAGAATGAATTCTTTTCTTGGGCTATGAAAATCTTGCTGGTTTAGTTGGTTTTTGCAAACACTAGTTTCTTGTTGCTTTACATCCTTCCATTCTCAGTTATGCCATTTTTCATTGGTCCTTGCTGGCCTATCTTTCTATTCACTCCCAGACTATTCAGGCAGACCATTGAGTCATTTGTCTATGCCTGTGCCTATTGGGAGATTGTTAAGCAAAGAGTTTAGGATAATTTTCTACATGGTGCCTTGTTCTCCCCAGGATTGCTCAGATCAAGTCCTTCCTTTACCCTTCTGTGAGTCTGTTCTATACTTTCTTGCCCATGGCACAACTTCATGAGCACAAAACAAAGCAAACATCGTTCTGGAGAAGGCCTATACTGCAGTTGTGCAGAGACTGCTGCAAACGATGCAGTCATACTCTCCCATCTCATCTTGCTCCCAGTTTCTTGATCTGTGCATGGAGGATGGAATGCTGAACAATCTTATGTGTGTATGGATTTTATCTGCAGGAAAAGTTGTTATGGTTGACCCAAAACTTCAGGAACAAATTAATTAACTGAGTCAAAGTTAGTGACTGCTCTGTACAGAATGAAAAACTTTAAAAATGGTTAATTCACTGGTTTCCTAAAGTAATTCAAATTACTTTTACAAGATGGATTGTAGAGAGTGCACCTGCACACTGATGATGAGAGGATCATAGCACCTCAGCTATGACAACATAGATTAAAATATATTTCCTCCTTGATTAGGAGTGCTTTTTAAATTTTTCTTCACACGTGTCTCTTGTTCCACAGGTATGCCCCAAACTATAGGAAACAGAATCATTCAATTTCTGACTATATTCAGAGTTAATTCCATCCAAAACAGGGTAACTTCAGGGTGAAAGGCTGTGACAAAGAAATGCTTCTCCTAGTACATGAGTGAGGGAGAATAAACTGTTACTCTTAATTAAAAGAAAGAGGAGACTCTCCACTGGCAATGAGTACAGCTTTCAGAAAACCCTCAGAGATCACAAAGTTTAATGTAAAAGTATAATAATCCATGAAATGTAGTGAATCTCACATCTCAGATGTCACATTTTCTAAATAAATAAAGTCCAGTACTGAAAGGACTGTCTCTGCCAAACATGCCTGAAGAAAAGCAAAATCTGGCCCATTGATGGAAAGGAGTAGCTTACTCCAATCTGTAGAAAAGAAAAAGGTCTCTTGTTAGAATTGTGCTCTTACAGGGAAGGAGGGATTAGGAAAAAGCCTGAAAAATCTGACAAAACCCAGCCCCATTCTGAATTCCTTTCAGACATGACAACCCTAAAGCCCATAAAAGTATGTCCAGAAAATCTTTTGCATTAATAGGTGAACATCCAAAAGTCTTACCTTCTTGGGGTTATTTTTAAGTCACTAAAGCAAATATCCATGGTGTCACCTGAAGGTTCTTAAGCCTCCTTTTCTTTTACAGTTTTATTTCAAATTACATGTATGAATAGAGTGCTACTGTAAGCATACTCAGCGTAAAATGTGTACAAAATGGAGCCTCGCTCAAATCTCCATTGACATGATAAGAATTATCATAGCTTGATAAGAAATAAACAAGAAGCTAACATTTCTAAGGAAAGTATGCTTAATAGAAATGTCTTTTGCCAGATGAAAAACTATGACATGATAAGAGAAATGACAGAAACAAGGAAAAAGAAATATATGTGCATACATACATCGCTATACACACACAACCACCACCCTGAATTGGCTTGTTGAAAAAAGACCCCTTTGTGTCACGATCACATAGTACCCTGATCTGTGACCTGTTACAAGTGATCACATCATTTCACGCTGCTGCCATTGTTAATAACTGTGGGTCACGATTCCAAGGCATGATGCTAGTCCCCTTCGTGTTGTTGCATTGCCACATGATTCTTGGAAAATATAAAAACACAATAGCTGTCTTTTCCAATTCATGGCCTGAATCCATTGTTTAGAGAAATTCCAACAATATATAAGAAATGAGTGAATCATAGCAGCACTAATGAGAAAACTACTTAACTTTCTCTCCTACTTTTCACAGTTTACAAGAATATGCTTTAGTTAACAAAATTAAGCATTGGTGACGAAAGAGGAAGTTGTAAAAATAAAAAGGTTTACATATAGGTCACATAAACTCTGCTGACAATGCTCCAAGTGAATATAAAGCCAAAAAAAAACCCCAGACCCGCAAGACACAAACCATTGCATGATACAGTTGAAGCTCTTGCAAAACGGAATTAAATCATATCAGTCTAACATTTTAAAAGTCAGTGTGCCAATTCAATTCAGTGCAGTTAATAAATAGGAACTAGATAGCATAATACGAAAGATATATGTAGTCTTGAGGTAGAAGTGAAAAGGCTAAGTTTGTTTGTACAGCTCCTTTTAATTTAAAAAGCTCTATGTTGTGCCAATCATCAAATCAGTGATATCACAGCAGTAACCATTAAAAAGCTTGTAATTGAGAAACATCAAACGAGATTATCTAAACCCAAGCCACTTTTGCAGACAAAAGTCTTACTCTTGTTGCAGTGACAAGTTAAATAACACTCAAATCAGAGACAAATAGAAAACATAAGATTTCCAGACTGTTGGAAAAAAATGAGGTCCTAAGTATGACAATGAACAGTATTAGGAAACATTATAGGTGGCATTGTTAAAACAGCTGGGGAAACGGGAGGAAGCAGATGATTGATATATCAAGGTTATCAGAAACGAAGAGGAGGACTTGACATAATAAAATGATGTAGAGAGAAAAGCTAACCTGCAGAGCAACACAAATTATTAAATGAGAGAAACAAGGGTTGAAGGATATGAGAGCAGTCAAGCAAGATTTGAAGACAGATTAGGAAAAATAACACAGAAGAAAAGTCAAGTGGGGGGG
>VZRU01018754.1:1098715-1142980 GCA_013398155.1 Pedionomus torquatus | reverse complement strand
GGGGGGGGCAAGGGGGGAATATTAAATATGAGCAAAAAGGCAAACTCATTTCAACAGAGGTAAGAAACTGTTAGAGCAAGGCCAGCTGATGTGCCATTCCCAGAAGCAACATGTACCATTCCTGTTGAGAATACCGGCCAGGAAAGACACTTGTCCTAGAAAAACAGAAAGCTTTTAAAATACACCAAATGTCTGATGAGAAAGTAATACTTATGTGTCATACTGCCTCATGTATACCCTTCCTCCTCCTTTCTGATTATGCTCATTTTCTGGTGGCTGTCAAACTGGAGTTTACTGCTCACATGAACTGTTTGAAAAAAATTCTGTGCTTTGGACAGCAGTTTCTCCTGTTGAGGAAATGTTTGAAGTACCTGAGATAGTGCTATAGGACGTTTGCCTGCAGAGACTACCTGAAAAGCAATTTCAGATTCCTTTATTTTAGAAAAGCAGCTATATTTATCGCCTGTACCAATTATTCAATGCAATGAAAAGATTATTTGCAGGTTTGATGTCTCAAAAGGTAGACTTATGGAAGCTATTTAAATTGGAACTTATTTAAAATCATCAGTCCTTACAGCTTTCTGTTCTGTTCTCTTTCTTTTGAAAACATTTCAGAAGTTGAATGTCTGATATAAAAGTGTTGTGCCACTTGGAGTCCCAATTTATCTGTGATTTGAGATCATTACCGACTGTGAACTTTTGAGCAATTTACAGATATCCTCGGTTAACTTTGGCTTTTCACCTATAACTCTATCTCAATTCATTCAAAACAGAAGATGGACTTTTTAAAGGCTATCTCATCACTGCCAATCACCAGGTGATGGCTCTTTTGCAGGGTATTGGTAAAAAAATGAGAGAGGATACTTCTCAGAATCTCAGGTACCAGCTAATATGAATATGTTCATTTTCTCTATACCTTTCAAGTTTCATTATCCTCAAAGGACAGCAGATACTTAGATTCAGCATTACATCTACAGGATGAGGTGACTAATTGGTACATATGTTTTAACATACTTTCAGGTAATTGTCTGGAAATTTAAAAGTTGTTTAGATTCTTCATCAAAAGAAGACTTTAAGTTGACATTCAACTCAGTTCTCCAGGTCACTTGCATTTATGAAGATATGAATTAATTTGGTGAAATCTCTACTCTGCCCTGGTGAGGCGCCATCTGGAGCACTGTGTCTAATTCTGGGCTCCTCAGTTCAAGAAAGATAGGGAACTGCTGGAGAGGGTACAGCAAAAAGTTGATTAGGGACCTAGAACATCTCTTTTATGAGGAAAGGCTGAGGGACTTGGGCGTTTTTAGCCTGGAGAAGAGAAGACTGAGGGGTTGATCTGATCACTGCCTACAAATACTTAAAGGGTGTGGATCAAGAGGATGGGGCCAGTCTCTTCAGTGGTGCCCAGTGACAGGACAAGAGGTAACGGGCGAAAACTTGAACATAAGAAGTCCTACCTAAACGTGAGGAGGAACTTTGTTACTTTGAGGGTGGCAGAGCACTGGAACAGGCTGCCCAGAGAACTGGTGGAGTCTCCGTCTCTGGAGACATTCAAAACCCACCTGGACAAGTTCCTGTGCAACCTGCTGTAGGTGGACCTGCTTTGGCAAGGAGGTTGGACTAGACAATCTCCAGAGGTCCCTTCCAACCCCATATCATTCTGTGATTCTGTGATGTTAAGTATGAGATAAAATGGTCTTTTTAATGGAAAATGACACTGGACTTGAGCTATTACAAGGAAATGGTCTTAAATGGAAATTTACATCATAAACATGAATATTCTTAATTTCCAAACAGCAAATTTTGATAAACAGTGGAAACTAGACAGTTAACTCAGTTGGATTTGAATTTGATACTTGAATGTAGAAGAAGCCTGAAAGTCAGAGGTGCAAAACTTATCATGAATCTCTGTCTCAGAGAGAAAGAAAAAAAAAGAAAAGGGAAACCTGCAGGAAGTGATTCCAGATCTGACCAGATGAATAGTCACAAAGAAAAAAAAAGAAGGATATGAGAAATAAGCAGAGTGCCTACACTGATTAGGGAGAAAATGACTGATCATCAAAGAAAACTGCCTTAGAGGCCAAAAAATGTGGAGATAAAGTGAGAATAACAAAGAGTCAAGCTGAGTTAGACCTTGCAAGGGATATTAAAACGCATAGCAGAAGATTCTTCAGCCATGTGAATAAAAGAACAAGGGTAGAAAAAATAAGTAGGGCCAGAATGTAGTGAGGACAAAGTGGAAATTAAGAATAAATCAAGTATAGGCTGTAAACTGAATTATGTTTTAGCTCAGATTTCAAGAAATTAGGCAAAGATTTTTAACAGGAGGAAACAAAAAAGCAAGGATGGGTAGAAACAGTATAGAAATGGAAACCAGCACAGTCCAGGTAGAAGAACAATTGAAGATGCTTAATGTAGTCGAGGAGGGAAAAAGTGGAAAATAAGCATAATCCCAGAAGGGAAGTGGCAAAGAAAATTTTGAGTAGAGCAGCAGATATTCTTAATAAATGCATAAAGCCTGGTTGATGTCTAATGTTTGGAGACACACACACACAGAGTAAAGAAGCTGGAGTGAGAAAGCAGAGTAACTACAGGCCACCTAGATATCAATTCTGTAATCTGATGTTTTAAAAACAAATTTTGAATAAAAGAATTATTAGGGCATAGACATCAATTACTGAAAGAGTTTATCTAAGGCAGGTCATGATAAACTAACCATAGATTTTCTTTTTTAAAATAAGTTAATTTCAAGAAAGAGGAAACAAGACAAATACCATTTTTCTGGTCATGGGAGAAAACTTCTAGTGTGGTAGTCGTTGAGAGATTAACAGCAAAACCAAAGATGGGAATCAGTAGAGGAACTCCAAAGCTTCTTAGGATTTGACTAGAAAGGGTACTAGAGGAACTCCAGGTTGGAAGAGAATTAATTTGTTGCTTAATGGTTGTTTTGGAGAGGGAACATTAATAGCTTCGATACAAGCTATCTGCCCTGAAGCCTGTCAGAGGCACAGAATTGGAGGAACTGGGTGATACTGTGAATGGTAGGACTGGGTTAGGATTCAACAAAACAAAAATTACATTTGGGAGGTGAGGGTAGGAAGGGGGTTGTAATATAAAGATCTTATCAGCGGAAATTGCAGAGGTGATGAAGAATTTCACCATACAAATTCTTTGCAGGATTATTGCCAAAATTGTGCAGAGGTAGGTAGGGATTAGTGCCATTTTATAAAGCACTAAAGAGATATTAGGTGTAATCTTGCACACAATTCTAGTAACTCATACTGAGAAGAGATGGATGCAGAAAAGGACTACTGGTATGATTAGAGAATAATGGGTTTATTTAATTTGTCATGAAAGCTAGTTTAACCGGGCAAATCCAAATCAAGAAGTAATATGATTACATTCTATAAATACATCAGAGAGATAAATACCACAGAAAAAGAACAGTGATTTAAACCAAAGGATGATGCTGGCACAACAACAGAAAGGTATAAATTGGTCCCTGAATAAATTCAATCTGGAGATTCTTATCTGTTATAGCAGTTAGATCCTGGAACAGCTTTGATACAGGAGCAATGGGAACAGAAAACTAAACATGCTTGAACTGAAGTTCAGAGCTTTATACCAGGTGCACTTGCACTTTATTTACATGGATGATTGCTAGTCATGTGGCCTGCTCAGCAGTTCATTTCTACATGATGTTTATAACCCAATTAGACATACGTGTGTCTTCATTTACATATGTGTGCCTGTGTGTAAACATATATATATGTACCGTCACATATATACACACACTGACTAAACGCCAAGGCAATTCCTATATTCATTACATTGTAATAATGCCCAAGAAGATGATATGAATCAATAAACAGATTATTGAGATTACCACAAAGCAATTTCTGCTTGTGAAAAGCTTGAAAGATTTATGTGCTTGAAATCCCTAGTGAGCAGTTACAAGCTGTGAATGCAGGAAATACTTTTGTTCTCTTGTTAGTCCCTAAATGACAAAAAAGGAAAAGCTGATGGGAGATGCTGGCTTAACTCAAATTTGCATGCTGCTTCTAGGCAATTAGAAAGCACCAAGCTGCTTCTTGGAAACAGAGGAAACCCAAAGCTTTTGAATTTTACATATTTTCTATTAAAAGCATCTATTGACACTATAGGAAACATGAAAATCTAAATAGCAGGAACGGAAGGGGAAATACAAAAAAACAAAGCTTATTTGTCTTGTTCTTAAGCTAAAAGTCATTCTATACTCAACTGGATGCAGCTGCAGTGTTGATATAGGGAAAATTAGCTCAGCGATGCTTTTGCTGTTTGATCCTAATACTGCCATGCATAGAGCAGAAGTCATAAGTGTTGTGTGACTCTGTTGAATTCACTCCCAAAGTTATTCCCTGCCAATGAAATCAACTAGCATGCAGCAGCCCATATCCCTACCACTGACCTCTCTTACCCTCAAGAAGAGCGTGGTGGCAACCAAGGTGACTCTTCAGAGGACTCCCTGGCCCACCGTAACTCCCACACCTCCGCCGGAATTATTTGGGAGAGTGCTCATTGACCTGGGTCAAAATCACTCCAAGGACTCTGCTAACAATTTAACAATATATATGACTGACTGACTTCCAGTACCCCAGGAATGCTCTCTGGAGCTGTTTAATTTACGAGTGCAGATATAATCAAGGGGTACTATTGCCCCTTGTTCCCTTGATCCCCTAGTAAATCTGCCCCAGCAACAAAGACAATGTGGAGGCCAAATCAGAAATGCAGTATTAAATAATTTTCCCAACTATTACTTAAAAAGGGAAAATTTCTCTACAGTGCAGCAATAATAAAATCATCTGGATCCAGCATGCCAAGGAAATGCATCATATCTGAAACTTCAAGAGGCCTCTCTACAGATGTCTGACCAAAAGGGGTCAACCTCATTCAAAGCCTATAGTGCATGGATTAGGGCCTTTGACTGATGAGAATATCCATAGCACATGTTAGAGCTGAGGATGCTTGCATGCTTGCTGTGGCTCGTGTTAGGATTTTGGATGGGTCTAACTCCATGAGTATTTGGTTTGCATGTGTACATGTGGGCACCCTAGCAGAAAAGTAATGAAATGGGATTGTCAAGCCTATTTCATTTTTCATGAAAGAAGGTAAGGAACCGCAACTAACAAAACCACTTTCTGATTTTGGACAAGTTCCCATTTACTGAGGTGAGCAATGGCAATGGGAGTCACAGGAGAGACAGGACACAGTCCTGTAAGCCCTCATCCTGATGTAGGTGCTCTGCCTGTGCACAGCCCTTCCTGTGCAGTGGGTACAAGGCCATCTGGAAAGCAAATAAAAATATTCTTTGTCATTTCCACAATTTACAAGCTGACTTGTTTAGGTGCCACCAGAGCTGCTGCCTTTTGTTGTGAGCGCTGTATCAGTTGTTTCATTTTGCTATTTCAAGGACAGTGAACATCATTGCATTTCTCTCTGCATGAAGAATGTGTTAAAGGCTTTAGTTAAGGCTAAGTATGGTCTTAAGAACACAAGACAGAGCTATATGATGAGATAGTTTTTCCTTTGCCATACACCACTTCTTTTTTTTTTCCCTTTTTCCTGAGGAAAATCACTCAGTGTTAATTGCTACTGTGGCTTCAAGACTCCTCCTTTGTCTCTGCCAATGTTGTTGTGTTCCCTTCATGAGATGCACCATCATGTCCTTCAAAAATACGAGTGTGCTCTCTCTGCACAGTGGAAGTTGGTTGTGCTGGGGTTTTGGAGATGCTTTGGTGTTTATTGGAGTGATGGGAGGTTAAGAGGTTCTCTGCCTTAAGTGCTGACATTGTTGCATTTCACACTTAAAAATAAGCATCTAAGCCACACGTCTTTTTAATTATTTGCTAGAAATAATAGCAGAAAAAAATCAGTGAGTAATGACCAGAAGCATGCATTTTAAGTGCTTTCACTCTGTTCCACCACCGCAGCTTAGTCCAAGATCAAAGACAACTGTTAAACTCCTGCAAATTACAATTCGTCCTTCTTAGCGCTGCTCCTAGGTGGGGATACAGGAGCCAAGCACCTACTCTTCTTGCCTGTGTCTCAGGGTACCTGATTGCCTCTGGTTTGCTAATGATTGGGGCAAATGATTTCATATTTTTATTTTATTATATGATATGTATATATTATCACTTATGAAATAAAGACAATGGAGCTATTTTGCAGCAATTTGGGATCTATAAATGAAAATGATACTACAAATTAAAGGCAACTACTTACATTGACACTGTAGTTCTTTTGTCAATAAAGATAGCTTTGACTGAAAGAGTTTCTAAGATTAACTGACTTGATTAGGGCATATAGGAGCTATTATCCATATCTTAAAGAAGAAGGACAAGTATCTGGTATCTGTTCATATAAAAAAAAAAAAAAAAAAAAAAAAAAAAAAAAAAAAAGGTAGATATCCTGTTCTGGTTCAATTTCTATTTCATGTTGAATAAAAATAACATTTATACACATACACACAAAAATCTTTCTTACTCCTTCCTGATAAAAATGATTACATCAGAGTCCTGTTACAATTGTTTGAGAATTTAGGGAAGCTAGTGATTATTTTTCTGTACTCTCTCCAACTAAAGTTGTACTCTCTCAAACTAAAATGTTGTGTTCTTCACAAGTAGTCCTTTTCCCATTGGTGTGAATCCCGAGAGTGCATTAAATAATACACTTCTAGTTGTAAAACAGATGGAAAAGTGTTTAAAAAGGTGCCAGGTTTATTTATGGAAGCATGAAATTGAATTTAATAGGAGAATTTTGCCAGTATGAAATGTGAACTCTCAAAACAGGAAGTGGATTTTATTGCTTATTTATTTTATTACCGGATCAGCTGCCCAGAACTGTAGAATCCTTCCTCTCAGGAATTATTTACTTTCCAACTCTGAACCAGAACATCTTGACCATCAGTTGTTACATCTTCTGGCTGCCAGATTTTCAACTATAAACATATGTGGTGCTGTCTATCTCAGATGATCTTCTGCAGATTTATATAGAGAATGTTTTAGTTTTAGATTTATTTCTTGATTTAAAACAATATGAACTGAACTGGCTAAGCCAAGGGAAAGAGAATTTCCTTTAGCTATTGATTATCCTTTAATTAATAATAGGCTATTTCTCTAAAGACCTTATGGCATGTATTTATTATGCATCTAAAGTACAAGAGCTAAAAGTCAGTGGTCAAATTATTTCTTCCCCTCTGCACCTCCAAAGAATACCTAGTAAAAGAACAGGTGCTATTCAGCTTTCAAAAGGTGAGCAGAGTTTTGGAAAATTGCACAGGGAAACGCTGTCACTCAAATACACTCATGAATTTCCATTTTATGCAACAGCACTAAATGTTTGTAGCATGAAACGCACGCATGTGCAGTTTTGCATGGGAACTCAAACAAAAAAGTGACAGCCTTGGTCTTGCTGCTCAGTTTGCCAATTATGGATGAAGATTGAAGGTGATGTGGAACAACAACATGGTCACTGTATTGGGTCTGACTGACGTGGAGTTATTTTTCCCCACAATAGCCCTCATAGTGCTGTGCTTTGTATTGGTAACTAGAAAAGTATTGGTAACACAGCAGTGTTCTAGCTACTGCTGAGCAGCACTCACACAGCATCAAAGCTGTCTCTACAACATTGTCCCCTCCCCAGTAAGATGACGATGGACAAGATCCTGGGAGAGGATGCAGCCAGGATAGCTGACCCAACCTGCCCAAAGGGATATTCCATACCATATGACATTGGTTCAGCAATAAAAGCCAAGAGAAAGGAAGAGGAAGGGAGGCATTCATTACGATGATGTTTGTCTTCTGGAGCAATCTCTGCTCATATTGAAGCCCTTCAACCCAAGAAGTGGCTGGACTTTGCCTGCTGATGGAAATTAGAGAAATATTTTTTTTGTTTTCCTTTGCTTCCTTATGAGGCCTCCACTTTTGTTTTATTAAACCACTTTTGTCTTGACCAATGAGTTTTTTCCATCTTCTTTTCTCCCCTCCCTGTCTTCCTCAGGAGCGGAGTGACAGAGTGGCTTCGTGGGCACCTGGTGTCCAGCCAAGGCCAACCCAGTACAGTCAGATCAAATCCAAATCTGATGTAGGAAAGACATCAGCAGCCATTAAAAGTAGCAAACATTAAATCTCCTCAAAATAGCCGCACAGGACTTTCTTATGCCTCACCTTTGTTGTACTGTTGTCTCTTAAGACTATTCAATTATAAACATCTCACACCTTGTGATTCTCTCCAGGACAAAAGCATTTCTGCAAGACATTCAGAGTTACTGGGATTCAAGTGCACAGACATTTTGAGTTTCTCCAAACAACATGGTTTGGAGAAATAACTCCTTCAAAATAAAACTTTTCACAGCAATGTGTGTCAACATAAACAATTGGACCTAAACATTTGTTAGAAGGAAAACAGAAGAAATTTGAACATGTAAAATAAAATCACTATTATAAGTTCCTGCTATAAATAATGATGTGAAATTCATGAGTTTTGCAAGACTTCATATTAAGAATGTCTGCTATTCATCAGCTTCATTAATATGTCACGAGCCCAATTTCAGACATGTATCAGAACCAATTAAGCTTATTTTTGTAATTTTTATTTCTTGGAGACAGATTGTTTGAGTTCAGAAGGGCATACAGTATCTAGCAGATCTGGTAATTCATTCAAATATGGGAGTACGGCTCTTCTTTTAGTTCTGGCCAAAATTCCTACAAAGTTTTGTACAATGGGTTTGAAAGCTCTTATGCATTTAAAGAAAATCCTTTCAACTCGCTCTGGAGTCCTGCTTTATGTTTCATATTGCTTTGAACTTATTACCTCTTCGCAATGTCTTGGAACATTAGTTTGGGAGCATTTAAAGCTAATGATTAAATGTATAGTGAAACAACACTTTGATGTTGCCAGAAGCAATTAATTTTCCCTATTTATACACAAAAGGTTATAAAAGACTGTGTTATGACAAACGAAATGATTCAGTGAATTCAAAGTAAGTTAACTGAATTTTAAAGGATTGTTACTACTTGGTGGAAAAAAGGTATCCATCAAGCCTTATCTTAAGTCAGAAAGCTGTGATTAACTTATGGAGTTTTGAGTGCTTTTAAAATTAGAAAAAAAATATGAATTTGTCAGCTATGGAAAACCAGCTCATAACGGGCTCACTCAGAATGAAGTTTTCACTGTAAATAGCTTACTGGGTATAGATAAATGAAGTTTATGAGCTTACAGAAGTCACTGAAAGAGACTACATTTACACATAAGTAGCCTGACTGTTGCATGTTCTCTGCACAGCTGCCTGTTCAGCTTTATTAAGAAATGGAAAAATGTACTGTATATTTTTACTCCATTTTTATAGGCCGAGCATCTCACACTTCATTGAATCCATGTGCTGGAGACAACAGACATGATTAGAATATAAATCACTCTGAGCCAGGGACTGGAAGTCAGGTTCTGAAACTTCTAAAGCTCCTTCAACCTATGAATGTTCATGCCGTCCTTCTACTTTACTGGGAGCCATGCAACAGAGGGACATCACACATGCACATGCATGAACACACACACATATATGCACATACACATATGCGTGTCTCTGCATTCTAAGACTGTGGATATGCTGAAGCAGGAAGGAAGCATAGACTTCCAGCTATCAAAAATTGTGAAAATGGAAAAAATGCAAGAGAATTAAATAACCAAGGAACTAAGAAACTGAAAGACAGCTTAGTTCTACGCGACATAATTAATTTCTCGATTTCCACTGACTTACAGAAAGTTTGAATGTCAGGCGGTCTTTATCTTATTTGTCAGCTTAAGAATTATGTTTCTTACGCTGACCAAGAGATAAACAAATTCTAAAGATGATCCTGCACAGTAAAATTTCTAAACTTATAGCAGTGGGAGAACTAGCTACAAGGAAGGTAAAAAAAACCTGCTATGCTTTTGCCCAGGAGTCAGCCCCGAAGTCTTCTGATAGTTCATAAACTGAAGGCAATAATTTGGGTTTCCTCCTCATCTCCCTTCCCCCTGCCCCTTTATCGCCTGTTAGTCTCTTCAGAATAAAGCAATGAACTTCTGGCTTTTACAATGAGTTAAAACTATTTGACGAACAGAGCTTAGATTGTCTAACACATAGATTGTTTGCAGACCTCCAGAGCATTTAGGGGTATTATTTTTTTCTTTAGAAGTTAGACAGTGCTAGCAAGAACTTTTTATTTGAATGCCAGGATCCCACTGAAGAAAAACCCTGAAGGATTTTAGAGTTCAGTTCAGTTCAGTTGTATTTGAGACATGCTTGGGAATGCAGTGCCTCTGTGTGGGGATGGCAGACTTGGTTCCCACAGAAAGTCCAAACTGTTCCTAGCAGAAGGTAGAAGCCAGGAAGATATGCCTGGTCATCTCAAATACCGTTGGGCACCTAGGTTTAGGTGAATTATCTGTGCCTTAAATATACTTAAATATACTATATGCTTAATTATACAACAAATCAGTAATGATTATCCTTAAGCTTCATAAGAGCATACTGCATGTTTGGGAGATGAGCAAGAGTTATCTGCAGAAAACTGACACAAAAGAAACCAACCAACTGCATAAATATCCAGAGGGACTTAAAAAAATACAATAGTTACTTTTCACATTTCATTCCAGCTGGACATTGCAGCTCTGAATTAAGCACCTATATTGGGTATAAAAGAGATAAAGTGCCTGACTGGAAACAACCTGAACAATCACGATCTAATTAACTGGTTCAAGTGAGAACAATGAGAATTGCGGTGAAAAATTTGGCCTCTGCCCATAAGTCTTATCTCTAAAAAGCAGGTAGATGCTAAATTCTATTTTTTGGATTATTATTGGAAATGATGTCCCTAGACCATGTTGTCCACATGAAAGCACATCAACTTTGCTGTTAATGCTTCAGGCTTTTGCCTAGAAAGTGTTGCCAGTTTTAACATATTCTATCTGTCCAATCATAAAAAAAAGGTTAGATTTTGTTCCTATTCATAGAGGACTCTGAGTCACTACACTGCTAGATATGTTTGGTTTCTCTTCTAGAAATGGTTTCTTTTTTTTCCCTTTAGATGTTACTGAGAGTAAACAAGAAGTGAACTTTTTTGGGGGTTCTTACCTAAGATGAGGGTGAGTCAGGCTCTAGTTTTACTTCACTGAATATTTGATTATTTATTCAAAATGGAACAGCTTCAAAAATATTTTCCTTGAAAATGTTCAAACAAATCATCTTGACATTTCCAATATTTTTTTTTGGCTGAAACAATTGGCCAAATCTGGTACAAATTTGCAGATAGTTTCCATCAACACGAAAGTGCATTTCTGAGCAAACAAAGAATTCTTCCATAAAAGTTGCCTGGCTCTAATCAGGGCTGAGGCAATTTTGCACATGCCAACCAGCAGAAAATTAGGTATTGGATAAGCAACAGTGGTGAGGACCTGGGTTCTACCTAAATCCCCTTGTGGCCATAATCCAAAGTGATTAGCTCCAGGTCAAAAAGAAAGCCTGTAGTGAATCAAGCAAATTAAATCCAACCCTCTTGAGCTATAGGATAATGTACTAGTCCCAAGACCTCCTTTCTTAGAGGCTGGAAAGGAGGAGGTTATTAAATATAAACACAGAGTAACATCCTGCTGTATGGAGGCCCAAGGCATGATGTTCTGGGGGAGAGACGGGAGATTATACATGCCCCTCAGCTGGACCTGTTTCAAGGGAACACACAGGAACTGTCTCTGCCAATGTCAATGTCCCCTGTCAGCAGGCTATGGCTTGGAAGGCCACTAAGAAGTTGCCCCGTGAAACTGAAGGGCAGTGAGTTGTAGCACAAAATACTGCTTTAATGTGGACTTGGAATTGAAGAGACTTATTTCCTTTAAAACACTGTAGAACAGAGTAATCCTCAGATTTATTTTGATTAGCAATCTGGATACCTTCTTGGCAGTGTTTATTAGATCTTAATGTAGCTTAGCTGGAAAGCCAGATATTTTGCTTTCTCCCCCTTTGAATTACTGACCGTTATTGTCTCTGTTAATGAATCTGGATAATTTTAACTGTCAGATTCTACTGTAACTCTAAATAAATTGATTGAATTGAAGTTGAACCCACCTCTGTGTTCAAGTTAAGAATGATCCTGAACAGAAGTCTCCAGAATTTCCTAAAATTTCAGGGAGTTTATTAACGGAAAGCTGATTTTGAACCACTGAACCTAAAGTGACTGCATAGTTTTGGTTTCTTACTGATGTCAAGTCAAAAGGAGATTATACTCCCACTGCAGCTCAGATGTCGCCAAAGGTGAATAAAATTACATACGAATATTTCAAGGACAGCTATCACTGTCCTTGGAGTTGATCTTTCACTTCATCTTCCTTCTCCTTTTGATATACCTTTTTTTAACTGACCAGAACACCAATAACTGGAAAAAAAATTTCACTTCTCTGTCATCAGAAATTTAATGAGTGTTTATTGCCTTACAAAAGTAGAAGCATTTTTATTGCAGGAATATAAAGAAAATTAATGCAGAAATTAATCCAGGAGATCTTACTTCTCAATAACTGTACTTTTCTAAAAAGTATTGTCATTATGTCTGCTCATTCATTAGGACTATCAACATCTTCTTACCCGCAGAAGGAAATGCTCCCCACCCTCTGTTATACTACACATGAATATGTAGGAAGTGTCGGTTCTCTTTTGTCTTTCAGCCACAAATCCTGAGGTACCAGTGAGAGAGGGAAGAAGGGGGGGGAGTGCAACATACAGATCATACTCCTAAAAAACTGTATCTGTCAGTAATCCCACTGCATGTGCTAAAGCAATAACAATCATCAAAAATCACCCTGTGTGTGATTCTGGTAGTACACCTGGAGTTGAGTTCTGAATTCCTGCAGACAGTTGTCAACCAGGTATACAGCACCCTGCATGGGCAACTGTGCAAAATCATACAGGGGCTTAATAAGGTATCAGAGGTGGAAACAGTTTTTGGCCCTCACAGTTTTTGGCTGGGGCATGTTCAGATAGCAGAATGAAGATTCGTGACCAACAGTTCTATGGCACGCAAAACTGGTTCAATTGCAGCGGACCAGGTAATTAAGTAGTCACAGTAGTTGCAGATTTCTTTGTTCTTTCTCCATTCTCACTGCTAGAAAATGGCTGTTCAGCTGAATCTGAGTTCAGATATTGACATGAGCAACAACAGAGGTGAGGTCCTGTGGATGCAGGATATGAAGAACATCCTAATCCTGAAATAAGGCTTAAAAAAAATACTTAAAAAAAATTAGTTATTTTTCTAATTAAAGCGAAACCTGAGTCTACCCAAGGTATTATATTAGTGGAAACTTCCTGATGGGGGAGGAACTGGTATAAATCTGCTGGCAAACATTTAATAAACAATTCACAACTGCACCCCCCAGAATGGAAAATGAGTAAAGAAGGAGAAACGGAGAGATCTCAAGTTCAGAACTGCCAAGACAAGTCATGGTGGTCCCACCTTGCCCAATTAAAACCTCTGGGGTCAGAGTGTGATCATCATGGTGTTGACCACCAAACTGAACTGAATTTAGCCAAGGCCCTGTTGGGAACTGTTACCCTTACTTGGTTAATTTCTGACCAGCAGCACTAAAATTATTTCTGAAAGTCAGAGGTTTTCTTAGGCAGCAGAGAGTTCTTTACTGTTAACATCAGAACTGGTTTATTCCAGCATTGCCTGTGACAAGCATGGTGACAGGACTTTCAGGAACAGCTGAGGACAGCTTAGAAGAATCAGTCTTTATCTTGTCTTTTACACTTTACTTTTCAAATTAGCATATTAATTTTCTACCATTTTAAGTATATTAAGAAATTAAAATGTAATTTTTACTGGCCATAGTGACAGATCATTTTTGTCACATTTACAGCAACATTTAATGTGTTGGCATGGTTACCCATTTGCTTCATTGCTAACCATAAACAGTTTTTGCAAACTATCCAAGTAATGTAATTGAACAAAAATATCCTTCCTCCCCTTGCATACCCTTTCAACCAATGCACTTCACAATATCCTTCTGGGACAGTTTCTACATTTTGACATATCTGTAGCACAGTTCATTTATATTAAGCAAATTTCTTAGTTCCTGAATTTCTCCTGCACAGCTCAATAGATCAATACTACAGAACTGTGTTGGACTGAAATCAAAGCACCTTTCTGCTAGGAGAGCAGAACTAGCACTTTGGACAGGATTTTGTTTGAAATTAAGACACGTAGATTTAGAGATAGGATTAAGTTCACTTAATATATTAGTATATATTTCCATATATGAGTTATAGAATGTATAGGTATAAAACATAGGTTTTAATGTTATTGTAGGAATATGCTTTTTTAATTTTGGTACTATATATTATTGCACTTATTCTCTAGGTGCTTCTCGTAAAGAATATGGGCCTGCTATAGTCATGATGTCATATCTGTTGGCACTATGCAAACAGACTGAATAAGTTACAGTGTCTCAAATGGCACTGTGTTTCTTAGAGTTCTGAATCCCACCATAGGTGTCTGTCTACATCATGCGTCTACTTTTGGATGACAAGAGTTTTTCTCTAAACTCCACTCACTCTGTTGACCTAATATCGACAGATTAAAATACAGAGAAGGTTGATACTCAGAGATTAAGGCTACATGGTGATATCTAAACTGAGAGTTTTTACTTTCAAACAGCACCCTGCCAGTAGAGCTTTTAACTTTAGGATTTTGTCTTGACCATGGTGAGCAGGAACCAAGAACATGACAGACTGTTTTCGCAGTACCTGAGCCCAATTATTGGCTGGCAGTATTTGCATATGAAGAGGCTGACAATTAAGCAAGTTCTAAGATAACTTCTGAGTCCTGATATAAACTGTGGAGTCCAATCATCCCTTGAAGAGAGATCTTCAGCAGAAGACATGTCCTTGAGGGGAAGTGTCATAACTTCTTGTGATCTGAGCACTGTAGTGTCAGCAGCAGTTTCTGAGGAGAAAAGTAGGGCACGGAATAGTGAAAAGGAGCAATTACTTCTGTGACAAGACTTGTGTAAAGGCAGGATAAAATTAAATCCAGCATCTATTGGGAATGGAGGGAACTTTCTGATGGCAGTGGGGATGTATGGATGGGTCAGGGAACTTTAGGCTTGTGAATAGGTATCAGTATTTAGGTGCTGCTGAAGACAAGTATTTTCATTTCTCATACAGGTCCTCGTTCCTGGCTCTGTCTATCAGAAAGGCAGGACTGGATACCAGCTCCATAATAAGTGTCTGACATGAGCTACAGTGGGTTTGCAATGGGATGCCTTGAGCTACATGTGTGGTGGTGGGCTATCTGCAACACGTTAGAAATCAGGAGCTTTTCTATATACACTTTGGGTAATTGTGCATGAGGTGTTTGATGTGTTTTACGAACAGAAGGCTGGAGTCGTAACAAAGCTATCAATGGTGCTCAGGATTTGGACATGTACTCTGCTGTGGGTGAAATTCCTGAAATAAATTCTTCATTGCCAGGAGTGGCAAAGGGTATCTCAAATACTTGCAGCTCTTCTTGATAACACCTGTTCGTGAGTGATAGGAAGTCCAATACAGTGATTCTTGAGCCTCCAAAGAAACCTGCAAGTTTTATGAGAGAGATCTCAATACTTTTAGTCTGCAGTGGGAGAATGCTCCTGAGTGCTGCTCAGATGCGTCATGGTATAACATCTCCAGAGGTGCCACTTCTGCTGTGAGACACAGGGGTCTCAGGTTATTCTGTCGTCCTAATCTCTTGATACTCCCCCTGGACTAATTATTAATGAGAAATTCTATTTCTCTTGGGAACAAGGTGAAACCACTTGCCTGTGCTCACATAGGAAGTAAATGGCAGAATTTGAAATGTAATCCTGCTTCTCATCCTCAGTGCTAAAGTACAAGGCTTTTCCCTTTCTGAGGGTGCTTTATGATGATATTTACAATTGCTTGTGGTTTATATTGGAAAGAAACTAGGCTGTGCAATTTATAATGAGAAATTTAGGGCAGTAATTGTTTCCAGTATTTGCCCAGTTCTAAAAATAACAATATTAATGTGTACTAATTCTTTGTAGTTAAGGAGGCTTCAGCACTATACTGTTGTTTTATCTGGAAGCTCAGCAAATGTGGATGTAACCCGCTATCTGACAAAGACCAATAGCCTGACTAGGCAGCTAAGTTAAATTTAAAACCAAGCAGGGATGTTTGACTTTATATGGGTTTTAGATGCATCTGCATCTCTGGAGAGAAGGGCAAGAGGCCTGGGACTGAAAGCACTAAATCTTTAATTAAAGAACTCCTAACCATGCCTACTACGTTTATAAATAACAAAACATTTATCAGAGCATTTATCTTTTCTTGCAATCATCAGCCTGTACTAGATGTTGACAAAGTCAACGATTTATGCCTTAGATTTTTTTTCATTACCAAATACCAAAGATGCTATTATCAGTGAAATCTTATGCAACTTAAATCTTGGGGCTTTCATTCCTCTGCCTAAGGAATATTGTGAGCCTTTCTCACAAGTCATTTTGGATTATGTTGGCCCAACAGAAGAGATTAAGTCTGCCTAGTGAAGTTGCATCCAAATGGAAATGTTGGGTCATTTTCCTTAAAAGGATCAGCAATTTAAAATATATATTAAAAAAAAAAAAAAAGGAGAAGAATAAAAAAAAATAAGCAGATTAATTTATTTTAAACATTAAGATATTACTGTTGAACTCTAGATTTGTTCATTATGTCATATTTAAATGCTTGCATTTAAATTCCCGCATACCACTATGATGTAAGATTACACTCATCCTCTATTCCAGCAGAACCCTCACTGCACCAAGGGAAAAGATACCGAAATGACCAAGGAAAGGTCATTTTGGGGCCTTAATTCATAATCACCCACCTAAATGCAGATGGGGAGCAACTCAATAACTGAGCCAGCTTATAAATCCTGTGTGAACATCTGTGTCTCTTGCCACTGTGGAAGTCAAGGAGCAGCAATCACCTACTGCACTGTACTCTCCCTTCTCTATTTCGCCCCTGATGTCAATTTGGTGCAAGGGTCTGGCAGCAGGTACTTCCCTTGATTCAGGAGAATGCTTCACCCACTGTCACTGGGTGGTTAAAGAGATGCTTCTTAGACTATGGAGAATGGCTTTAAAAAGATGGTGGAAGATTTTACCATACATACATACGCATGTGCACAGGCACATGTACATGCACGTGTGTGCTAGATTTAAAACCACTCATAAATGTACACATACTTACAGATGCCCATAGAGACAAGCCCACTATAAAGCCTAAAATGACAGACAATCATCTCATTATGTGGGCTGCATAGATACCACACAGCCTCTTACAACAATTCCAGTAGTCCCATTCTTATTATGCAACACAGCTAATGCTCAGGACAGTGAGTTTGCTAGCATTTTGAATACTGAATTCTTATGAACAAAAATTATAGAACAGTAAATTGTCAGCTTTTCTGCACCCAGCCTTTTCCTCTTCATCAAACTAAAGTTCAGACAGGACATTTGTTCTTCTGTACTTCAGCACGCACACAGAAATTCACTCGCTGCCCTTGACTGTCCTGTCAAGAGTGAGATCTTGAGCTCATTCAGGAAGTTTCAGTGTTTTTAGTGCAACCGCAATATGTAGTTGTCCAGATCCTTCAGGGACTGAGAGGATGAGTAGTATCTGACAAGTTTTCCAGATACTTCAACAAGTTTGAAGTTCTTCAGACCTAAGAGCACCCAGCCTGTAAGTTAATCATTGATATGTCCTCAGCTGTTGGTGAAAACAAAAATCTGTTGTAAATTAAAGCACTTTTTTCAATAACTTTACGTGACTTTACTGCTATTCAGACCCTCTCTGATGTGAGTGTTCGTGTTGAGCTTTAGAGTATACTTTTGTGTATGTTTGTAACTGACTGTTTCATTCGACTTTCATTATATCTGACAGGGAAATAAATGACTGTTTTATCAAAGCCTGTGAATTCAGCATTTTTTTCCCCAAATTTAACATAGGCAGTAACAAACCAGCTGAGATGTCAAACTAAACTCACTTTACCCTGATTTTTTTTCTTTTGGGAGGGTGGAGTGAGGTGAAGAGAACATGAGTTAGAGCTGAGTTTTCAATTTTTCACCATGTTAAACTCCCAGTAACCCCATCTTTTTTTTTTTTTCTTTTTCAATTTTCAATTGTATATTCAGAAATTAGTGTCTTGGATCCACATGAAAAATATAAATGAGACGCAGAGAAAGGAATATATGTGGTCTTTCGTATTGTAACTACAAATATCTTAGAAAAAGACAAATTAGTGAGAGTAATGAACAAGAGAATTTTCTTTCAGCACTTTCTAAAAATTTTGAACCTTTTGTGTGCTTTTATTTCTCCTTTTCTTTTTTTGTGCCATTCATGTGGGATTTTAAAGAAAGGGTTTATCTGCAAATGCTGTAAACTATTCTTTTTGTGTGTGTGAATTGACCAGCATAACATTGGGATCAAATTAATATCATTTGCATTATTGTTTTGAAATATCATTTTCAGAGAGATGACCCCTGTCTTACTGCAAGCAATATGTAGAAGAAAAATAGAAAAATTGAACATTTGAAAAAATTTTCATTATAAAGGTAAGACCAAAAGTAAAAACAACTTCCAGAAGATCAAGGAAAGCATGCATCAATGGCAAGAAATATCTCAGCATATTGCATCCCTGTGCAGCATTAACTTTTTACATTGTTCATCAGTGGACAACAGGTTCCAGGAAAAATGTGAAATATTATGAAGTGACCTGGTCTAGTGGAAGGGGTTTGAACTAGAGGATCTTTAAGGTCCCTTCAAATTCAAGCCATTCTATGATTCTGTGACCTTAAGCTGCTTTCCAGAATATTGCACAAGTTGTGAGAGAAGTCATGAATATGTTGGTGGGAATAAAGGTTGACCTTTCGGTAGTATTGAGAAAAATGAGAAAAAAAATTTAAATAGCTTTTGCTCAAAACAAAAAGAGAGCAGGTATCAGAATAAGAAGCAAAGCAAAGACTGTTCTTTCAATCCATGTATTTGCATTCATCAGTCCTAAATTATTTCCCTCAGGCCCTAATGAGGAAGATGGTTGAGTAGTATTTCTCTGCCACACAGGAGTGCTGGGAGAATAAGTGAACATTAAGCCACCACTGTGTTCCCAGCACCAGTTTATGCTGACGTTAGCAAAGTAAGGACAAAAGAACAGGCCCTGATCATAATTTATCCATATGGTTAAATTTTTCAGAGCCATTTTGTTGCAGGTCAACTAAAAGTTTTCCAGAACAATTCCTGGACACAGTATGGGAGTTAAACCTGGCCCAGAAGCAATTCTGCATAGACAGATGCAGCCACTCTCTTTGGACAGCACATTTGAGAGTATGGCTGTGGTAGGATGGTGCCAGCTGGCCTCAGGGCTGGAGAACATTGACCTGGCACAGGAGACGGGTCTGTGCTAGTTTAGTACCTCCATGCAGCATTGGTGGGCCAGGTTCACTGCCTGCCTAAATTACTCTGGCACACTGAGCATTTGGGGGAAACAGTGAGCTCGGTTTTATGCAAGCGTCAAAGGAGAGAGGCAGCAAACTCAAGATCATCTGGGATACTGAGGTACTGTCTTGACACATCATCAAAATTCAGGTTAGAATGACCCCATATGCAAGAGTCCTGTAACCAAGGAGTACTGCAGCCACGTATCATAACCAATACAGCACCACACCATACATTGTGTGCTGCCTTCTACATTTTCCCTGATTACTATGTAGAGGTATCTAATATACTGCAGTAGTAGTTTATATTTCACTTTCACTTCTAGAGATAGTGAAAGGCCAAGATCTGCACTAACAGTGCCATGTAATGCAGAAATATTCTGTATCTTCACCACTTCACCACTCACTCATTGACCTAGAACTGGTTTTCAAATTATCTTTTAACATAATGCATATACTTCCTGAGGGTCTAAAGAAAAAGACGTGTCCCTGGATGACTAGTACTTTGGCAGACAGGTAGACTTGGGGCTGGCCCTTCCTTAGGCTTCCTCACTCCTAGCTCTTTTTTCAGTTTAGGAAGAGGGATTTTGGCCATCTTAACATTCTGGGTCAATGTTAATGATGCCTTATCCCAGACTGACTCATTGATAGATGATTGGGGTGACTTGTTGGAAAATGACAGACTTCTGATGATGTCTCCATGACTTCCCAAAGAATGAAGGCTATGGAAATCATTTAATCATGAGCAAGCCTTAAGAGGAGTCTGAGGGCAGCATCACATCCACTTGAAGGAAACCAAGTTCAGAGGATTTGGGATCTGTCCACTGTTGTCATACTTTGTCTCTCCTGTCCCTAGGAAGAGGCCTTCAAAGACTTCTCTGGAACATTCCAAATCCAGCTCATTCACTGAGCTAGTCCAAAGACTGACTAGAGGCCAAGCAACCAGAGCACCTCTATGCAAGCATGTCTCTGAGGTAAAGGTTTAGCAAAACTGTCTATCCTCCTTTTGCTTTGGAGTTACATTTTTGGGAGTAGTGTGCTTACTGTTGTTTTATTCATGTCAGTTGCCTGAATTACCCCAACATAAATCTTACATCAGAGTAAGCATAAACTGTTAGATTGGGCTGTACCTGCTGTGCAATCTAACAGAATTGTGAGGTCTCAGTTCAGTGGTCTTCTATGGTGGCCAGCAATGGACAAGAATTGTCATGGATGCTTCAGCTGAAGGCTGAGGCAGCCACAACCTATATCCCCATTGAACTGGCAGTTTTAAACTCTGCTTAGTGCCACCAGTGGCTTCTGAAGTACCACTGTGAATCCAGGTCTTCAGAAGCTGGCTCCTGGATACGGTCCTTTGCCCACAGTCTGAAGTAGCTAGGGAAGCTGAAGTGTTTGTCTTGGACAACTGTAACAGCTTTGATGGTTGCTGGGACAACATGTTGTCACTTAACAACATAGCTTTGCCTCTGACTGACTGCTCTAAGAATAGCTTTTAATTACAGAATCTGCTCCCTCCCCTGCCCCCAGCCCCCGCCACTGCTTCTGCTGCACACAGGCCTGAGGAGGAGTCTCCACTTCTCCTGACAGTCTGAGTCACATCCCTGGATGCTGGTCAGCTCTGATTCCAAGCCAAGCCTTTGGACTTTCTGCAAGGGGAATATTTATAACCTTGGCTCCTGAAAGGAATACACAGGGTAAATATATGTGTACATATCCCATAAGCACAGAGGCCTGAAGGAGCAACACGGAACAGCAAGGAGCAGCATCTGCACCAGGCAGAAGTCTCGGTCAGCAACGTCTGGCAGGCTGCACCGACTGCCTGGGTCTATACAAGCTGCCAGGCTATAGCAGACTAGTGAAGAAATTTGTCACCAAGGGGTCCATCCTCTTTGTCATATTTACTGTTTTTCCCCCACATGTTGGCAGATAATAACACACGTTACTTCACATATAAATGTGTGACCTGAGCTCAGGAGTCTTGTGCTAGCCCTTACCAAGGGTGAAAAAGAAAACTTTCATTTGAAAGTGTGGTACTTCTCAGGCATTCTCATGTGCCGCACTGGGACACGCACCCAGGATTCAAAACTGTGTAGAAAAGGAAGACAGACATCTTGAAGATGCAGAAGTTTAGGTTAACCTGTTCTCTGCACAGATATTTCAAATAAATATTTTTCATCTTGCACCCCTCCTTCTGTATATCTTTCATTTGGAATAAACGCTGGTAAGTGCAGGGAAAGACGAGGAGGCAGTCAGAAAAGCAGGGTCTGCCTGGCAGAAAAAGTGTTTATCCGGGGTGTGGGAAACAGAGGCTGGAGGCCTCATAGGCACAACTGAGTTAAAAAACATGAAAACAGCATTGGCAAGAGCAACTGGCCACTTAAAACCAGACTTTTGTGGGTTGTGAGGGTGAAAAGACAGACTAGCAGCCGTGCTGGGCTGTGTTTGGGAGAGAGCAGCTCTTTGTACACCAGTGTTGTGTGCATTTTACAGATGAAGCTGAAAAGGGCTGCATGAGGGTGTGGCAGCAAGAAGAGTGTGAGATGAAGGCATATAAGCCTCCATGAGAAATTTTATTCGCTTTAGCTGGTATTTTTATTGTGTGTTTTGAATAAAGAAAATTGGGTGAGGAGTACACTAGAAAAGGAATGAGCACTGAGTGTGGGGAACAGCTGGAGCATTTCTGACATACACTTCTTTTACTTGCCACCCTATTTATGGGTCTGTAGGAATGTGGAGGGGAAAAAAAAGTTTACTGCTTTAATATTTCTTGTGAGCAAAATCCATACAGGATCCATCTCGGAATGTGAGAGCAGAGAACAAAAGGATGTGTCTCTGTGCCAGTTTGTGATGATTAACTTGAGTATATGGTTTGTCTATATTATGATTTAAAGTTGCTGGACTCTTTTCCCTTAGGTGTTCTTTATATATACAGACATATATAAAGTCCTTCCACCCCAAATATTAAATAAAACTTTAAGAGGAAAAACCACTCTGTATTCAGTTAAACAGAAATTTTCTTTGTGTGTTTTTGTTTGTTTGTTTGTTTTGGATTTTTTAGTTAAATATTTATTTAAATTGCACTTTCTTTAGTTTTATGGCAAGAATTAACAGAGGGTCTGTTACAAATAGTCTTCCAAGTCCAAATAGTCTTTCTCCTGGCATATAATCAAGCATTTGGCAGAATGAAGACTTTTTCTGCCATGTTTCATTGGGCAATGGAACATTTCCTTGATATCAGTAGAGATGAGAAGAGTAGAGAAAAACTGAGCCTCTTGCTCACAGTCTTCTGTGGCAGAATATGTAAGAAATTTGCAAGTCCACCCTGTATCACAAGGCTATTTGCAGCTTGGCACATGCTGAGAACACATGCCTGGGTTTCAGTACGTGAAGGGAGGTTTGCAGTTGGGTTACAGACAGGAGAAAAACAGTGGAAAAGATCCCTATCAGATGGGGATGAAAATGGGGGGAAAATCCAGATTTGGCACAATTTCTCACCTTTCTCCCTACGTCTCATGTGGGATCAACATATAGGAGGAAACCTGATGCACTGTGAGGATATTTCATGAGCCACAGGTCCTGAGAAATACCAGCTTTACACCAGAGCACTGAAGACTGTGAAGTCTTCATGGTTAAACGTGCCAACTGTGATGCTCACTGGGGCTGTGAGATTCTACTGAGATGAAACATCTAAAACAGGCAGATTGCGCTAGCAGCAGAATAATTTGGTCTCCACTGAGTATATTTTCTTGAAAAAGAGGCCCTCATCAACTTTACACTAGCCTGATAATTTCCATCAGATCTGGCAATAGGAGTAAATAAGAGAAATTCAGCCTTCATTAAGAAAGTGCAGTTTTGAGTCTTCATCATTGACGTCATAAGAGGATACTATTGTTGACTTAGACTAGCCGTAAAGTTTTAACTGTATTGAACAGACAACTCTTTGTTTGATTCAATGACTGGCTATAGAAACAATTCAAATTGCTTCTATAGAGGATGTGACCAATTAGAAAAAATAAATTCAGTCTGTTAGAGTTTTTTCTATTCACTGCTCTTGAATACTTGTATAGTTAAAGGGCTATGAGAAGCTTGTTTCACTCCAGAAGCCACAGCTCATTTCTTCAAGAGAGAAAGTTCATTTTGGGATCAAATTGTTATAATTCTGGAGCACTGAAGCCAATAGCAATTTTGTAGATGATTTGAATGGGAGCATGAAGAGTTCTTTCCTAAAGATGTAGTGTACAATTTTGTGGTTGAATAATCATAGAAAAGACAAATCACAAAGTTTAAATAGCACTTTCCTTATGTCAAGTAATTAACCCGTAACTCTTTGGACAAATTGTAGTTCAGATTGCAGAGAGACAGTTAGTTTTTAAGAACTAATAATTTAGGAAAAATGCTATAGTTTGAATGGCTAACATAAATCTTTTGAACACCAAATATTTGATTTAAAAGATTTATAGATGTTTTTTCTAGCTCTATATCTCATACATTACCACAGAATATAAATAATCACAAATAAATGTAAATGTACATTCATAATGCTTATCACATAACGTACTTTCAACAGTAGCAGTGTATTTTAGAATGCAAGTAGGTATATGATAAAACAATAGTATACAATTTTGACATTTTGGTATAGTCAGAAGTAGCTTTATTCTCAAATACAATTAATTTTGCTCTGCATGTGCTCTTGGGATGAAACATTTACTGTTAGAATTGAAGATTAACATAGTAGAAAACAAAAAATGGGGGTAAAATATGGTACCAGTTTGTATAATGGCACGTTATATACAGCTGTTTTGAATTACCTTACCTTTTTATTGATGTGTCCAGAATTTCTTTCTTGCAGCTGAAACATGTGGGGGCTTTTAAACATACAAACTATAGCAAATTGCAGATGAATTGGTCCAGGAGGATACTTTAAAAAAAAGTCTCTTAAGATATATTGTTGAAATTAGAACATGAAACAATGGAGGTACCAGAGGAAACTTTGACCTATTGGAATTCTATTTAAACTACTGTAACAGTAGTCAGATCGTGAAGTCAGATTCTCACAGTATTTACTTCTTGATAAGACTTTTACTTGGGCTACTTAGGCAATGCTAAGAAATAATTATATTCATTAACTATTTAATGTAGCTTTTCAAAATATAGTTGAGTCTTTGTCTTCGATGCTAAAAAATATGGATACTTTACTTGGATTAACTGAAAAATACATGCAACCCTGGAGTAAAATCAGACATTATAGACAAGGCACTGACTGTTAAGTAAATAAACATGATCTGTGTATATACAGGTAACCTTTTCTGTACCATTTCGTACTTAATTTGACACCTTGATTGTGTCAAAATGGTGGGCTGGCATTAGTTGCATTGAGATGTAGCTGTATTCTTGTACCTATAAAAGCAAATCCTTGGAAGAAGCAATCTGACTCACTTTCCAAACTGGAAGCCTGCCACTAAAGTGCTGCAGTTATAGAACCATATAGTTTACACTAATTGGTTTTCCTTTTTGGATTATACTGGCTACTGCTATTTTTCTGAAGCTTCATTTTCTATAGGAATTACAGTCTTCCATAATCTACTATTTAAATAAGACTTACAATATTAGTAGCAAAATTACAAAGTTCCCCACATTTATTGTCAGTACAAGTCAAAACTGATTCGTAGAGGGTCACAAATAATGCTTAACTTTACTATTGTTCCCACTTCAGGAACAACATTGTAGGTACAATGGTACTTACAGCACTACAGGATTAGGAATTTCTGAGGGGTCCATTCCATTATGAACAAGAGGATAGAATTTACAGCATGAATAAAGGTGACACACAAATGAGTGAAATAGTGAGGATTTTTAATTTCACAATTTTACATTTTAAAGAAAAAGGTATGCCTCTCATTTTATAGATATAGAGATATACAATTCACATCTCAGTTTCATGTTTCAAAAATAAAGCAAAAAGTCATAGGAAGATGAAATGGGCTCCTGAAAAGACTCCTTTTGAAATAAAGTCAACTAGTTTTTCAAAAAGACTGTCTCTTTCATTATAAGTATTATGAAATAACTGCAAGAATGATGCAATATTTGTTTCTCTATCAATTTGCATCCTTTTTGTAGATAAGTTTTTTATTCACTATATTAATTTATTTCACGTTTTTAAACACAATAAAAAGGACAAAAATCCTCCACTTTCTCTTTCGCCTCTTTGTTTTCAGAGAGGCCTGAAATTTCTAATAGAGAGAACATCAAGAATCTGAGCGTTCAGTGTTTTCCTACCTATGTGAAATACCAGTGATATAAGTTCTGTCTCTTTGGAAAGTATTTCCACGAACTTTCAAAATTATAAGAGCATTTGAAAGGTGACCAAAATACAGTATTCATATTTTAAATGTCTGTAGTTTGTTTGAACCTTGGCAAGAGCAGTTTACAAAAATAAAAAAGTATAGAAGAGAACGTATAACTGCATGGAACAAGAATATTTCAGATTTTATCTGTCTATTAGCATTACAGTTCGAGGAGGTGAAGAGATTTCTTTCCAAATTCATGTATTGAATTTGCCACCTAAAAGAAAAAATATGGTAAAAACTATTTTGGAACTTCTCTGCAGTTTTGCACAGCAAAGTGGTGCATGATCTAAAAAAGGCCAACTCATGTAGGATCATGCTCTTGCTACCACAGGTATGCTTTAATGGCTGATTGCATGTCCACCACATCACATTTGGAAGTCTTTCAGATTGCTGCCAGGTTTCCAAATAAACTAATAGAAGAAAGAAAAAGACAGAAAATCTGTGTGAAAGGTTCAATAAAAGGCGAGGTAAAATGACCTGCCGATAGAGACTCAGTAACAATTTCAGATTTACTTTAACTCTGAACAAAGGATTCACATTTGCAAACACTGGTAGGCATCTGAAGCGCTATGGGGAATATAGGACAGAAGCTGGATGCTTCTGTCCTGCTGACCTTGATGCTCACAAAACTCTTCCATGAGACAAACTGGAAACATGCTTTGCATCAGTTATACCATTTCAACTTCAGGGAAAATCAATTACTGGGGAGGACAGGAAAAACAGAAGCACAAGGATTTATTGTGGCAGAACTTAAGATTCTCTCTGCTTGAGTGGCTTCTAAAGAAATCACTGCAGTCACAAAGGTCTGATTCTTGTTATTCTACAAATTATTTGCAAAATCAGGACTGGAAATAAGTTTTTTGAAAAAGAATATATATTGGGGAAAAAAACCTCTGTATATGTTTGGTTTTGAGCTAACAGTAGGAATCTGATTTATACTTACTGTTCTGTGATCACTTCTGTGTTGCTGCGATGCCATTACTTAGTGACTAAAAAGCAAAGCAAATTGTATGGTTCTCTGATGCTTAACAGACTGATGCCCTCTCACATCTTTCCTCTCTACTTGCTGATTTAGGCACTGTGTCTGAAGGCACTTGATGGGTATCCCTAGAAGCCTGAAAACTTAGGTGCTTTCTCTTGACTCATCTTCTAGCCAAATTGTATACATGAATAAAGAGATGCAAGCATCCCTAGATATTTTCATCTTTTCTGAAGATATATCTTATCTGATATAGATGGGATGAAACTCATTCTGAAATTTTTTTTTCTCTCTTTGTGGATTATAGAAAGGAACTAAATATCTAGTCTAGCACGGAAGTATTGTTTTAGCCACATAAAGCTACTTAAGACAAAACCTGCTTCTGGTTTACTCTATGTTTCTTCTCTGATGCCACTCGAAGATCATTCTAGAAGTATGACAGAGAGCATATTTGTGCAACTCTAGAACTCTAGAACAATGTAAAATTGGCAGTATAATGTATACAGGCCCTTGTTAATCTAAGGTGTCCCATTATCTTCACTATATAATCTCAGTAAGAAATCTGATTTTCATCAGATATATCAAGAAGCTGCCTTTCTTTTTTTCTTTTTCTTTTTCTTTTTCTTTTTCTTTTTCTTTTTCTTTTTCTTTTTCTTTTTCTTTTTCTTTTTCTTTTTTTTTTTAATTTTTTTAATAGAGGTTTTACGTAGTGAGTGAGAAGATCTCTACGTGAGAATGAAAGGGATGCTTTAAAGGAAAACAGTTATTCCTATGTTTATTAGCCATCACCTACATTATCTTCTGAGTGCCACAGTTCTAGCAGTGGCATGATACAAAACACAGAGTCTTTGTGAATATAGCTTCTTGGGTTGTTTTCTTTGTTGTTTTTCTTTTCTTTCTTTTCTTTTTTTTTTTTCATAGGAACATACTCATCGTAAGTATGGTATCTCAAGTATATCTCTGCCCCTCAAAGTTATACATGGCAGATAAGAATGACCTGGAAGGCAATGTGGACAGCTAAATTTATGAAGACCACTTTCTGACTGTAAAACATCTGTCTGAGGATCCCGCCAAAAATCCATCGTTGGCTAGCTGGCTAGCAATTACATGCAAACATGCTGTACCTGCATGTCAAATACAAACCAGCTGTAAGATCACTGGTGCTGATTCATCTGCAGAACACACCATAAGCAATTCATTTAACTTACGATGAGATAGAGTTGAGTTGCGTGATGAAGAAACAAGAACAGTAAATCGGCTGCCATTCAGCTATGCCTTTAACTGAATGAACATCCTTGGATCACACACACACGTGCCGTTGAACTATTACACACAGGAGCTTTGAAAGGGTGAAGGAAATGAACGACTGAAACTGGGGTGTCTTTTACACAGTTAATTGATCAGAAATCAGGTTTTCTAAGGGTAAAGAAAAGTATGTGTTTGCAGCAATTTTTCAAGCCCCCTGCACAATTTCTACACTAAATGGTGCATCTGTTCATGTTGGCAAACCTCGGTCCAGCTCAGTCTGAGCTCTTCTGGACTGCAGTGTAAATCCTGCTGAGCTCTTCAACTCCAGGGGATTAGAGGCTCACAAATCACAGATCAGAGCAGAGGTCAAAGCCACAGCATTTCAGGGGTCTTAAACTGAGATCCTTAAAATCTCTCTGGGCCTGCAGATTGCTCAAGTCATTCTGCATTAAAGGTTTGGGAAAATGCTCTTTCCACTTTTTTTTTATTTTTTTTTTTGGGGTGTGTTCTCAGATGTTACGCATGTGTAACTAGCAGCTATTAACTATTTTCCATTAGAAATCATCACAATAACCTTCAACTCAAAAGAGTTGTCAGTGATTCCAAGCAAAGGTTTAGAATGGAAACCATTAAAACCATACCTTTGGTTGCTAAAGTTGTGGAAGAAATATGCAATATAATTATGTCTGTGCTAGAGGAAGACATCTGTCTAGTTTCTCTAGTACTAAGCAACACTGATTATGCTCAGCTAACAGTATGTATTGTACTCACATATCATGAGACCCTTTTTAACTTCAAAGGATTTGGGTTTATGCCCTTAAAATCCTAATCTATAAGACTTTTGCTATTTCCTCTCGGTCACAACTCTTGAACTAAAAAGAAAATATTATCAGGAAGTTCGTTTCCTTTCACTCATCTTTCTCTTAAATTTTATTTTCCCTAACCTTGCTATTTTGGGTTTTTTTGTGGTTTTTTTTTTTTCTTTTCTTTTTTTATTAAATAACTCTTCTACTAATTGTGCTTATACTTGGAATGGACTTTTCAGCCACTGTTTCTTTTAGTTAGATATATGTTAGGATTTTTAATATTTAAAAGGTTAACTTTTATCCCTCTACCCACCACATCCCCCCCCCCCCCCCCTCCTCTTCTTTTTTTCCTTCNCCCTTAATTTTCATCTTGTGCCTCTCTGTACTACCAGGTTAAAGCCTGGGCTGGAACTAGAATTGTTAAAATACCACTAGTATTTACGATCTGTCTGGAACTTTCTGAAATACTGTGAGAAAGACCATTCTTGTGTGATTTCCAGCTTGGTCTTAAGATTCAGATAAGATCAGGATAACAATCCAAACTTTTTAGTGATGTTGATCCAAATATTCTGAGATTTCTTCATCACTATAAAAAGGCACAAATATACTATGTAGTATATGTATCAGTCCAATGCGTTTTGTCCTCCTGTGTTTTCTCATCATATATCCCATTCAGTTAGGCCAATGTCCTTTAGCATCATTAATAAGTTGTAACAACTTTAGCCTGTTTATTTTGACCCCAAGAAAACAAAACATGCCAAAAGTAATAAGACCGTGTTCAGACTCTTAAGCCATCCGCTTTTGTTTCTGAGATGATCAACAAGTCACTTTCTACACTGTCCCACCCTGGCTTCCTACTCAATGGAAGAAAGTAGCTTTGATGTCTAAATTTCCCATGTTTAGTAACAGACAAGAATCTGGCCCATAGAAATCAGATCTATCAAATTTTGGCGGAAGACTCACCAAAAATGACGGTTACCTATTAAGTCCAGCACAAAATCACCACTACCACAGCATATCATCTCAGCACAGATCATCTTCCCTTCTTCCACATTGCACACATCTAGATAGGCAACTATTTCACAGAATCATGAAAAATTCCACACTTTTATGCCTGCTTAAACTGTCACATCTCAACATTGTGAGGCCTGGTCATCAATGTCAGATACAATTGACAACATAAGCCCATTTGTAAAAAGCACCCTTGCTTGTTGAAGTAAGTTTTGAGGGAAAAAACTCTCATTTTGGAATAGAACATTTTGAAGAGGATCACCAGAGAACTGATCCTATGAAGACAGGCTGAGAGACTTGGAGCTGTTCATCCTGGAGAAGAGGAGGCAGTCTTCCAGTATCTGAAGGGGGCCTACAAGAAAACTGGAGAGGGACTGTTTATGAGGGAGTGCAGGGATAGGAGAAGGGGTAATGGTTTTAAACTGAAAGAGGGGAGATTTAGATTAGATATTAGGAAGAAATTCTTTCCTGTGAGGGTGGTGAGACACTGGAACAGGCTGCCCAGAAAACTTGTGGATGCCCGATCCCTGGAAGTGTTTGAGGTCAGGCTGGATGGGGCTTGGGGCCACCTGGTCTAGTGGAAGGTGTCCATGTCCACACCAGAAGGATCAGAACTTGATGATCTTTAAGGCCTCTTCCAACCAACTATGTTTCAATTGCATTTGCCATCATCACTATCTCAGTCTTCTGTTGTGAGTTTGGCTGGTTTCTTTCCCTTTGGCTGTTATGACCATTCTTTGCTGAACTATATACTTTTAACAATCTGAAAGTCTTCTGAACTCTTCTCCTTATTCTTGGCAGCTTATCTTCATGCTGAAGAGAAAGGGAAAATTTTAACATATATCTTGTTCATATCTTGTTCTGTTATATTGTGCTTTGTCTTATCTCAAATTCTAAAACTGATAGGAGTTGCATCTCTGTATTCTTTTTCAGTTGCTAAAAGTTATTAGAAGGGCCAGGCCTGTAAATATGGGTGATATATTTTCCACTGGTTTCCATTAAAATACATTGTTTGTCATAAAAATAAATTAACTAAGCAGGAATATTGGTGTCTAATTTCAGCTACATATTTTTTTTTCAGTGCTACAGTGGATACTTGTCTTGTTGCAACAGCATCGAACAGATTTTGAATATTAGGTGCTGAAGGGTAGATCCTCAAATTTCTGAATGTTTATCTCAGATAAACACTCAGAAATCCAGCTGCCTGACATACCTGCTAAGTCCTTTTCAGTCTATAAAACAACACAAGTGGAAATTTAATGTGAGCAATGATTACGTGAGTTCTCTGGTACATTGCAATTTATGTTGGATTTATGCAGTTCTTGTTTTTTAGTTTCCATCTTTTCATACCTTTTCTTTGCCTTCATGTTGGATTTAGGACTTTTTGGCTGCTCTTTTGGGTAACAGCTTGTGAGGGGAAAAGATCTCTTTCTAGACTCAAACCTTTAAATGTCAGGCCTGACTGTGGTCTTCAAATCTGTATGAGAAGAATCCCTTCTTTTAAGTACTTATTCATTCAAAGCAGAAGATGAACTAACCATTTCACACAGTCACAGAATCATCATGGTTAGAAAGGACCTCTGAGATCACTGAGTCCCACCATGTACACACAAAAAAAACCCTACAATCCACTACAGCTTGCCCTGAAGCACCGTATCTGCATGTTTCTTAAATACCTCCAGTGATGGTGACTCAACTACCTCCCTGGGCAGGCTGTTCCAGTGCCTGATCACTCTTTCAGTAAAGTAATTCCTCCTAATATCCAATCTACACCTTCTATGCCACAACTTCACACCATTACCTCTGGTCTTGTCTTTATTCACTTAAAAGAGGCCAGAACCCACCTCTCTACAACCTCCTTTCAGGTAGTTGCAAAGGGCAACGAGGTCTCCCCTCAGCCTCCTCTTCTCCAAACTAAACATGCCCAGCTCCCTCAGCCTCTCCTCATAGGACTTGTTCTCTAGACCCCACACCAGCCTGGCAGCTCTCCTCTGCACAGGCTCCAGCACTTCAATGGCTTTCTTGTAGTGGGGGGCCCAGAACTGAGCACAGCACTCGAGGGGAGGCCTCACCAGTGCCGAGTACAGAGGCACTATCCCTTCCCTACTCCTGCTGGCCACAGTAATCCTGATACAAGCCAGGATGCTGCTGACCTTCTTGGCCACCTGAGCACACTGCTGGCTCATGTTAAGCTGACTGTCCACCAGCACCCTCAGGTCCTATTCTGCTGGGCAGCCTTCCAGACACTCTTCCCCAAGCCTGTAGTGGTGCCTGCGGCTGTTGTGACAGGACCTAGCACTTAGCTTTATTGAACCTCATACAATTGGCTGCGACCCATTGATCCAACCTGCTCAGGTCCCTCTGTAGAGCTCTCCTACCCTCAAGCAGATCAGCACTCCCACCTAGTTTGGTGTTATCTGCAAACTTGCTGAGGATGCACTTGATCCCCTCATCCAGATCGTCGATAAAGATATTAAACAAGACTGCCCCTAGAACTGAGCCCCGAGGGACACCACTGGTTACCAGCCACCAACAAGATTTCATCCCATTAATCATAGCTCTCTGGGCACACCCATCTTGCCAGTTCTTAATCCAGGGAAGAGGACATTTGTCTATGCTATGGTTTGCCAGCTTATCCAGGAGAATCTGTGGAAGACAGTATCAAAGGCTTTACCAAAGTCCACATAAAAGAATGACCACACCCTTTCCCCCCACCCAGAAGGTGGGTCACATGGTCATGGAACGAGATCAGGTTGATTAAGCAAGATCTCCTTTTCGTAAACCCATGCTGGCTGGCCCTGATCCTTGGCTGCCCTGCACTTGCCATGAGAGCTCACTCAAGACGATCCTCTCCACAATCTTTCCTGGTACTGAGGTCAGAAGCTTTCAAACCTAAAGAGGCCCTGCTCATCCATTGTCATGCAATGGACAAGAACAATTTAATGATTCCTCCACAGTGCAAATTATTTTGCTATTCCACTTGTTCATCCCTTATATTTCTTTCAGCAGAACCTCTCTTTTCCTCAGTAAGCCATTGATATAGACTCTTTGTAGGCTATCATCTTATTATGGTATGACATATTTACATATTTTTTATATGGATTAATCCCAAATAATTTGATTTGGGATTAAATTATTTCTAAAATAGGTCCAAAAGCACCTTTAGACAGGAAACTTCTTTGTAGTTCAGCTCCACCAGATACATGGGGCCTAAAGACCAGTCTGGAGATACAACATTTTTTCAAAAGGTGGTCTTTCTCCTATGTTCAAAGGGAAAACCAGGGCCTGGACCACATCTGCAGAGACCAATTTAGATCCTATTAACAGTAGAGAAAACAAAAATAGGGGTTTTGATAAGAAAGGTGTTGCAGATATATCATGTAGACTTCTCCAAACTGTGCATAGACCTTTTATTTACCAGTATGATATGAAGTTTCTGTATCATTTGACTGCTTTAGCTTAATTTAATCTTTCCACCCCTCATCCACTTTTTTTTTTGACACAACATTCTGAGTGGTACAGTTGGAGAGAAAGGCTTGACCTAGGTGAGGGAAGAGTCATAGAGATTTGCTCTGGGGACTGCACCAAAGAACTTGAAGGAGCAGGAAAGTTAACAGGTGAGTTCCAGTGGGACAGCGGAAACTTAGAAAATATAAATGGGTTCACGATTTCCAGAAATGAATTCCCCTTGCCATAAATCATTCAATGACATAGGCTCAGGTCCTCATCTAAAGGATGTTTTCTTTCTATTTCTCCAGGGTCACTAAAGTTCCTTTAGGCAAAGATTAAAATTTATCTGGTTTTATATTTATTCAGAACACATACAAAAAGACAGACTCCTTATATAGCTGTGAGAATAACTGTATATCATATTGCATAGGAGAAATTACACAAGCTGATGAGGAGATCAAAGGCTAATTTATGATCTAGTACTCTTGTATCACAAACAATTAAAAGATCAGTATAATTTGTATGAAGAAGGGGTCCAAAAATCTTGCTAGTTTTCTGTCATACCTTTGTGCCAAAGCACTTTTCTTTGAAATATTTTACATTATATTCAGAACTGTATTTTCTTTCATTTATAAGAAATTTGACACAATCTTGGTATCAGCAGGCTAGCTAAACATCTGATCTGCTGAAGCAATCAACTATTCAAGTCAAATTTTTGTGATCTGCTGTCCAAAGAGGAGCAGTGAGCTAGGTATGCTGTGAAGGTCCTGCGATTGGGTCTCCACAACCCCATACAGTGCTACAGTCTTGGGGAAGAGTAGCTGGAAAGCTGTCTGGTGGGAAAGGACCTGGAGTTGTTGGTCAATAACTAGCTGAATATGAGCCAGCAGTGTGCCCAGCTGGCCAACAAGCACCCTGGCCTCTGTAAGAAACAGTGTGGTGAGCAGGAAGTGATAGTCCCCTTGTACTCGGCACTGGTGAGGCTCCACATCGAGTACTGTGTTCAGTTTTGGGCCCCTCACTACAAGAATGACATTGAGGTGCTGGAGCATGTCCAGAGAAAGGCAACAAAGCTGGAGAGGGGTCTAGAACTCTTTTTCAACCCAAGTGATTCTATGATCCTGTGATTCCATGAGAAAATTCAGGAGTCCAGCACTGATAATTCTACATAAGGTAGAATTTGGCGGTCTGAAAATAACAATTCCTCAAAAAAGAGTATTGTTTCCCTACTTGTTTTTACATTTTAAAAGTGTACATTCATTCTTCACAGATTACCTTTATTCCACAATCTATGTTTCATATGCTTCATCTTAGAGATATTTTAAGTACGTCTATCATATCAAACTACTTAATGATTTAATACATACATTCATTTCTGCCTGATGTCTTCAAATGCAAACCACATATCAAATTATTCTACATAAAGTTCAAATACACATCTTAAATTCTGACTCTCATAGACCTTTGTTTATGTGCCTATATGCATACTTGCACATGCAGAAAAAATAGAGTTTCTAGTATATGGATGTCTACATTCTACTCAGAAACTTCTATATAAGACAGAGTAATAGAAAAGCATGTAAATGATTTCTTGTACACTTGCTCTTCTCCCTTACTAGGATATAGAATTCTCTGCTGGAATGGGATTTAAAAAAAAAAAAAAAGAAAAGTATAGTTCATAGTTCAGACGTGATTTATCTTGTGCATGCAGCACCAGTTATAGCAAAATTTTTATCAAAAAGTAAGGGTTTGCAAGTTTTTGTTTGTTTTGGTTTTTTTTTCCAAAAGACACTCAGAGTCCAGATTTAATTAATCTTCTCTGGAAGTTCATGCAGCAGTCAGATACACTCAAATGACTCTACTCTGTCCTCTGTTCTCGTATTGTTCCTTCTGGCTCCATTATGTGCCTGGTCTCTGACAAGCACAACAGCCTTGGCAGGTCCTTGATGGAAATGCAGTCTTAAATGAAGCTTAGACCTGGTTCATGACTAGTTTTGAATGAAAGAATTTACATCTGGAAATTGCAGAAAGGCCATAATTTACACTGAAGATAAAGTTTGATGTATAGCATAAATAGAATTGAAAAGTTTGTGTTGTTTCAACAGAATGGTCTATTAATGTATGGCCTGGTGTAGCCAGCTATAGATAAATATATATATACACATGTATGCACATAGATATGGATATACATAAACTTCTTACAAACACTGCAGTTCTTAGAATGACAGAGTCAATCCTGGAAGTGAAATTCAAATTGAAAAGTATTTTTTGTCCAGCTCCTCACTGTAAAAGGTAAAGAAATATTGAAGGATTTTCTTTGGTTAGAGTTTTTAAAATAATATAGCTTTTCCTGTTATTGATTAGTAGCTATATAATTTTATCGTAGTCCCTCCTTATTCACTGTACAAATATTCTCATTAGATATTGACTTTAATAATGGGTGGAAGTCTGGTTGCATTAAGGAAGGATTTCTGACCTTGATGAACTGAGAGTTTCAAAAAGATTATTAAAATTGGAGAAAAAAAAATATTTACAAGGTAATGTTATTGTTATATGTAAAAGGTTCACCTTCATGTTCCATTTGAACACTAACACCTCATTTGCCAACAAAGTCCCTGATCCGCTGCCTGAACTGTGATAAAATGAAAGCCCCACCAGACTCTGCAAAGTCAGAACTTAACTCAACAGTACAAATATATAATTAAATAAATACTTACAAACAACTTTTCCCAACAAGGGATGAATGTGTAGTCCTTGACGCTAAAAGATTAATGAGCGTCTAAGAGCTGCATTGTATAAACTGGTAAGAAATGCTCACTTTAGACCTAATGACTTTTCTCTAATTAAATTGTGCATAATTTATAGCAGATGAAAGCCCTCTTGCTGACTGTCATTTGCTGTGTGGTCATTCCCTACCTTGTATTTGTCCAAACATTCTTCTGAATTATCCAACTGTTAAACTATTTCGTGTCAAAATGTTTCTGGATTGGTACTTAGAGTTTTTATGTTTCGTGCTTAACTTTGGTCTGTAGTTTCTCCATACATAAATACATCAACTTATATTAAAAACAGAGCCTTTATCTGCACGAGTTTCTTGGGGAGTAACTTTCTCTGGTCTATAAGACAAGAAAAATCATTGTTTTCTCTTTGATTTAGAGAGCTGATTTATAAAGGTTTACTTTTAAAGCTTCTGTTTCAAATGTGCTAACTCCAGAGTTTTTATATATTGCCCAGATTTACTTACCCATGTTTAGGGCCTGATTTATAAACTGTGGGCCTTCTGACTCAGCAGGAATCTTTGATTTAGGGCAACACATTACAAGAAACTTTTTTAGTAGCTTAGCATTTAATTGAATTCAGAGAAATTACAAATGGGCAAATGTGAGTGCTTGTTCCTGTTCTGGTTTGGTTTGCTGTTTCAGAGCTTTTACTATAATGGAATATACAAGGGAAAAAAGTATCACTATGATAATGAGGGAATTCCAAAAACCACAGCCCTTCAGTAACTAGTTTCTGAGCTTTTGAATGTCAGTGGAAGTAGGCTTCTAAATCACTTAACTACATTGGAAAACACTTCTTTTTACCTCTGCTACTGTATAAAGACTTTTTTTTTTTCTGTATGTACTTAAACAGATTCACTGTCTATGCTTCCAATTTGCAGCTGAGCCACCAACATTTTGCAGATGGTTTCTCCAACTGGGGTGACATACACACCCTTATTCCTCATTATTGGCACAAAAAGGCCCTGCCAGAGATGTCTGGGATGTACATTTGTGTTGACTGGTTTAGAAGAAACAGTAAAAAATTGCAGAGGTAGTACCATGTTCTCTGTTTTTCTACCTATTAACACAAAAGTGCAAGTCTATGACATCGATGTGTATGACATGAATTATCTGTTTCTGTTTAGTAAGCAGAAACTTTAAAGCTTTATCAACTGCTTGAAGTTTGATATGGTCTGTAATATAAATGGCAAAAACAGCTTTGGGAGAGTAAAATATCTTTAAACTTGTTGTGGTTTAGGTTGGGCTAGCCACTAAATGAATGACAGAGTGCCATGTGTGACACTTTTATGAGAATTCTTTTTCTCCAAACTTAAAAGCCACAGTTTTTGGATGTTAATACCATAAGAGAGTAGCCCCATTATTATATCAGTTGCACTGTGATTTTATTTGTGTGTGTGTGTGCTCCTGGTCTGTCCATATTCCCTTTGTGATCACTTGTGGTTCAGTCTCTGAGTGGGAATGGGTTTCCAAGGTTGCTGTACAGATAATCAGAATAATTTTGTTGGAGCCAGGTAACAGTGAACGATTCAGAAGATCTAGAGGTATTATAAAATGTGCACTATCCCTTACCTCTTCAGACTGCTTGAGACTGTTTGAGAGCAGCAGCAGCAGTTATAGCAAGATCCAAGAAAGGGCAAGGGGAACAAAACACTTTGCTCATACAGCTCTCAACTGTAAAGTATTACAGGATAAAAACTCTAATTATAATAATTTTATATATTTTATATATATCTTTATATATTTTATATATACTTTATCTATACTTTTTGTATATATTTATTAATATATTTATTATTTTCCCTGCAGATGCACAAAATCATGCCCTGTGTTTAAGCAAAATTATTCAGGGCTTGAGTACAACCATAATTTTAAAGAAATATAAAATACAACCTATTTTTTTGAAAGGCACTAATGAAATTTTTGGGAAATTATTTGATTCAGAAAATCAGGATTTGTATCATTATACATTTATTAAAAATTATAAAATGTGTAGAAAATATTAAGCTTGTGCTTTGAGAACATATTTGTATTTTTACAAACCATGCTCTTGTCTCAAAATGCAATGTAAGAAATCTATTTTCATAAGTTTGTGTAACTCTTCAGAGGCCATCTCTTATTCTCCAGCTTCATGTGAATGGAATGTGTTCTGGATCTCCTTATTTGTTTTAGTTATTCAACTGTTTCTAAATCAGCCTCTGTCCTTGCCATTAAATTGTATACTGATGGGATGACAATGGATGCTGTCACTTCAACACTGACTGCGCACACCACATATTGTTTAGGATTGTTTTCTTGGGCGTGAATGCATTTAAATACTCTAGAGCTGAAAACTGCTTTGTGGATAAGAAATATTGCTCAAAACTGATCTTCTCTGTGTGATGTAAACTAAATAAGTAATAATCTGTTTTGTTGAACAAAAGTAGGGAGTCTCTAGGTATTCTTCCAATCTTTTCTCCCTACTCTTACATCTATTCATTCCTTTCAGTCTAACCAACTACGCGCTAGACTTCATAAATTCTTATGTTCATTGCCCCGTGCAAACACTTCAAGCACATGAGCCTTGATTATATATGAAAATTACTTGAACTCATTTCCCTTTCTTAATGTGCAGTCATCAAAAATGGAAATACTTGTAGTAAGATTTCAGCACATCAGTGAAGTCAGCGAACGAGGACAACGTGAGAAAACATCTCCATCTAGTGGTGTTTTCAAGATTTCGCACACGTTGCTGTACCACTGGGTGAGTAATTCAGCAATATCGTAACAATAACATAAGGAGTTAGATTACATTAGTAACACCAGTCTAACGGTGCTGGTATAAATGGTAAGACTTTCTTGTGAAAGAAAAATCCATTTTTGATTGTTTTCAACAGCCTCAATCCTGATTTCAAACCATGGAAGAAAGAAAAGCAGATTTCCTCAAAAATTCAGATCTCACCTGTTAAGAAAGTGGCCATCTCTCTTAATTAAGCCAATTATACTCAGTAGAAATACACAGGAATATCTGTTTAATCACATGCTATGTTCAATCAGAAAAAAAATGGTAGAGGGTTTTATTTCAAAAGATACAAATCATCAATACAAAAAGATTTAAAGGAAGATACAGTGCATTCAGACTTGCGGACAGAAGATGGATCCTGACTTTGCTTCATTTCCTTGAATCATTTAATCACAGTGATCACAGAATAAGGCAATCACTTGGCTTCTTTCTACAACAGGAAGCAAAGGAAAGGAGGAGGACTGGTTTTCACCAGATCAGTGCAATTCCACTGAACTCAAGAAAATTCTTGGATTTTTCCACATCATAAGGATGACCAGAATTTGTCCTTTGGTACCAGAAGTTATCCTGAGAGATTCACCTCTAAAGAGCTAGATCATGTAGACACTACAGACCTCTGCATGTGCAGTGAGAAAGACTTATCTATTTCAGATATAAAAACACCTATTTAGTGAGCTGTGGTGGAGTCTTATAACAAGCAACGGACACAGATCAAAAAGTAGTCTCTATTCCATAGTGGCAGGGACTAAAAAAATTCAGAAACTGAGATGCAAAACACAGAGAAGAAAGTTACTTATGGACAGGGTAAGTCAGGATCCAAAAAGTCACGAGGAGGCAAAGGCAACCTTGGATTGTGACCCCTTACCCTCATATCATTTCTTAAATATGTTTGGAGTTTATTCTTCCCATACCCCTTTGCAGAATTAAGAAAGAATATAAGCTAAATAAACCCTGTTCTTTCATTATGTCTGTTAGCCTTACTGAGTTCATTATTCATGTGTTCTTTCATTAAATGCGTAGTGTTTGTGGTGTGGTCTTCTTTTGCGATAAGCATTTTTCCACAGTCAGACCTTCAATGATTTAACTTAATGGCTCTAAAATGTGTGTGTTTTCCACAGAATTATGTTAAAGTTAAATGAACCACTCCATGTAAACTGAAATTATTTTCCTGAATGTCTTCAGTTCCGTGGAGACATTTAGCTATTTTTTATTTTAGCATCTTTAATAAAATGCTATTGATAAGGGAATAAATTTTCTTATCCAAATTTTGCCTGAGAAATGGTTGTATTAGTCAATTTGATCCAGTGGTCTGAGCACGGATGTTTTGGAGTCCAAAATCTGAAGTCCAGTAGTAACACTGGGTCATTATATGCTATGTTCCTAGACCAGGGCACCAAACTCAATAAACTTGACCAATCTGAGTTTACTTGCTCATGCAAACTGGAGACACTTAGCTGCCAGGCTGTGTAATCTACCCTTTGCAAAGTTAAGCAAAATATAATCACTTGCCAAGAAATTATTTCAAGTGTTGTTCAGTTGTTGGCAGGCATCACCCCTTAGTGCCAGAATGTAAAACCTTGAACTCCTTGGAGTTATCAGGAGAGCTTCCTCTTGTTTCTATTAATTCAAAATTTCATCTAGAAGCTTTTAGCTTCTTCTATGTCATAGACTTTTTAAATTAAACCCTCTTTTTTTCAAAATAGAGAAACAGAGCCATACACAGAACCGTAGATGAACTAATCTACTATGCAAAGCAATATAGCAGTAGAGAAGGGGAGTTTTCAAAGGGTCTTTTGAAACAAGCTGCACAGCCCCATAAACATTTTAGAGGGATGTTTTACTATTCTGAATTTGGATGTGAATTTCCATAATCTTGTATTTAGCCATTAACCTACACTGTTGTAATGATATGCAAGTGACAGGAGAGGGCAGCAGAACACAGTAATGACGCCAGAGCTATAGCAAATGTATCGCTTTTTAAACACGTTATTTGTATGCTTGATGGCTTTTCAATATTCTGTTTCATTCTGGTCCAGCTTAGGTGCCCGAGTGAGGAACATATTTAATTGTAGCTACTAAGGTTTGAGTAGAAAGCCAAGGAAGATACCAACCTCAATTAAGAAATCCAAATTCAAAACCTAGTAAGAAAATTCTACTCACATTACATTTATCCTTTAATTCACATAATGAAAGAACATATGGGCTCAGGCTTACATAAGAGGTACTAAATCCAAGTTCTGTATTTATTGACTATAAGGAGAATGCATCTTGGTTTACTTTGGGAGAACATTTTAAGACTCCTATTCAAGTAAATCATTCGAGCTTTATGCTAAATGCCATTCCCTGTTCATGAGAGAGTTTTGTATTTGTGTGCATCCTTCCCGTGCCAGAGAAATCATCAGCATTCACTTCTGCTCACTGATTTGCAGAAGTGAGGCAATATCAAAGCTCTGCAGTACTCCTGCGTGATAAGTCTGTCAGAGTAACGTGTGCCGCACTCAGTTGGGCAGTATCATCACTATTTGAGACAAATGCTGACTCTTTATAACTGTCACTGTTGGGCCACTAATATATCGAATGCATAGAAACAGCTAATAAATTCCCCCTGTAAAGTCCAGTATCTGAATTGTTCCTGATTTATTATACTGATGAACTGGTGACTTACTGTACTGGCTGTTTGGATTTATATCATGGGTTCGCAAGTCAGCAAAACAATAAATAGCTCTTTCTGGTCAGCTCCTGTTTCATTTTGACTGAAACTGCTGTCACTTGAATCCATGAAAAAGCCCAAGCCCGCAATCCCAGCTCCACAGTCTCTGTCCAGCTTCCCTAACAGATGTAATTCATTCAGTCTATGTGCCTGGAGAGCACACTACAGCATGGGTTTGTTTACCCTGGTTCTGAATTTTAGTGCCACTTGGAAAAGTCTGGAGATGGTAGTTCTCTGCGCATTCTCAGAACAGGGAAAGGAGTAGCAGCAGCTGCATGAACACAGTCTCTTCTTTGGAGAGCCTCACTGACCACGATGAGGGCGAAAAGAGCATTTTTTTCATTGTTAAACTCTTGGCTTTGCTGCTAACATGACCAGCTCCAGTTTTGCCGTCATGTTGCTGCTGCATGAGGGTAATGCTTGCACTGCAAACTGAGCTTTACTGCCTCGCATCACACATTATTCATGTCTGCAATCAAACCACCCTGTATCCTCATTATTAGCTGCTGGGCTCATATACTCAGGATGGGATGAGGAAAATCAGCACAGATGAAGCGAAAAGATCAGTTTCCAGAAATGGTGCAGCCCATTTTGGCCCTTGAATGAGGCTTATAAAACCAATGTTACATTTGCCATCAAACACATGATCTACAGGCACAGGCATGATTAAATGTGAGTGTCTTTTCAGGCTAACTGAATGTAATACTAATATTAAAATGTTCTCTTCCTTGTAGTGGTATCTGACACAGTAGGCTGCTTCTGCCAAGAAGATAAATCCAAATGATATACACATGTTGACAGGTTTCCTTTGGACTGACTGCAACTGCAAGGACCTCTGACATAGCTTGACTGAAGCTACCTCAAACCTCAAACCTATTGCATTATAGGCTGCATGCTTACTTAAAAACCTTTTCAAGCTACATTTCTGCATTTGGATTTAAAGATTGTTATTAAGTGTATGCTGGTTTAAGGTACATATTCCTCTTGTGCTGTCCTCCTGGAAGACAGTTATTTTCTACCCATGTTCATTCAGATAAGGCCTGAAAGGAGGCTGAAGTGAGGTGATAGGTTTTAACAGACCATGTACAGCCTGCCTCACCCTGCCAACAGTTAGGCATGCACTGTTTTTCACAGCTTTATTAATAAAGCTAATCAGAATTCCCTGTTATCCCAGAACAGCACTGCTAGACTGGGACAGAAACCCACTCGTTCAAAAGTTTACTCAATGATAATGACCAAAGTGACTGTCTAGGGAAGAATGTAAGAAAAGGCTCACCATATATATTATCCCTTGTACTCTCCCAGTCGCCAAGCATTTTCAGTTCAGGATCTTCCTGAGCCAAATGTGGTTTCTTTGCACGTAGTAACTTAGGTGGATTTCTTCTCCATAAACCTGTCCAAATTTCCAAAAATCTCATTCTAATTTACTGTCTAACTGTATGCGCGCAGCAACTTTTACCATAAGGATGTCTTTCTAGAAAACCCAAAGCAAAGAGAAGCCAATTTGTGTCAACAAGATGTAAATCAAAGTACTCTTTGGCTTTTTCTCAAGGTACAAAATAATCAATCACTTGACAATTTGCTCAGTGTTTGGTTCAATGCTCAAAAGTCTTTCCTTGGGACAAAATCAGGAAGCAGATCATAACTAAAGAGATTCACATCGTGGACTGAATCTTCTGAAAATCCAAGAATCTTACTAATGATAGCTAAAACTGAGAATGACAAAGCCNGTCTTTCCTTGGGACAAAATCAGGAAGCAGATAATACTAATGATAGCTAAAACTGAGAATGACAGAGCATGATTCATACACATAATGATTTCTGTCCTTTGGGATCTCTGTTGTGTCGTTAATGGACTCTCAGAAGTGTGATATTTAAATACTTCTAAAGGCAAGATACACTTGCACATTATCTAATTCCCTCAGGCCAAATTGCTTTGATCTGGAGAGGTGAATTCCCATTGACTCTGCTGAGCAGGATTTTTGAGAGCGAGGGAGCTCCACAGACTGGTACTAGCTACTCTTGCATGACAATCAAAGCTGTGTTTTCCTGAAATAATAGAGCTGGCATCCAGTGGAAGGAAGGAGTCCTGGGAAAGCCTTGTAGGAACAATATTTCACTGGTGCCATGATATGATTCCTCCTGCTTCTATGTTCAAGCTTCACTCAGTGCAGTTCTTAGCTCCATGGAAATGGGTAAATGTGACACCCATCTACAAGAAGGGTTGGAAAGGCAGCCAAGGGATCAGGGCCAGGCAGCATGGGTTTATGAAAAGAAGGTCTTGCTTAATCAACCTGATATCATTCCATGACCATGTGATCCGCCTTCTGGGTGGGGGATAGACTGTGTATATTGTCTACCTGGACTTTGGTAAGGCCTTTGTCACTGTCCTCCACAGCATTCTCCTATATAAGGTGATGAATCGTGACATAGACTCTTGGCATGTGTACTCTTCACTTGGTAAAAAACTCTTCACTTTTGGTAAATCACGGCAAGTGTACTCTTCAACTGGATGAAAAACTGCTTGGATAGCCATTCCGAGAGAGTTGTGATTAATGGGGTGAAATCTTGTTGGTGGCTGGTAATCAGTGGTGTCCCTCGGGGATCAGTTCTAGGGGC
>VZRU01018754.1:1067549-1098552 GCA_013398155.1 Pedionomus torquatus | reverse complement strand
TGGGGTCTAGAGAACAAGTCCTATGAGGAGAGGCTGAGGGAGCTGGGCATGTTTAGTTTGGAGAAGAGGAGGCTGAGGGGAGACCTCGTTGCCCTTTGCAACTACCTGAAAGGAGGTTGTAGAGAGGTGGGTGATGGCCTCTTCTCCTAAGTGAATAAAGACAAGACCAGAGGAAATGGTGTGAAGTTGTGGCATAGAAGGTGTAGATTGGATATTAGGAAGAATTACTTTACTGAAAGAGTGATCAGGCACTGGAACAGCCTGCCCAGGGAGGTAGTTGATTCACCATTCCTGGAGGTATTTAAGAAACGTGTAGATATGGTGCTTCAGGGCAAGCTGTAGTGGATGAGATTGTAAAGTGCAGGTTATGTGGGGGGGGGTTGTGTTTGCTTCTTGGTTGTTGTTTTTTTTCTTTTGTGTTTCTTTGACTCAGTGATCTCAATGGTCCTTTCCAATGGTGACAATTCTGTGATTCTGTGAAATACATTTTAGAGGAGTAGAAAACACCTCTATTTTTGAAGCATGCAATCAGTACCAGCTAATACTGCCTAACTTCATTTCACCTCACTGAAGAAGAGGGGGTTTAGTCTTGTGCTGACTTTGTAAGAGAAAGTGAGGCTATAGGTAGATACTTAAAGATTCACAGAAGATGAGAGAGATGTAGAAAGAGTCAAGAGTCGTGGGGTTTTCCCCCATTAGAGCTAGTCAAGACACTGTGATAAGTATGAGAATGGCTTGAGTCTCCTCTTTACTTAAACGTGCCCTTTTAGCAACAAATATTTTCACATCTGCCTTGTTAGTGAGAAGGCAAAGCTCTTTTACTTGCTGTTGATATTGGTCATTTTAGATGATTTACCCACCTGGCTGAGTAGGCTGTGCTTCCTTCCTTCAGATAAAGTGTGAAGTCTAACCTAGCTTCAGTAGATGCCATGATGCTAAAGTTATTTTTGTTGTACCTGATAGAAGATTTTATAAAACAATAAAGCATTGGTCTGGGGTGTCATAAATGTGTGGGCTCTTTTTTTCCTGCTCCGATGAAGACAAGGCAGCCTGAGCTCAGCAGGGTGGTAATTGGACCCTCCAGCCTTTTAACTTATTAAAACAGGCAGGTGACTAGGATGTTTCCAAAGCTTCAAGAAAGAGGTGGAATTCATGGAGGTCTTCAGGGTATAATTCATCTGTCAATGTCAGGCATAATCATCCTCCCATACTTACCCTGTCAATGTCTCTGGAATAAGAAAGTAGACACTTTTCCCACTCTCGTTCTATATAACCAGACATTTACATTATGTTTTCACTTCTTATAATGCTGCAAGATGCAGCCTGATGAATGAGTTATACCTTTGGTGCTGGCTGACATAGAGCTGAACTTGCTACCAGAATTTTAACAACATGGTCAGCAGCAGCACATTCTTGGTTTCAGAAATCTAGTTAGAATGGTAATTTCTCTATTAATGGCAACTGCAAGAAACAAAATAAAAGCTCACATGCTTCTAACAAAAAGAAAAAAAAATAAAAAATAAAAAGGGCCCAACCTACCAAAAAGCTGCAGAATTGCATACATGTTAAAAATTACTGAAAGCCAGATTGTTGCTGTGGTGCTTCATGCCGCATAAGTTACTTAGAATAACTGTTGAGCCTCATTTAGTGAAAAAGAATCTTCCTGTAGAAAATCATTTACCTCTAGAGATGAGAATTCCAGATCCCTTTGCCACATTATTTTAATGGTTAAGCAAAGGACCAGCATTAATTTAGTGGTTAAACACAGCTGCCTTTTCTGGGTTGGTGTTTGCTTATCATAGAGGAGCACATGGAAAAATAAAAAAAAAAGATTCAAGGCCTCAGAATTAAAAGAGGTAAACAAAAAGATTATTAATTAATTTAATATTTATTTTCTTTCAATAGGTCAGGCTTTCCAGCAACCTGGTTCTTTGGTTCATTAACTGAATGACTATTAAGTAAAATCTAATCTGTACTTGTGAAATTGCTTTTGTCTCATTCGTAAATCTTTGAGTATATTTCAGACATCCAAGTGCAATGTATAAGCACAGACAGCTGTTATAAATTATTGTTTGGAGGCCAGAGCCTTTTAATTGATTAACTCAAAATGAAACATGAAACTTGAGACAGCAGCAAGGCTGGAATGTAAACCCAGGAGAACCTGAGAGGAATGAGGATTGTCTTCTTTGTAAACTATTTTTAAGGTCTGTAGCTTGGTGTGGCTCACAGCTCATCATCAGTGTAAAGACATGGATGAGACTTGGGACAGTTGTCAGAAAAAAAGAGTGACAGAAAGACCAATTTACTTCTAACACTTCTGTGTGTTTTCAAAGCCAACATTTAACCACATTACACCGGGTGCCTGTTTGTGACCTACTGGAGTGATGGGTATTGTTGTGGTGAAGAGGCACATGTCACTCCATAAAGCTCTACAAACATGTAAACTTCTGGGAAAAGAAGCACCTGAGCATCCCAGCTGAAGGACAGAGAGTAGAGGGTGAGTGAAATATGGTGCAATGTGAAATCTCCATCGGCCTGTGAGCCAGAGGGAGTTATAGTCATGCTTTTTCCTCCCTCTTATGCATCCTCCATGGAGTATTAAACCTTGCTAGTAGTGCTAGCACATGATTATTGGTAGTTTTTAGCACAGGTGCTCAAAATTATGGATTCAGTTGTGGTTTACGCATTAATCTACAAACTACTTTAATGTGGATGTGCTGAAATAGCATAGGGAAAGAAGAGAAAAAAATCATAGATATTCATTAATATTTCCTGGTTGCTCAATAGGACTTGGCTTATCAGGAAGATAAAAGAACCCAAACCAGACAGTATATTTACCTCAGCTACATGTCAGATATAAAATAGCACCCTGTCAACTATAGAGCAGACATGTTGCAATTAGCTACACAGTTTTTGAGATTATATGCTTTGATCGTTTAATGATAATGATTCTGAGGTAAATGACTTTACTAGAGTAGTTTTTGCTTTTGTAAAACATTAAGTACATGAAGACTCCCTGATTTAATAGTATTATAATTAACTATTGTTCTACAGTCAAAGCTGATCTGCTAAATTGCAATATAATGTTTCAGACAGAAGGAAATGAACGATTGCAATTTTATTTTCTCTGAGGTTTATGAGGATGCTTTATCGCTCAAATTAAAGAATTATTTGACTTCAATTTCCAGCAATACAATTTTATGATAACTAGAATTAATGATTGCCATTTTTAAAGCAAATAGGATAAAAATCTACTTGCCTTATCAACAAATGTAACTGCAATTGTCTTTAGAAAAGTTCCCTTCTGCTTTAATAGCCTGTCTTAGCATAATAAGCAGGCCTGGCTCTTAAAACATAGTAAAAATGGGAAAACCAATGGAAAAACAGAAGAACACTGTCTCAGGACCTTTACTGTGTCCCCAGAGGAGAAACCAGAGGAATGAGATGACTTGAGTCCCATTTGAAGACCCACATGCAAAGGTAGCAAAACCCCTAGGAATAGACCAGGGATCTCCTAAAATGGGAAGATATTATTAGGGAAATATTTGGAATTGGCAGTTCAAACACCAGGTATAGATGGGCATCAGCAGTGGAAAACAGAGGCAAGACTAACAGAAATCTTCATGTAATTCAGAGGGCACCAGAAAGCTAATCTGAGATGCAGTGCATAAAGTAATATTTTATCATCAAGCTTTTGACAGCATCCAGAACACACGACGTGTTTTCTGCACAACTGGGAATGCTCATTTGCTGCTTAGAAAAAAAAAACCATAGTTTGAAAAAATTGGCAGTGGACAAAAAGAACAAGTGAGATCTGGGTGGTGTTGTCTGTTATACATAGAGTTTAACCTGGATAGTTTCAATCCCAAATGGCAGAATGTTGGGTGTTTTGAATTTGCTGTATCATGACAGATTACTTCGTTTTAATGTTAAGCTGTGAAAAGTGAAAGTTAGAGTCAAATTCCAATTTGTACTGAAGGACTTCTACCAAATCCTGATGTGAATCATTGTTCTGACTTTTGTCATTGAATTGGGCAAAATAAGATTCAAAACAAAGTTATATACTAATGTCTGGATAGCTTGGAGTATGGCAGGAAAAGATTTCCTACATTTGTTGTCAAATAAACAATTTGACATGCTGTGAATGAAATATTAAATATTCTTTAGGTAAAAAGAATCATTTCCTATCCTAGACCAATGGAAAAAAAAATACAGAATGTATTGTGGTATAACCTTGGACTTTGTGTGTCAGGAGTTAATGATGTCCTTTATTCCATTCTAATTACTTCATAGAACTGCACATAAGGAATATTTCTGGTCCTTTGGTATCAACCTCAAACCAAAAAACCAAAACACTAAAAATCACAAATTCTTAACAGAGCACTCAGTTCATTGTTGCCTTGAATGCAGTTCTGCCCCAATTTATCATGTCCTTTCTCATTCTTGTGGGTGTTGGCCCTCTGTTTAACAGCACTAGGAAACTGTGACAAGAGAGAAGGATCTCTTTCTATATCTTCTCTCTCTCATTGGTTATAACAATTCCTAGGATTAGAATATCTGCTGTGAGTGACTTTCCACCAGGGCATCATGGTGAAAAATATTTCTGGAGGGAAGTTTTAACATTTAGTCCAAAGATACAATATTCAATGCATTCAGATATGCTTTCCTGGCCAGATTTACAATTTATTTTTTTTTTTTTAGCATGCTACCTTCTAAGCAACATGTGTGCTCTAGCAATGTTTGTATGTGATTTGGTACAAAGCTGGGTCTGGAGGAAACAGAGGGTGATGACTTTTAGCTCTTCCTTGGCAGGTGAGAAGACAGATCAGTTACTCCTGTAACTGATCAGTTAAGGGGAAAAAAGGAAGACAAACTGGGGTATGATTTAAGGGGATAAGGGAGATAAAGCTAGTTTGAGGAAAAGGCATCTTTTATGCTCATTATTCTTATGAAAAAGTTTCCAAAAAGCTTGATTTCCTTCTTCTGCAAACCAGGACTCCTCTTTTCCTTCCCTGTCCAGCTTATTATGAAACGGTTAATTGTTATGGCCAGCTACACACAAGGGATGGTTATGTAAATAACAGGCTAATCAGTGTTCTTCTTAAGTCAGAGGTGTCTAAGACCAGTTAGCTAGTATGGGACAGAGATTTAGTCACTTTATAATACTGTTCTGGCTTCTTAGTGAAGACATTAGCAAAGTGCTTGAAAACACAGTCCAGTGGGATTATAGCTCCAAGTCTGCTCTGAATCACACTGATACAGAAAACTCAGCAAACAACTTCACTGACTTTTCACTCAGTAGTGGTAGCATTAGGCAGTATGCTAGGAATAATGTGTGGTTTCTAGTGAGAAATTACAGAAGAAATTGAAAGCAGAAAGATGATTTTACATCAGGGAAAAAAAGCAATAACCGAAGTAAATGTAAAATAAAATGAGACGCTTAAGTGGAATCAGTCAAATAACAGTGTAATATTAATGGAGGCTGTGAATTTTGTGTGGGTTTGGCTGTGAAAGCTCAATTAAGGAAAGATGAATGCATTTTGGGGTTGTTTTTTGCTGTTACAAATTGCTTGCTTTGCTAGGACAGCAGGCCTGATCTCAGATTGCAAAGAATTCCTTTCATAATAATTTATTATATTTGAAGAACCAAAATCTTCAGAGTCTTAGACCAACAACGTCTTCTGAGCTGGTCACAGATTACTAGTATTGGAAGGCAAGAGCGTGGCTGTTCAGAGTAATCTGCAATATTTTTGGTGCCTGCAATATAGAACGAAGAACCAGTCTTTTATGTATCCCACTGGAAGTCTTACTGAGATGAATTTTGCTCCAGCTTGTTGGACAAGAGAGGCATTTTGAGATGTGAACTGCCCTATCGGCACTTCGGTTTTCTACTCTTAGTAGTACGCATTTGTGCTTTTAGAAAAGGCAATCTTTAGGGTAAAAGCACAACTTGGTTACTGGCTGATATCTCTGAACAGCATGTACTTTTGCCTTTCAACAGTAGTCTTGATACAGTGGATGCCACTGAGGTAATCTCACTGAGGCAGACACTGCCAAAGTATTTATGGCAAGAACAGGCAGAAGAGGGAAGAATATGGGAGCAGATATGATCCTTCTTCCAGTATTAGTACATTCTTCCAGGCCAGCAGAAGAAGGATGGAAAATGATTAAGGGAACATCCTGATGGTTGAGTATCAGTCTACTGTAGTGTTTCATGAATATTTCAACCACTTGTGACTTAATTACAATATATAATTTAAATTTCTCATTGAAAAAGACAGGAATGAGGCAGCAAATCAAGCCAAGCAATCCAGAGTGAATCCAGACTTTGGAAGAATCCAGCTGAGCTCCATTGTATAACCTCAGTCTCTAAGCTTCGTTTCCAATGTCCAGTTGTCTCTTGGTTCCTTCCTCCCCTCCGTTTCCTCAGTTGCAGCTCCTCCAAAGGGCATGTTCTTTTCTTTTCTCTCCATGACGTTCGCTCATATAACAATAAAGGTGAAACTGGGAGTAATAAAAACACAGGAGACACCTTGAGATACTTACCATAATGAAAATAAGTTCAACAAATGCCATTATAGGTGCAGCAGCACAATTCAATGCTTGCTTTGATTTGATTATTTGGGTTGTTGGGGTTTTTTCTCATATTAGAAACTGAAAAAAATTCTGGCAAATACAAGTATTTTGTAGTAAAATATTGCAAAACCATAGTGATTGCTCTAGAGTTCAGGAAATGGCTGAAGTCATGAAAAAGCAGTGGATAGTCTGAGGGAAGCTATGACAAATAAAATAGTATAGAGAAATCCTAAGTGACACAACATGACAGAATTTCTGCCACTGGCTATAAATAAAGAAAATCTTTTAGTACAGATAGATTGATTGTTGGACCAAGAAATTATGTGACAGCAGAATACTGTGAGCTGCTGTAGAGTTGATCAATCTGAGTAAGAAAATTTTCAGTTTCAGTGCTGTGTGTTTTTTCTTGCGGCTTTAGACAGTGTTTTTGAAGTTAAGAACTTCAAATTAAAGATTCTCATCCAATGATCTCTGGGCAAAATGCTGCCAGTGGGACTATCTGAATTACTAGCACCTTGGGACAGGAAAACATTTGGAATTGAGGCTAATGATGAAAGTAGTTCTTTATCTTTTTCATCACTAAAGCAGGATTATAAGATGCATCCACCGTTCTAAGTAACTTGAAATTATAACGTATCTGCATGGGACACAACTATTTCATTTGCAAGAAAAAGAATATTTGACTTTTGTTAGATATGGTATTGAAATGTTTTTTATCTATAAATATTGAACCATCTCTTTAGAAGGGAGATACTGTAAAGTTCTGTATCACACCTGTGATGAAAAGCGACCTCACTGGCAGGGCTATGCATTTCCCATCTTTCACGAATACTTCATTCACGCCTTTTAAAGCAGTTGCTAGATGATTTTTATTTTTTTTTATGAAGCCTCCTAGACTGGAAAGATTTTATTTGATCTCTGTTTACAGGAACATCATTCATTTACATCTATAAAAGTGATGCTTCTTTTATTTCATAAAAAGTAATTGGATTTCTGCAAGAATGTTCCTTGAATGATTTATAAGACGTAGGAATTTAGCATCTCTGGTGATCTATCTTCAAAATTTGTTCTACAAATTAAGTCATGCTATCTGTCTATTTCATTAGTGAAGTTGTCTTCTGAATTTTGATATTAATCTGGAACAAATACTTCAGCCTTCCACTACAATAGAGTCTAAACAGTGAGGGAAAAACTTCAGATAGAACATTTTCCTGCTATGCACAGGGACTATTTCACAATAATTTACGCTCTCTTTGTGAAGATCCCATTCAGGTGACATACTATGGCATGCAGTGAAATTTTTTTTTATATTAGAAGATGAAAGTAACATACTACTTTCTTCTGATGTATACATTAGAGCCCAAGACAAAATTACCTCTGATTTTTCTTTGTTTTTTAAATTAAAAGCAATAAATGTAGATAAGCAATGTCAGAATGAATGAGTGTTTTAAAATTAAAGCTGTATCAAAGAAATTAAGTCTCAGATGTTGTTTCTTTGTGCTCCTGAAGCTTCAGAATTGGGGGAAAAAAAAAAAAAGGAAGGCAGAAAGAAATAAAAATAAATTATTTTCAATGCCTAGAACATCTAAAAAAAAATGGGAGTTTTAAAAATTCTTGTATGTCACGTCTACAGATTTCTGGAAGATAAACATTACTGCAGCTATCTTCTCTGCATTCTTGGGTCTATCAGTGAATAGAATCAAATTGGATACAACAAAAATGGAACCACACGCTTTAGGCTTTAGGCTAGAGCTGTGTGTGATCCCCCACAGGGAAGGCTACTAAACAATGAATGAGGCTTAGCCATGTCCCAACATAAGCAGGACATGAACCTGTTGGAATGAGTCCAGCAGAGGGCCACAAAGATGATCAGAGGGCTGGAGTACCCCTGCTATGAGGGCAGGCTGAGACAGCTAGGGCTGTTCAGCCTGGACTAGAGGAAGCTTCAGGGAGACCTTATAGCAGCCTTCCAGTATCTGAAGGGGGCCTACAAGAAAACTGGAGAGGGACTCTTTATGAGGGATTGCAGGGATAGGACAAGGTGTAATGGTTTTAAACTGAAAGAGGGGAGATTTAGATTAGATATTAGGAAGAAATTCTTTCTTGTGAGGGTGGTGAGACACCGGAATGGGTTGCCTGGAGAAGCTGTGGATGCCCGATCTCTGGAGGTGTTTGAGGTCAGGATAGATGGGGCTTTGAGCCACCTGGTCTAGTGGGAGGTGTCCCTGCCGAAGGCGGAAGGATTGGAATAGATGGTCTTTAAGGTCATTTTTAAGTCAAACCATTTTATGATCCTATTTTGTATCACAGTGGCAATTAGGCATACCATTTTAGAAGAAGTTTTTTGTAAGGATAGTATGCTGGGTAAGTAGGAGCCAAAATTGACTTTTGTTTCCAGTATCTTTATTTCGCTTGCATTTCATGATTTTAGGTCCTTTGACTGGACCCACTGTAGAGCACTCAACCACTGCTTTTGCATGTAACTCATAATGCCTGTAACTCCCTATGTGTAGATAGGATTGTGAAGATGGCAAACTCTTTCAAAACAGTCAGAAAAATAACTTTTCTATTGCTTTCTGAACTAACTATACTGCACAGAACAAATACAATCCAAAGGCTTCATAATAGATACAGCATAAGCAATAGCTCCCAGTAGCTAATTACTTGATTTACTATTATAAAAACAATTTCCAAAGACAACTTGTAATGAGCTATAGAATAAGTTCCTAATGAACTAACTATGCCTTACTGTGAATAATTAGTTTAATTGAAGCATTAAGGAACTGTTCCAAGCCTTGAAGATAAATACAAAAGATGTTTTACATTCAATACTCTGTATGTCCACCTACCTGGAAAGACAGGCAAATTCTGTTATGTAAATTATGATTTGAGATATAGTTTTTACTAGGTGCAGGAAAAAGCAATATGGGAAGGAAAAAAAAAATTCAGAATGAGAGGGAAAAGGCAATCCACTGTAAATATCAAGTTGGTGGAAGAATTTCTGCAATAGAGGGCAACGTGATAGTTATGATGTAATAAAAAGTTTAACATTAATTAGTTAACTGGTGATACTTTATTGCTGTAAAGCACTATTTCTTGATTTTCCTCCTTGTATTCATGCTAGATTATATACATTGATGATTTAGCTCATATTTCAGAATTAAGTTACAAGTCATTTATTGGGAAGCAGTCAATGTATCATTTTTCTAATTGCAAAGCCAAAATGATACAGTTCTGCTTTTTCTTGCCCTGCAGAGCTATTCAGTTTCCAAAACATCATTAAATACAATCTTTTTCAACAGTTGGAGTGTGCACACTCACGCAAATCATCATTTATAAAAGAAGTGTTGTTGCTTTGTTAAAAAAAAAAAGCTTTTTTAATGGACAAGAGATAATACAGTTTCCTCTCAGCTACCTTTTCTTCCAAGGGAAGTGTACAATTATAAAGATATGACTGAAATAAAACAAGAAAACCTGATACTTGGGTATACAGTGCCTGGACCCATTCCCTGGCCATGGCACATAATCTGAATAAGTCTGTATTATTGTACACTCTTAAACTTTAAACATGGGTGGAGGTGTCAAACTGCCTACTGGGAACAGTCTCAAGTCATTCCTGTTGTCAACAGTTAAAAGTCTTTAGTGCAGGATTGCTACTAGCAGTGTTCCTGAGCAGCCAATGGTAGAACCAATATTGCTCAGTAGTTACATAGATAACTTTGATCCTAGAATAAAGTGTACATTCCAGAAGTTTGTGCCTGCCACCAAACTGGAAGAACGGTCAGTAAACTTCAGAGAAATGGCTCCCATTTCGAGGGACCTGGACAGTCTGAAGAAATGGGTTGTCAAGAATCTCATAAAGGTCAATGAAAGCAAAAAGCAAATGTTTGTATCCAGAGTGGAATAGCTTCATGCAACAATATAGGCTGAGGGCCAGGGGGACAGAAAGCAGCTGTGCAGAAGAGACCTGAGGATCCTGGTGGGATCCAAGCTGAACATGATTCAGCAGTGGGCCCTCACAGTGATCAAGGTCAACTGTACATGAGGCAGTTTTTGCAGGATAGCTGCCAGGAGTTCAGGGGAAGTGATTATTCCTCTGTGCTTGGCACTTAAGAAAACACACCTGGAGTACTGTGTCCCATTTCCAGCTCCAAAGTGAAAAAATATTTATCGGCATATTGAAACGAGTCCATCAGTATAGGGCAAGGTCTAAAGCACACAATGTAGGGGGAGAAGCTGAGAGAGATGAGCTTGATTAGAACAGAAGCTGAGAGGGAATCTTTTTGCTGTTGACATCTACCTACAGCGCAGGTGGAAGAAGATGAAGCCAGATTCAGTGAAAACACAAAAGGCAATTTGTGCCCATGAAACAGGGAGGCTTAGAGACGAAGTGGAAGCTCCATCCCTGAAGATATGCAACGCTTGACTGGACAAGACACAGAGCAATCTGTTCTAATTTTGAAGTTATCCTTGCTTTGAGCAGAGTGGTTTGACAAGATGAACTCCAAAGGTCTGATTAAGCTTAAATTATTCTATGGCATTACTTATCTAAAGAAACCAAGGCTTTTGTGAAATGTTTTCCTTCCTGGGGGTTACCCTAGTCATGAAGAACTCCTGATAGATTTGCAGCTAATGTTGCTTTATCTTTTTGATGCTCATTTTTCTGATTACCCACAGTTTAGTTACAATTGATTTTAAAAGCCTTTGTGAAAGCTGAAGGCTACATTGCCAAGTCATTTAAAAAAGGAGCAATAAAGATTCCTAAAGAATGGAAAAAATCCTTTAAGGGAAAAATTGAACAGTTCTGCTTTAAATTTGAGCAGAAACTTCTATTAGTTTTACGAGCGCCTGGTCTGAATATAGGAAAATTTAAAACAGCTCAGGATGAGAAAACCTGGTCCTCAGTATCCACAAATCATCTGAACAAACATAACGGTAGTTTCATGGAAAAGGTGTGTATTTTTCCTGGTCCTAGAAGATATAATTTTAATTTCTGTTGCTCAATAGTACTGTATCTCTGCTTAGGCAAAAAGTAGCTTGAAACTACCCATACAGACCAGGTTATGGTCGCTGTGACACAGGTTTGCTTCAGAGAAAGAGTGTAAGAAGTCTGGGTAACCACATCAGCAGCCTGAGGGGCAGAACAGAAAGCACTCTTACTGTCCTTAGGCAGTAGGCAAAAATGAGCTTCTTCAGGGTTCTCTGAGATTTGGATTTATGTCCTGAAAAGCTTTATATGTAAAACGTGAATTGACTCCTGTGGAAGAAACCATTGAGTTAACAAGAAATATGTAAGTTTGTAATAAACTTCAACCTTTTTAAATCAAGCTGTCACTATTTACATATGGAGTTTTAGTATTATAGGTAAAGTGCAGCTCTTCAGGAAAACATTTTTTCTATGGTAATTTCATCTTCTCTGGAATGTGTTGTTGCCTCCTACTGTCACTTGATTTATAAACTGGAAAGTGTTAGCTGGCTAAACAGAATTATCATGCACTTACCAATCAGAATTTTGTTATTATGGATCTGGCAATGTGGCATGAGAATTTATTGAATGGAGGAAGTATTTCTTGGTATTTTGGTTCCTGCTGAAATTCTATTGCACTACAGCAATTTTAGTGGTGTTATGGTATATGATTGTCATTCTTGTCTTAAACCAGGATCCTACTGCATAACCATAAAGTCCATCCCAGCCCCATGGAATTAGTAATATAAATTCTTCTGTGTGCTCTTTTCCCTTCTTCATTAATGCTGTAACTCTAGAAAGTACAATTCCAAGAAATGTCAAAGAAAATCGCCTACAATTGCCTACAAAGGGAAAGTATTTCTTTCCTTGTGAGCATTATCACCAGAGCCAGTGCACTTTAGAAATTTGATTCCACTTGCTTAGATTAGAGGTACCGAGAACAGGGACTAAACATAGAATATCCCTATTCAAATATTCCTATCAAATCTTAAAAAGGAATCCAAAGAAAATACATGGCAACAGCACTTTCTTTTCTGCTCAAGCATTCTGTCACTTCTCTTATCTGTGACTGCTCTATACCTTTAAATAGTGAAATTTTCAGGGCAGAAGCAATGTCCCTATCTTCAAATATGGTTGAGTTGCTCTTGTCAAAATATACACTAGGGATGTAAGATCATACTTGTTGTTTAACTGTAGTATTACCTTCAAATACTGCCCATCTAAGGTTGTAGTCTTACTGAATTAGATAGCACACAGACTACCAATAACAGTCTGCAATGGAATTTTTCTCATTAGGAAAAAGTTCCTGGAGGCAGATAAGTTTTCCTATTATAGTGAAGATGGCAGTGCTGGCTGACAGCTATTGCAGAACAGAGATAACAGCTGGCCTTTGCCTTTCATTGGTACTGAAGAAGAAAATGCATGAGGGTACAAGTGAATCCAAACAAGACTGCTGTTTAATTGCTTTTATTGCAAAGCAGTGTTCACAAGACTAAAGAAATACAGTCTCAGAACTTTTTCTCAAGAGGATAGTGGAAAAACAATACAATAATATATCAGAAGGGGTGACATAGATTACTGCGGCTTCCTGTGGATAGAAACATTCTCAACTGCTTCATATCATGTGGGTCAGAGGCCCACAGTCCTGAGTCTCACACGGGAGAGATCCATAATCTTGCAATGCTACTGCATGAAATACGTCTACCAAAGTGGGAGAGTAGAAAATGAAGACAAAAAATCCAGTACCTCACATCAAGGTCTGTATCCGTGTATTGGTTACATTCCTACATGGCTGACTGAATGATCTTGTCCATCTGAGGAAGACACTATTTCTTCTTTCATCTGTGTTTTGTACCAGAGCAGTGACATGAAGTTTATGTCTCCCCCATGAATGGTTCTTTAGAACCACTTTAGTTAATGTGTAAGGCACAAGATATTTTCTGGGAATGATGGATTGCATGTGAGGAAATATTTGGTATTTCAGACGGTTTTAATTTTCTTTTCATTTGCAGAAGTAAAAACAAAACTTTAACAGTTAACCAAATGATGGTATGCAGTTTATAACCAGCACTTAAATGCACTGCCAATGTTTTTAGATATAGAACAGTTACTTCTAATCTTCTGCCACTCTGTGTAGGCCTCCATCCTTCTTGTTAAAGCTCTTCCCCTACTGAGTCACCACTCACTCCACTGGTGGCTGGGTGGAGGAGTAAATGTCCCATGTGCCAAAACTCAGAGAAGACAAACACTGTTGGTTTCCTTATGAAATCAGCTCAGTTTCTAGCTCCCATCAGCTGCAGATATAGTGTCTTAGAGTAATTAATTTCTGAATGAACAATCTGTTTTCTGAGGTGTGAGGCACATAATGCTGAGGTGATCACAGCAAGCAGTTCAAAGGGTTTCAGGGAAAGGATTAGAAACCTAAAACATCTAGCTACATCCATACTTCACATCACCAGGGTGACATGCAAAGCAGCGGTTGAAGTCCTTGAGGTAAACCAGGATCCATGAGGGTCTTTGACTCTTTTTGACTGAATCTACACTAATTACTACATACTGCTGGGGGCAGTATGAGCCATTTTTGCAACCTGGGCTCCACCATGGGAAGGGAGGGATTTGTCTCTGCCAGAATGCAACCACAGCCATTCGCTCTGTCAGAGACAGCGGTAGTAACAGCATGTCTACTATCTGCCCGAGGAGGCGGAATTTTTTTAAGTATGTATTCTTGTATCTTAAAAAACCTTTAAGACATCCTTTGTTAGCCAGAGAGGGTGTAGGGCATTTTAAAAACCTTTTTCTTAAGTGTAGTTTGTTTTGAAAGTAGTTTTCCCCCAATGCGGCAGAGATACTGAAATTACATCAATTACATTTATTCCACAATAATAATAATATTTTTTAAAATTCATGTCATTTTAAGGCTCACATTTCTAGGACTGCTTTGCAAGGGAATCCAATTAATTTATTCTCTGAGCTTAGTCATAAGACTGAGTCACTCTTGAAACGATACCTTTGCTAAAGGAGAGGACTATAAAATAGCCTTTAAACATAAGCTGACCTTCAAATAACATACAGGATCATGACCTACAGGGACAAAGCCAGTTATCTGCAACTAGTCAGTAATGAAAAATTTCTTACTAAATCATCCTTAATGGGATCTGAGAATTAAATGGAGACTCAAATTCTCCATAGGCCCCAGCAGTTCTATTGTAATTAATGTAATTTTTTTATCTTGATGATCTTTGTATCAGGTCTTAAATTCAAAATTGACCTGAGCTGAAAATTATTGGTAGCTGACAGAATCTTAGCAGGAAACAGTATATACGCTCACTCTGTTCTTACTCTTCCTTAGCCATCAACGTATAGCCGCTGTTCAAGATAGTATCCTACAACAGAGACACACTTTATGTGTGGATATCCTGACAGCTGTTCAGATGTCTGTCAGTGCTGTCCAGGATGTAGCCATTTAGACAGTGAATAGCACTGTGAATACAATTAAATTTATTAAACTCTCAGGTTAAGTGTTTATGATGTTCATGCTTAGCTCTTCTAAATTATTATATTATTATATTTAGCCTGCCGAGCTATTAAATTATACTTTATCATAAGCATCATCAGCTTGAGCAATGATCCTGAATTACACCTTGCTATATACTCTTACTTTTGTTCTATAATTTTCTGTTCTAACGGCTTGATGTCTTTATTCCACATACTTTCTCACTTTTTCATGATCGTCATAAAAATAAAACTTCATTCATAAGGTTAAATGCTTCTCAAAGTAGAATAAAGTCAAGCAATTTACATAAAGGATACTGTATCATTGTGCTGATGATGGAAAATACTGAAATAAAGGTGCAAATAATCTTTCTGTGAATAATTGAAGTGAAAAAAAGAAAAGCTTAATGTGACTGATGTCCTTTTTGCCACATAACAGTATCAGCTTAAGTGTCTTTGGGGAAATCTTTATTAAGTGACTTTACCAGGCACAACTCCCCCATTTACCAATGCTCTGTGTGCATAGAGGGACCTTGCTGGAGGTGAAAACAATACAGTCACTGCTGAGAAGGTGCCCTATTATAAATTGTCTCAAAACCAGGAAATAGACTTAATAAAAAAAAATGGATTAATTTGTGTGAGGGTTATGCATCTTGGTGCTATGCAAAAGAAACCTCCACCCCTGCTGTTGCCTTCCCTGCCCTCATGGATGACTAGCCATCCACAACTCCTGTTGCAGTTGCACAAACGAGAAATTTGACCGCTTACACAGAAGTGAGCCCTGTTTATACTGTGCCAGAGCAAATCCCATGGGGAGCATAAACTGTTTGACTAAAGAATGCTTTATTTCTAATGCTTTCTGTCATTTCAGAATTTTCTGTACAAACACTGAAGATTATTTAACTGGCCATTAATTAAAAACATGAGAACTTTGGGGTTTTTGCTTCACAGCTGGAAAACATCACATTTGTTATAAAAATTATATCTATTCTTATCTAAAACACACATCCAGTCTACGACAGTTTATCCACTTGAAAATTTATTTCATAGGTCACAAAGATCCACTGTGTAGTCAGATTGTTTAAGCAGCATCTGAACATTTAAAGCTCTCAGTGTGCAAAATTGATTTTCTGTGTTTAACTAATCAACATAACTAAAAAGAATGATCAAACCTTCAGATTTGCAATGACTTATCCTGATGGTTTTGCTTTTCTTTTAATGTTTTTTGAAAGGAAAAACTGTAACAGAAATTGAGTTATATATTGCTGTGAAATTAACGGTAAGAGACCCTCAAGATAAATCTTTACCTGTACAAAGTATCTTCTGTGTAGAAAGCATTGTCTATTATTAGTATTTTCCATCCTGTAACTTCATGTGATTATCCTTATAGCTGATTAAAATAAATAATTTTCCTGTTTACCATTAACTAAACACTTTCAGTCAACTGTAAAACAGGTTAGTAGCAGCAGATTAATTGGAGATAGATTAAGAACTCTGCATATCACTTCATATGGATGGTCTCCAAATCATGTAAAAGGTAATAACTATTAATGTTTAACTTGTGGTTCTGCGACTAAATAAGAAACAATATTGAATGTAGCTTGTAGAGTTAGTTACCAATTTCGTAACAATTTCTCCCACTTCTCCCACTTTTTAAGGACTTTCTCCTAGAAAGCAGGATGAAAGAAACTCAAATAATCTTTATTCTTTCCCCAAACAAGAGACATTATAGTCTTAGAAGCTTTACTCATCAGATAAAACTTTGACAATGGTCTAATTCTAACATCCATAAAATATGCCTGTCATTAAAATATTTTCATAACATTGTTAATCAGAAGAATGCTATTTATCTATTTCAGGTCCTAAGAATTTATGTTATGAATAACCAACACTGGACATTAAACTTGGGGAAAGTATTTGTCCTTGGTGAGGGTTGAAATCAACATATTTTGTGTGAAGAGTGCATTCAGCATCTTCAGACACTCCTCTACTTAGCTCTGGGCTTAGGCCAGAGGTTTTCTCTGGAAGAACGAGTCTAAGGTTGTGATAAATATTTGTTCTGGACACAGATTGGAAAGGCTTTTGGTTGCAGGAGGAGGCAGGGTGGGGAGAGGACAGGAGGATAGAGCTGCAAGGGTGGTCTTCAAAGCACATTTACAAAACACCAAAAGAAAAGAAAAACAAGGTGAGAGCAGCAGGAGGGGCTGCGTGGTGGAGCTGGTGGCATCTCTGAAGAGCCAGTGACCCATGGAAGGCCCGCACTAGAGCACAGGAAACAAGAAAGAAGGAAGGAACAGGGGAATATAAGGGTAAGAAATAAGAATGACAGAAAGAAACCACTGTGTTGACAACTTCCTGTGCCTTCTTTTGCCTCACCACCAGGCCTGAGTGTAGCCTGTCATGACGACAATGGGCTAATCAAATGTTTATGCTAATTGACAATGAAGTAAGTGAAATCCCCCAGGTGGACTCTATTTTGCTTGCAACAATATTTCCAATGGTATGGAAAGAGGGATGCTATGTACTAGGATATTAGAAATTTGGAGCATTAAATCATTTATCAGTTTCACTGGCAATTAATTTAGTGGAGTTTCAAAAATGCTTACTATGGTGCAGTTTCTTTCCCTTCCCCTGTCCATAAATCTGGCTCCCTGATGCTGAACAGCAACACAGCTCCAAGATATAAACCAGAGAGGTATGAAGAATTTAGAGATGGGTTCTGCCATAACTGCAGCTTACACAGTTTTCTCCGCTATCATTCAGATGTATTTGTATACATCTGACGACTAAAATACTAATAAAATTAGAAAATGATAAATCATGTGTAAGAAGTTAACAAATATTTCTCAGCTAAACTGTTTCTAAATGCCTGAAAGTATCTCTGAAAAGGTTGGTTATGGGAAATGTAAATGTGTATTACAGCAACTGCTTTGCTACCTGTTGACTGTATTCTTCAGTCAATGGATATGCTTCATTTACAAAGCCTTGATTATGAATTTAACCGGTGTTGGAAAGTGACATAATTCCTGCTTTAATGTTTTCCCTGTCTCTTTCTAAAATTAAAAGAAATTCTTAATTCAAGGTTCATACAAGAGAGGCAATGACTATCCCATAAGAATTTTTGTGATAGGTTTAATTGGAGGGGAAAGTGGAGATTTCTAGGAAGTACTAAAATATTCTTTGAAGGTGAAGTCCAAATTTAAAAAAAACATCTGTTCATAGTCTCAGAACTCAACAAAATACACAATTAAGCATATAGTTGCATTACATTACAAAAATAAATGTCACAGTAATTTTACTCCATAGTTACCCCTACATCTGGTGTTGCTTCAATTTGCTTCCCAGAATGCAGGGACCATCAGTTTTTCCTCTTTGGATCACTCCTTGAAACAGTTTTCTTCTCACCCTCCCCTCCTTTGTGTTCCTTGGATGTTTCTGGCTATCTTACTGTAGAGAGAGTTTCCCAAATGGACCATTAGGCAGTGGGTTGATAGCTTTGTTAATAAAAAGCTAGAAAATTTCTCTTCGGGATTCTCTTTTGTTAAACTCAGTAATGAAAACAGCTGAATTTATATTCTTTCATTATCCAGTTTACAAAAAATTTGGAAGATCTGTGTGCTCATGATTTAACTCAGAAGAATGTGTAGATAAATATGCATGCATATAAATGTATATATCTTAACTGAAGGAATGTTGTGATTAAATTATATAAAAGTGCAATATCTGCATTTATCTCTTTGTAGAAACCGAAAACTTGATAAACTTGATCCAAAGATTTTTAAAAGCCATTAAAAAACATTTATTAAAGTGGATCTGTAAGAAAAAAAAATCTTTATTATTCATTGAGGCATCATTATTTTTCTTCTTTGCAATGAAACTAAGACTGGTTTTCATGGATGACTCAGTAATCCATGAGTCGTGGAAAAAAAAAAATTATCTGGAATAAGAGTGGTCCAGGTTTAAGCCATTTGCCTCATTCTACACTTCAAAGGTCAAATCAGACCTGGGCTTCCTGTGGTCCTGTGTGTGGGACATTCCCCTGGGGTGGCTGCTAGCATAGGGTTACCTTCCTTACTGCTGAAAAGAAATTCAGCCTTCCCCGTTATGATGTCATGTTTCTTCCCAAAAAAAAAGCTCGTGGTCAACATGATTTAATACTGCAAAATTTTTGCTTCTAGTAAATTATAGTTGATTAAAAAAAAATCTGAACAAACAAAAAAACCCTACAACCTCAGAAAAAACAAACCAACCAAAAAAACCCACCTCCATTCCCTTGAATATTTTCTAGTTGCTTTTTGGGGAAAATCCAGGACTGACAGATTTAAGACAGAGAGTGAAATTTTATGAGTGTTTGTTTAAGCAGTAAGACAAAATAAATGAGATTAAATTTTACAAAGTGTCATCCATAAGAGGTGTAGGACACTTTTTAGATATATGATCTTAATCTAAACTATAGATTTTAGGACCTAGAAATTACTTCAAGTTTCTGGAGATCTCACAGCTCTTTTTGAGGGATAGCTGTGAAAAATGTTCTGGAAGTGACAGATACCTCTCTCCTCAGGAATTCTCTGAATGAAATTTGAATTTAACACCTGATCTGTACAGGTATTAAATTGTCTCGGTTTCTACTCATTTCCTTCTTTCAGAGTATGTCAAGAAATACTTTTCTCTATGAACATATGCTAGCTACTGAAGAGTCCGAGTTTGAATCAATCTGTGGCGGGTCTTTAATGTAAAAGATAGGTTAAATTAACACAAAGGAAGGAGCCTATGAAAAAATCTCTCCTTCAGGTTGCTGTTGTAGGAATGACCAAAAAAGTGGTCAAGCCGGAATGTTCACCTGATGTCACTTTTAAAATAGACCTTGAAAAGAACAGAAGCTTTTAAATATTATTACACTCACCCAAAATAAGGAAGGATGAAGAGTCAAAAGTTGTGTTTGCGCAAACCAGACAAAGGACTTGCATTATGTTTGAAGGTGTCATGGTTTTGGCTGGGATGGAACTGACTTGCTGGCAGCTGGTGTGGTGCTGTGTTTTGGATTTGGGGTGTTGATGGCACACTGAGATTTTTGGTTGTTGCTAAGCAGTCAAGAGCTTTTCTGCTCCTCATGCCACTCCACCAATGAGTAAGTTGGAAGTATACAAGAAGATGGGAGGGGACACAGCTGGGACAGCTGACCCCAACTGACCAAAGGGATAATTCATTCCATATGCCTGGATTGATGGCATTTGTCTTTGTAACTATTACACAGGATGGAGCCCTGATTTCCTGGAGATGGCTGAACACCTGCCTGCTGATGGAAACAGTGGATGAAATCTTTGTTTTGCTTTGCCTGTGTGCATGGCTTTTACTTTACTTATTAAACTGTCTTTATCTCAATCCATGAGTTTTTTCACTTTCACTCTTCTGATTCTCTCCCCATCCCACTGGGAGAGACAGTGAACATGCATCTGCATGGTCCTAGGTGCCAGCTGAGGTGAAACCATGACAGAAGGGAAAACCCTGTCTCTTGTGGCTTTGGTTATTATGAGAAAGTACTTCCATCATGATACTTTTATGTCATGACTCTAGTTGTCAGACTGGTAAGAAGATTCCTAGAAAAAGTTTCAGTCTTTATGAAGTAACATGTCCGTATGAAGAAATACTTCCTTGGGGTTCTTTTATTCATTATTATGGAACTTACACTTTTCCACTATTTAGGTTGAGTAACTGCCACAATAAAACAAGATAAGAAAGAGGAAGAGACAAGAAATTCCTTGAAACAGAGCTAGACAAATGAAAGACAGGAGATGTTGTAGATTTTAGTTTTCTATTCCATTTGCAACATAGTGATACATTCAGTTGCTCTCTGATGGCTAGATGCTGTGCTGGTAAGTATCTTAGATTAGATAAAATTTTTTATGATAAATTTAATCCCAAAATTCATGTTGGCATATAGAAAAGATATACTCCCCTTATAGGGAACTTTGTTAGCATTCTCACTATCATGCCAGAAATCATTTATAAGTACAAATGTTCAGATTTTTTTTCCTACATGGTATAGCTAGTATTTCAACATTTGTCTTTGTCTCAAAATAAACCAAATTGAAATATCAATCTTTCAACTGACTGAACAGTTCTAAATACATTTCTGGAAGTGTTGCAGTTTTTGACCAAAGTGGGGCATTTCACTCAAATTCATGACATTTTTGTGTTCTGAATAGTTGTTATTTTTGTGCTGAAAAATTAAATAGCACAGACTTTTTAGTCAATTTTTATTTTTGGCAGCCTTTTCCATATTCTAGCGGCAAGAAGAGAGGAGAGAGAGATGAGAACTGAAGCTGAATCATTTTGACCATGATATGCATTTAAGAATTATGAGTACATTTTAACATGTAGTACATCAGGAAACCTTACTTTGCAGTTAGCTAAACCTTACTTTGCAGTTAGCTATTTGATTGATAGACAGTGTGATCTCCAGATAGTTAGATAGCCCACCATGTGCTGGATATTGAATATCTTCAACTGAATTTGTAGTTGATATTAGGGTAGAACCTGTGCAAGAACTGGCAAGATTAAGCTTAACTTTGAGCAGGAACTGTATATAAGCAGCACTTCCATTTACCATTTCTTTAGTACTGATTGCATGATTGTATATGTGAAGAGAGAAGTTTGGCAGTTCTACAAACCTCTTTCATGCTGGAGGAGACAGCATGGTCAAAAGCCTATAACGATACTCAGAAGGTGGTGTTGAGTGACTGCACACCAAACTCTAGGAAGTTAGAAATTCTGCTGATTGCCAGGGATAGGCAGACCTGACATTTGATATCAGTATGTTAAAAAAAAGTACGTTTCATCTATAAAATTAAATGGAAATAACAGTGGCATAATCCTCACTTTGTACCCTTCCAGTTTCGATAAATGTATCTTACTAATTTCCTTTTATAACACATTAGTTCATAGTTTATGGTACATAAATGTCACCAGCTGTGCAGTTGGGGTTTTTTGTTGGTGTAATATAACCATTATTTGTAACTTATGACAGCATTGAAAATGTCTTGGCTTAATATGGAGCTAGATGAATGATGTTTGAAATATTAATCTATCCAAATAAAATATAACAATGATTTAGCAATCTTGACAAATGAAATCCAAGAAATAATATATATATGCACCATGAATAGAAGATAATAAAGTACCTTAACTCCTCAAACAAAATGCATCAAGATGCATGCATATACTATATGTCTTCAGGTGTATACAACCTGAGCTTATGATAAATTATTACAATTATATTCTTGCAAATCTTGGTTATGAATATGCTAAAAAGGTCTAAAGAGGAGTAATTGTTCATACTTAATGAACAGTCAGATTTTAAAAAGAAGTTACTTCTAATGGGCTCTATTTTGCAAAATTGCCAGATGTCACCATCATGATTAAATTCATCTGACTAAGCTAGACTAAGCCAGCAATAGACAGAAAATGATTTATCAAATCCCCCTGCCAAGGCACTCATAACCTTGGCAAGACCATTAAAATCTAATAAATAAATACTGATGGAAACCTCAAAAAATATACCATTAATAAACGAAACAGAAGAGCATCTCGGACAAAGAAGTGCACAGCATTAACAGAGGTTGTTTATATGGGCACAGTCACCTCCTATCTGCATTGTATGGACATATAACAAATACCAAAAAGGAGGACTTATGCATGTGTTACTCTTTAAAAGTGGTCAAGGCAACCATCCAGTCCTACAGCTAATATTAAATAGCCTAGTCCAGATGCCTATACTCCATTTGCTCCAATGATAACACTGCCTAGCCAGAGGTCCCTTTCTACGCACTCCAAAATTAGAGGGGACTTGAAGCCTCACCTGAGACCACAGAATAATGAGACCTACAGCTAAACTGCAATATTGGCACCTAGCGTTGGAAAAATGAACACACAGTGTTGGTGCCACTCTCTGTCCTGGTTTTCATGTGTTACCTCAAACTGTCTACCCTGCTAATTCTTTTTTCTGTCTAGATTTCTTCATAACACTCCAAGACAACTTGGAGGTTTTTTTCTGTTTCTCTTTGTAATGTCAACCAAGCTGGCAACTAAGCCTCACACAGACACTCACTCGCTACCTCTCCCAGTGGGATGGGGGTGAGAATCAGAAGAATAAAAAAGAGAAAACTCATGGACTGAGAAAAAGACAAGTAAAGTAAAAGCCATGAACACAACCAAAGCAAAACAAAGATTTCATTCACTGCTTTCATCAGCAGGCAGGTGTTCAGCCATCTCCAGGAAAGCAGAGCTCCATCCTGTGTAACAGTTACTTGGGAAGACAAATGCCATCACTCTGAACATGCTCCCTTCCTCATTCTTCCTCGAGCTTTTTATATTGAGCATAACATCATGTGGTATGGAATATCCCTTTGGCCAGTCAGATCAGCTGTCTCAGATGTTTCTCCCAGCTTCTTGTGCACCCTCCAGCCCACTCATTGGTGGGGTGGTATGAAGATCAGAAAAGGCCTCGATGCTGTGCAAGCACTGCTGTTACTTAACTCAAACATCCCTGTGTTATCAACATTCTTTTCATCACAGATCCAAACCACAAGGGCATACTATCTACTAACTATCTATCTCAGCCAAAAACGAGCACACAAATCATTCTGTGATTCTGTGATTCACATCTTGAGTTAGAACTTGAGGACGAACAGAAGAAGTTCAGAAACACAGATATTCAAGAGGGGTCAAAATCAAAACTGATCAGGATCACATAGATGTGTTCAGGTTTCTTGGAGGTGGCTGAGCACCTTCCTGGTGATGGGAAGCAGTGAATGACCCTGTTGTGATTTTTCAGATTAATGCACTCATTACATAAAAATGTACCTTGTTCCTTTCCTAATCCCTTCAGCTTTTATATTTCACCAGCATAGAGTTCTCTGTGAGCTTTAACAGTTTTTGTTTCATACATTGCAATAACCAGTAACTAGCACTAGAGGAAAATCTCTTGGGAAATATTTTGCTCATTAGGAGGACAGCAGATGGCACTGCAGTCACTTTTCCAAAAGTGCGCGATGCATACAGAAGATGTGGTCTGGAAAGTGATAATCTCATTTCGCTGCTGTTATTTTACAGATGCTAATCAATCATCAAAGCTTTATCTATCTCTTTCATGCACTAAAACTCAGCCCTGGTTTCAGAACATGGAGTCTCAGTAATGCTGAGCCGTGTCCTGCGACAAACAGAACTGTGAAAAAAATGTATACAGATATGAGCTACTAAAGGCCATTAGGTCAATTAAATATCTGTGGATTTAATGAGAAAATTGATTCTTTCAAACAAGATTTTTTTATTTTTATAGTTTTAAACAAGAAGATTGAGGGGGTGTAGGTGTTAAATAGTGGAGACTGTTAATTTTCATATATTTCTCCTTTTTGAAGACTTAGAGTGAAAAGCATGAAAAAAAAAAAAAAAAGACTGTTTAATTCATCTTTCCTTGCACAATGATCACTAATGTATTGATCACATCCTTATCCAGTTATAAACTTCATCAGGTAAAATCCACCAAAAATAGATTCTTCCTCTCAGTTATTTCTGAACAACGCACTATCACAAACTTCATTGTCATTTCTGTTAGTGCACTGGGGAAAGCATTTGTCCTTTTTTAATCCAGACAGTCAATGGCAAACATCAGATGAAATGAGGCAGAATCCTGCCAGAAGAGACACTGCCCTGCATAGACATTTTTCTGTCTATGGAGAAGATTTGGATTCAGTGATCTGAAGGGTATTTTCCAATCTAAATCATTCTAAGATGAAAAGCAGCTCTTCCCTGACATTTCTGAATTTTCTCCCATTTGAACCAAACTTCCCCCAGTCTTTTTGAAACCACCTCATAAATATTAATGTCTGAACTACAGCTGTTCAGACTGAACTACTACTCATCATTTCTTTCCCCATCCTCTCTTCTCAGTCTTCTTGATGATTCTTTCTTTAAGGCTGTGTCAAAACCAAGTACATTATTCCAAGACAAAACTCAAAACTAAGGTCTTTCTTATGAATCCACATGCAGACCTCTCCTCACATGACTGCTAAATTACTGCAACTTCCTTTTCTCTGGCAAAAGCCACTCTGTACCATCATACTCAATCAAAATGTTCAGAGACAGCACTGTTCTGCTTTGAGCTCACAGCTTTTCTGTTATTGTTTTCATAGAGAAGATTGTTACAAATAAGCATCCCTGGCAGTAGAGATTAGAATCAATTTAGCAAAAGAAACATGGTGAAAAATACAGGATGAGACAAAGCAATGGAGAGTGGGAGGTATATAGTAACAAAGAAAAATGTCCATGTACTTATCAGTATCTTAAATTGGGATTAATGGTTCGTCTTTGTTACTTGTAGGCTTGGGCTTCTCTTTCTAGGATTGAGCATATAAATGACATATGTAACATAATTCAATTGAGCAAAAACAATGCTCAATCAGCTAACCAACAAATAATGAATCAGCTGAGGCTGCTTCATGACATAATGCATAAAAAAAGGCACCTAAATTGCATAAAGTGTATGTAACATTCTTCCTTGATACTGTGAGCCATTAACATTGATAATTTCTTGATAATCTGCCCATGTTGCAGCTGTGGTGCATGACACCAGCTCAGACTGGTGTCTGCCAGGGACAAACACAGCAGCTCAAACTTAACTTGAAGCTCCAGGGTGTTCCAGGATCAAGATAATGCAGGACGGAGCTCACTGTCTCCAGTAACCTAACAAAAAATAAATCAACCTTTGCAGTAATCAAGAATGACAAAGGTACAGCAGCTATAAAGGAAGATAACTTTACTTTTCACTGTTGGTTTTTTTTCACCACTCAGGGAAACTCCCTAGAATTAGTCTGTCACCAAACCGCAATTGCTTTTTTTGAGAAACAGGAGCTAATTTGCAACTAGATTTAGAACAAGATTTTAGTGTTTTTGTGGGTTCTAGCCTGGCTTTAACGAATTAAATCAGTTTTCCAAACTTATCCAAGTCAGTTAGAACATGCTGACAGTACTAAACTGGTTCTCTAGTCTCATCCCAGCCTCTCAGAAGCATAGTGAAATAATCTGGAAACCAGCCACACTTCCCCAGCTGTGCATGTTGTTTGGATATGACAGCTTTGAGCTTGTAGAAAACTGATCAAAACTGTTTCCTGGTTGTTCTTGTGAGCTTGTGAACAGGCTCAGTCTGACCTCCTAGTCTGCTCTGAACTATACCAGGCTGAGAACCACATGACTTGGGCTGAAAACAGTCGTGGAAGTAACAGATTTGCAACATACAGCAATTTAGCACTGTGTAACAGATGATTGAGTCCAAACTTTGCATCTTTGTATATATATATATATATATACATATACATATACATATATATATATTTTGCCTGAATTTATTTTAATTCAGTTGTATTTTTCATTTTAATACCAGTTTCAGAAAGTCACATCTTACAAAAATAACATCTAATTAGCATAGGCATGTTTTCAAATATATTTAAAAAAAGTAATCAAACAAAGATCTCTGAAAATAGTATCTGGCTCATGTTGAACATCAAATGCTTTGAGAGAAGGGAGAGAAGTCTTTCCTTCACCTCCTCCAGTTCAAACTTTGCTTTTGCAGCATACAGAAAGCTGTACACAGAGAGTGCCCAGCTGATCAAATAAAAACTAAAAAGTTAAATTTCTGCTACAAAATCACATCCCTCCTCATTCTTACGAGTCATCAAGCTGACATATGACATATGACTGTTTATGCCTGTGACTGTGTACTTGCATGTGCCTGTGCATACATATATACACTTATATGTGTATACTAATTTATATACATTTGCCACTTATTTCAGTTTCTGTCATGTCTCTACCACGTGGGAAGACATATATCAATACCAAGTGAACAGGAGACTGTGGGTCCAAGTGCAGTTTTGTGCTGAGAAGTAGTGGCACTTCTGTCAACTCTGCTCTGGTGGTTCCAGAGAACAACTACAGACAGTTGTATAAATGAACAAAATTGTATGGACAAATTGGGGTAAAGTGATTCCCCACTTTTATACGTGCAAAACTATAAATGTAGTTAAAAACAAAGTAAACTTTTGCCTTGAAAATCTCATGTTTACAGCTTTGTCTTAGAGTGAGGTTGTTTGGATACAAACGTCAGTAAAAGGATCTTGCCTAGACGTTTTACATGAATTTTTTTTCTCCTTTTAAAAGGCTTCTACATACATTCTCAGTTCATTGGCTTGTTGATGAGTCTGGATGTAGGAGGATAAAATTATTAAAGTGTTAGTTTTCTGACTTTAATTTTCCAAATGCATGTGGTTAAGTCCCTTGAGTGATATAAACATGTTGACAGAGGAAATAGATAAAATCTTCAACTTTTTTCTCTGTTAATTCTACATACTCTTGAACTCCAACAGCTATATATTTCTCAAGCAAAACTTACCGCAGATGATTTACAATTTATCTAAACATGTTGAGTGATAGCAATGATTTATTTGTAATACACAAAGAAGTTATTGTCATTCTGTGATTCTAACGGATTGAGCCATCAGAGCAGTGCTGATGTATGTCTGCCATAAACCAGACAGCTTTATTACATCAGAGATTCAGTTCTGCAGCTGTGTTTAGAGGCAATTCTGTTTAAAATGTGCCTATAACTCCCAAAGCCAAGACCGGCATATCTGTTTACTTTCTTGCTCAGTTTGCCAGCCAAAGGTTTTTTTAGGCCAAATTGCACCTATACTTGGCCCTGGAACCTGCCAAATAATGAATTTGGAGCCTTCTGCCTGAGACATGTGTAGTTTTAGATTAACTTTGAATATTTAGTTCATTAAATGGTAATTTCAAAATCACTTTTGACTCAAGAATTTGTGATGTGGTGAATTTATTTGTTATTCATTCTGGCTCAAGCATCTTGCTCAAAGACATCTGAACTGGCCAAAAATGAGAGGCTGGTGCTTTAGTTATGTGAGGGTTTTGTGGCTTTGTGGGTGGTTTTTTATTTGGTTTTGTTTGGGGTTTTTCCCTAAACGTCTAACAGCTGTCCAGTTACTGAGAACTGCATAAAGCAAACACATACTGGAAAGACAAAGCAAACAGAAAAACATGACAATTTTTTGTTTGTATTATTCATTAGGACTATAATGTAAGCACCTAGTCTGGGCTGGATTTCTCACTTTTCCATGAGACGAATCACACAGGTGACACCAGGGAGGCAAGAATTCTGCTACCTGAAAAAGTCCTGTAAATCAGAAGTTGTTTGATTTACAAATCCAATTACAAAGAAGCATGTCATTGGCAGAGGAAATTCTCTGGTATGGTGGGCCCCGGCAATTACAGATCTCCCAAATTTAACAGACTGGTGTCAACAGGTTTAACCAAGGATATAGACCTCATCCTAAAATATGAAGTTGATTTTGTCGATTTTGTTTATATCTACATGCCCAGTTCAGAGTACTAGTTCTGCAGGTGGGTGAGGTGACCCCGGTGTTGTCCTTGGGATATTGATATGTATTCAGTAAACATCAGAGTTTAACACAGCTTAATAAAGAACTCTTGTGGTGCTTTTGAAGACAATAATACATCTAAATGTATATGTAGAAAGCCTGGTGTTAAATGCACGTTTATCTCCACTCAGACACCATCTGCCTCCTTTGTTATTGAAAAATGAGTCAACTAAACAGGCAATGAACCACGGTTGAAGATTACCAGTTAGATTGTGTTTTGTAGGCCTAAACCAGCAGCTTTAATCCAGCTCAGCCATCCTCCTTCAAATATTTCTTCTGCAAGCTAGTAAGAGTGAAGGCTAAAAAAAGGGGTATAGTCCAGTTTCTATTTGGAAGACAATGGAAATACAAAATATAATCCCGTACAAAAACAAATTAGTATTTTTTTCTTGGAAATAGAGGCAACTTCACTTCTTAAAAAACTGTTAAAACTAACAAAGATTTCAACCAAAATTCAACAAGTGTGAAAGAATAAAGATGAAAATGTCAATCAAAAGCAGGATTAGTTGAGGGAAGTTAATTTAGGAAGGAAAAAGTGTCAAGGTTACAAAAATGAAGAAAGTATACATTAAATACAAACATCCTTATAAAAAGGAATTGCAAGTGAAAAATAGAAATAAGTGTGTATATACAATATATCTGAATAAATAAAAAAACGACAAGGTGAAGTCTTCAGTGAAAAATCCAGGGAAATTCATACTGCAATAGCTTTAAAAAAGAAAGGAGAAGAAGCTGAAGTCCATAAGGAACTGAAAAGAGGCACAAAAAAGATCTCTATTAGACAGAAATGGCAAAGTTCCCAGGGCTACCAAAATGGGAAAGAATTATCTTTTGCTTTAGAGTAATAAAGACACAAATAGAAAAATGATGCTTAGAACCTTGTAATGTTTATAAGTATTTCCACGGTGTTAGTAACATATTAGTCATTATCTGTTACATTCAAGCTAACTTTCAAATTACGATCCCCAATATAAAGTATATTCAGAAGTTCTAAATGAGACTACTTAGGAATCTCTGATCTTTAACGTTTATTTTTTATAATCCCCACAATTTAGGGAGTGTAACACAAGGCTCAAATTGTGTTGATATTTCACAATTACTTAGAAGTATTAAGCAGGATGACCTGGCTGGTTATAAATCTGACATCAAGCATGAGGAAAATGGAAAAGGAATTTAGACTATGAAGAATAAAAGATTGGTACCTGGGAGGATTTTATAGACACTGTGGTATCAAATAGGATCATTTTCAGATGATTTTGCTGGTTTTGTTAAGAAAGGAGTGTCTATGTGAACATTTTTGGCAGGGTCAGGATTACAACTTTGAAGCAAATCAGGATCCAGCCTCATTTCACAGTTTTCATCTTGCAGCAGTGCATAAACTGGATTCCTTCTGGACTGGTGAAACTAACGGATGCCTGGAATCATTCCTACTGTGCACCTACTGTACCTGCACATACCAGCAATGCTGGGTATTCAGTCCACATTAAAACTAGCCTTAAGTAAAACCACTGAAATGCCTGTGGTGTATATGACAGGTCTTCAGGGCTGTAGCCTTTATAGACTCACTGCTTTTGCACCATACTATTTGATAGTGGAGAAGAAATAGAAGATAACAAAATTATTCCCAAATAAGGAACACTTCTTTGTACTGAGTCTTCAGAGGGATGATTCATCTACCACTGGATAAATAGGAATCAACATTTAATGTGAATTAAGTCCCCAGTGAATAGATTAAAAAATGATTAAGACATCCCAAAGAGAAGTTATTAATAAAAAAAATGTTAGAAAATAAAAATATTTCCTTTGGGATCCTGGAGAGACTATTTCTGACTCCAGGAGTGTTCCATATGTTCAGCAAATAATCATAAAACCATAGATCATAAATCTAAAGAAGGCTGTTGAAAGACTAAATTACTGACAAAAGACAACCAGACAGTGCAGTCTGGATTATTTGGTAAATTGGGTCCAATCAATCAAAATACATTTTCATCCATGTAAATTGAAGGACACGTGTATGAACATGATGGAGTCATATCTATCAGATGCAGTACTGTGCCCTAGAAAGCAGTGGCTCTGAAGTGAGTTAGATATCAAAGTAGGGAGGTAACTGCTCTGAGCTTTTGTAGCTGGCTGTAGGGTATTACTAGGAGCACTGAGATGATATTACTCACAGGCACAGATGAGATGGAGGCTAAAATCTGCCACTTTGCAAATGAGCAGTGCAACACCAACGTACAGTATTAAGTTGATTTCTGTTTTCCCCACTTTCCCTATTTTCATAATGATGGTAGGAGATATGACTAAATTTCTGTGAGAAAGGTCTTTTCTGGAAGACCTGACCAAAATGAAAACTAGTCAGAAAAAAGGAGAAAAAACGTTATTAGTAATGTGTCGCGGTTTCAGCCAAACCCACCAAACCCTGAGCGACAGATGACCCCCACCCTGACCCCCCCAGCGCCCT
>VZRU01018754.1:982222-1062747 GCA_013398155.1 Pedionomus torquatus | reverse complement strand
TCCCAGGTGCAGGACCCTGCACTTGGCTTGGTTAAACTTCATGCCATTTGCATTAGCCCTCCTCTCAAGCCTGTCCAGGTCCCTCTGGATGGCATCCCTTCCCTCCAGTGTGTCGACTGCCCCACTGAGCTTAGTGTCATCAGCAAACTTGCTGAGGGTGCATTCAATCCCACTGTTCATGTCTCCGACACAGACGTTAAATAGCACAGGTCCCAGCACTGAGCCTTGTGGGACACCGCTTGTCACTGTCCACCACTTGGACATTGAACTGTTGACCACAACCCTTTAGTGCAGCCATCCAGCCAGTTCCTTATACACTGAGTGGTCCATCTATCAAACCCATGACTTTCCAGTTTGGAGACTAAGATGTCATGTGGGACAGTGTCGAATGCTTTGCATAAGTCCAGGAAGATGACATCCGTTTCCCTGCCTTTGTCCACCAAGTTTGTGGCAGCATCATAGTAATGAAATAGGTAATTTTCTCTTGTAGCCTAGAACCAGAATGGAATGGTTAATACAATTTATGACGGATTTTTTTCTTAGGGCTAATAACATTCTTCCTTGTTGTTATTTTGCTCTCATGAATGCATCTGTTATGTCTTCTCTATGTATACATCTTTTACAATGCCTGATCTAATCATATTTATGATAAAATAATTCTGTGATATACAACAACCTTACCAACCTGTTAAAACAACAACTTTCATTATGAAGTTCTGGCAAAAGAGAGCCTTCTTTATAACTATTTCCCTGTATGAAAGGTACATTGTTAAATTCCACTGTGAAATCAGCTTGAAAAATGACTTTAAAATGCTATGCTTAGAACACCTGCAGATTTCATGGAGAAATATAAGGTTTTACTCCTTTGATTTAGTTTTACTATGTTGAAGACCTGAGACAAAGAAAACAAGAATACCTACTCTTTCTTGGTTGTTATCTCAGAGAAAACTATGACATTACTATTTCTTCTGTATCAGAAATAGTCCTTGGAGATACAAGGAGTCAATAGATGATACCAGAGTTTAATACTCCCAGATGCTGAAGTGGCAGTTTTTTTAAAATCTAGGTATCCATCCAAAAATTGCTCAAAGATTGCACTGAGTAGCTAACATATTCTAAACATCTATTTTTTATTTAAGATCAATATATGAAACAGTATTCAAAAACCTAATTACCAAACTGAACATTGCAATAAAATCACAATATTGAAAGAACAAAGGGTTTTCAAGCCACAAAATGGACACTATGGCAAGGAGGATTTCACCACTCATCAGTCCCTGATTTTTCATCCAATTACTTAGTTTTATGGTTTTTGCTTTCCAACGTGAATTGAATTAGTTTTAGAGCTTCACAGGGGGAAAATGGTGCCTTTGTATTAGCCATAGAAAGTGTACAGAATTTACTTAAAGTAATGAAGCAATATAATTAAGAGTTGCTAAGAAGAAAGACTATAAAGCATGATTGCATTTTGTCTACTCTTTATTGCTTTCAAATTATTAACTTAGACTTTAAAAGCAAGTGCAGATGGCTTCATAAATTAAAAAAAAATGTGTATATCGTTAATGGTTTTCAGAAGGTTCAATTTTTTTTTCTTTATTTTTAAAGCTGTGTTTTACTCTGAAATCACTGTGGAAGCCTTCTCTCTTGAGAAACAAAACATCTGCCCAGTCTTTTGGTTCCCTAACAATCTGGGTGTATCCATCACTCCACAGCAGATGCTCTTCCCAGCTAATACTTATTTCTGTAATCAACACTAAGCATAACCATTGGTCAAAAAGGTAAATTTCACTCATTTAGATAAAAAATGCATTTTTGTTACTTCATTAAGTAGTAAAAGTCATTAAATAAGAGGGCGGTTACTAAAACTGTCTATTTGATGCCTTATACTCTCTACAGTGTGCAGAGAGGTTTATGTGTTGGTAGCTTGTTTAGGAAGATTTCATTAATGTCTATCTTCCGCTTTCTCATGATGGGCTATCAATAATGACTAGACTTCTCCCTGCTCTAGAATTTCTTCCCTGATATACAGGTAATTTTCCAACTAATCTACATCTCAAGGGATAGCTGTAGAAAGCTCTGAAGAAAGTTAGCTAAGGGTAATATTTATAGAATAGACTAAATATAGCTGCAGTCTTAATGCTGAGAATTGAATTAATGCTTAACGATAACTCCTCATGACCTTGATTTCATCGTATGGTGTAGATTAATCACTAGTTATTACCAGGTAGACATCATTCTGAGAGCAAAGCTATAACTATTAAACACTTCTTACTTTTTTATTTCTTCAAGATACAGGCCAATATTTTAGCATATCTACCAAATAAGTTCTATTTTGGAGCATGCTCTGTCAGTCACCCAGATAGTATTAAGCAAATCTTAACCATCATTAAAATTTTATGTCCCTCAAAATAAAATAGTGTATGTTCATTTCCTGCATAGTTACCCATACAACTAGAATTGATTTTTTATTTGCTAAAAAAAAATATTTTATTGAGCTATCTAGGACACAATAAGCAAAATCTGAATTTTAAGGGACGAAATCTCATTATACTTCTATGCTATAACATATACCAAATCTGATATTATTTTGTAATTGCTAACATAAGTTTACCTTGCTTTGTGTCATCATATGAATATGCCTAGAGAAGTTCTTCAATTATTTGGGAGCAAATACTAGCAGAAGTCACTGGGACTGTTCATCAGACTTTTAGAAGTTCTTGAAATTTCTACTTCTATAGATCTACACTTCTATGTGCTTCATTTTTGTAGTGTAATTATCTGCACTACAAAAGTCACTAAATGGTCTTTTATACTCCATAGCCTAAGGGAATAATGAGTGTGGAGACAATTTTTGCAGCATGGAGCACTTTACCTATTTGATAAATCTATACTACTCTTTATTTTTTAAGTTATCATTATTTTCTTTTGCACATTGCTCTGTTTATAAACCTGTTTCTGCTGCGTGTTTCTTGGGACAAGGATTCCATGTTCTGACAACAAACTTTTCTCAGTTTGTAAGCAAGTAATGCAATAAACCTTGTATACTTTTAGACAAAGAGCTGTCACAAGTACGTTATATATTAAAATGTATATTAACTTTAATTTTCATCAGACGTGGATGATTTTGTAAAAAAGTACAGAAACATATGTATGAATTGTAGCTGTGTAAACATATTCATATAGGAAACTAACTATGTGCAAACATAAGCTGGAATAACCAGTAAAAAATCGTAAAACAACAGGATGCCAAAGACTGTCTCCCTTTCTACTTTTCTATGGTAAGTTTTCTGTAATAAAAAATATTTCTTTCCAGTTCAATGTTTTGCTTGACACAGAGCTCCAAACAGCTATTTGATATGTTTAAAATGTGTTTCTTAATGTGTCTTCTGTATTTTGCTTTTGACTTTCAACATAATCAATGGGAAATAAGTGTCAGTTTGACACTCAAGGTGAAAATTGAGGTCATACCATTAATCATGTTTATGATTTAATCCTTCTCCTGTCTATATCTTCATAACAGCATGAACCATAGATTTCTGTGTTGTTGGTGGTTCTGTATACACAGATTGGTTTTATGGATACATATTGGCTCTTTTGTGACAACTGTACGTTTGTGATTGATACATAAAAATTGAAAAGAATAAATGGAAAATTGAGCTTTTTCTCATGTGACGTTGTATTGGTTTGTTCTTTTTAAAACACTAGTTAAATTTGCACTGACAATACACAGCAGCTCAATAGTAAGGTATCTATACATCATAATATAACCAAATCAACAAAGACATAGATTAGAAAATCCTGAAAATTAACAATCTCTTTTGCATTAAGGAAAAAAAAAAACACCAGAGAATCCAGCTTTTAATATGTTAATTCAGCATCTATTGCAGATGAGGCTAATCTTAAGCCCTCTGTAAATTGTCTATAACAAATAGTAAGGATAACTACATGGGTAAAAAGGCATTAATATCTTCTTTAGCAATTACCAGTTTTGAAGATAGAAAACTCTAGCAATGAACCATGTATGCATTCACTCAGTACAAAATGTCCAGTAACTGTTGACTTTCTCTCTGATTTCTTAATGAAAGTATTCCGGTATCACTTTCTGAATTTTAGTTCTACCTTTTGCCTTTGACAGATAACTCAAATATTAATGAAGATATATCACTGTTCTTGGAAATAAACTCTTTGGCAGAATTATCCCTCTAGGATTTCAAAATGACCAATAATCATCTCAACCATCTGCCTTGGTGTTATTTAAGACCAACGTCACCACTGGTCTTAATTAGTCACCACTGAAAAAATCATAGCTTACTCATCTTTAGGTCAGTGTTTCAGAGGTCTGAGCTGGGTATTGCAAAACTTTTTACTTAAAAGTTGATTTTTTTTATTTCTGTCTGTATTTTCCAATTCTTATTCTCTTTCAATTCAAATGCTCTTTGAGACAAGTATAATTTAAAAGGCACGTTTGACCAAATATATGACCAAAATCAGTGATTACCTTCATACATTAGTTATAGGGTAAACATCTTCATTAAAAGGTTACTAAAACCACCACTTCTAACATAATTTCTAGTTTGATTAAAGCCAGGATTCTACCTAGCCAGATGCTTCCACTAGTCATAAATGCTATTTTGTTTATATACTTTTCTATTTGGAAGGCCTGTTAACTAAACCCTAGGTGATGTCTGAAAAGCTCACAGAGCCTGGAAGGTTCTTTCATTTCCTGCCCATAGGAATTATGGATATTCTGATTATTTTACTAAAAACTTTTCTTTTGCCCTTTTTGCTTCTGAGACACTAAGTCTCACAGTATCTCAAAAGTCAGCTGGCTGTGAGCATACACACCACTGGAGATTTGTTTTTAGGACTAAGCAGGTGGCACAGGCTGTCAGCACTGCAATGAATTTTTTCCCTTGCTACTGAACTTTTAGCTTTTCTCTTGCCCTGTGTCTCCCTGGGAAGGCAGGCAGCTTCCGCATGGTACTGCGACCACAGGCATCCAGAACACACTGCGGTGCATTTAGACTGTTGACTTTAAAGTTTCTGTAGCCTTTAAAATTCCCACCATTGCTGGAGCATGTTTTCCTCCCAATCAGTGGAAGAGGGAAAGACTGACTGTATAGACTTGCTGCCTTGAAGAGATGCCAGTAACATCATCCAAACCTCTGAAGAGTTATTTGCAAATATAGAGCAGCCAGCTTGCAATTTAGCCTTGATCTAAGCTTAGCAAATAGCTAGGTATGTGTCTAAACACTCCTATTTCTTACCTAGCCCAGCCATCACAGTTTTCATATTGGTATAAATATTTTACTGAAAGTTATTATCTTCCACAAAGAAGTCAAATTCCAGTTCCACTCTCTCTGTGTATTGATACACAAACATAAAATATAGATGCAAGATCAGTATAAAGGCACCTTATTCAATGTGCCTTACCCCCTTTTCTGATATAGGAACAAGCTGCATTTGCTTAAATCTCATTAAATGGAGTCAATGGTAGAGGAGCTGCCCTCATTTAATCATAATAAAATGCAGCTATTTCGGTGTTGAAACAAGTTCCAAGTCTAATGAGCATGATGCTGAAAGTGCTGGTAGCGAATCTGTCCTGGCATAAATGCAGTCTCATGGAATTCACCAGCAAGTGAACATTTTTCAAACCCTTCCCCACTACAGATAAGGTTGATGGGAATTCTGCCGCCGCTTTCAACGAGGCCAGAAGTTCACCTTGGGTAAACAGGCTTTCAGGAGAGAATCTATTTACAGAGCTATGAGCCTCCCCTTTCTGCTATTACTTTATCTCATGTCACTGCAGAGAGAAGATAAATTACAGTGTGCTTTAAAGTAAGCTAATAGAGTGGGACTCCTTGATACCTTTTATGGGTTAGGTCTTCCACTGAGATTTGTGCCTTTGCCCTAACGGAGCTGGTTGTTTACCTCATGCAGATGAGGATTATTCCTTTCAATCCAGAGACTGACTGCTATAGGTCTCAGGCACCATGACCTAGCTTAACCATTGCAGGACTTTTCATGGCAGTTTAAGATCTGGTATGAAAGCCCCAAATTAAATACAGTCAAAAAAGATGAAGAAACATTAGAATTTGTAGAATGAATTTAGTCAATAAATATAATTTTTACTCAGGGTTAAAAACAAAATAAAAAAAGTGAACAATGGATTTTGCAATAAAATGACCAAACCAAATGAAAAAAATTAAGTTGTATAGATAAAGTCAGATCCAAGCAATGTTAACAATTAATTGAAAATCAAAAATTTCATTTCAGTTGAACTACAACTCTCCTGCTTACTGAAACAAAAGGCAACTTTTAACAATAAAAACAAAAATTTATTTTAAAAATGTCAGTGGTCAATGCTTACTTTTCTTTTTTTTTTTTTTTTTTTTTGGAAACTCACAGGGTTCTGTCAAGAAAAATTTTTGTTCACAGCATGTTACNAAAATTTTTTTTTTTTTTTTTTTTTTTTTTTTTTTGGTATAAGTAGTAATACTGTGTATTTTTATATTGAACCAAAAAAGTGGATAGCATATTCTGAACATGTTAATTGATACAAATATTACCTAAAGCTGTAAATTATTTAAAGGCATATTTGTAGTCCTGTGCATTTCTATATCTCATGTAATGCATAAATAATGAATGCAGTTGAATGAAATCTCTGCCATCTACTGTTAAGTGAAATGACAGCAATCATCCATGATTAAAGGATTGTAATTACTTGATAAATTTACATCTTTCTCACTACTGGTGCAAAATTCAAGCTGCCTTTTATTTTCTGCTGAATTATATTTTGCACCCAAGCATGGCATACTGAGTGATGGACTAAAATAAGGAAGTTAAAAGTATGTGAAATTCTTTTAACATATTTTGGTATTTTTAGAACAAATTTCCATCTTTTTGCTACCATTCCTTGCTTCCACTAGGAAATGAAAGGAAGGAAATTTAAATCAAAATAAGCCTTTATCTTACATAATGAAAACGGATAAATGTTTTTAGGAAAGAAATTTATGGAAAATTAATTATCATCATTAAAAATATGTATTACCTGATTTCATTGCATTTGTCTTTAGTAAAACTAATTATCTCCAGCACAGCACTAATTAAGAGATTTCTCCTGATGGTGTTTAGTAGTTGATTTTCAAAAATAAGGTTGTGAAAAATATTTGGAACTCATGTAAATTTTCCCCCTTAGCCCTTGTTCTCATTTTTAACAGGATATTGTTTTTGGCATCCCAAGCATTTAGTGTTCAGACGTCTGCATAATAGATCATCATAACACCTAACAGGTCCGGTGAAATTTAATTAGCACTAATTGTCTTGTATTAACTTGAGGCAGAAAGAAATTCTGCTATCCAGTCGTTGCTCATGAATGCCTGTTTTGCTGGTGTCACTACCAATCACCTAAATACAAACTACATTTTTGGAATTTTATCTTTTAGCTTACCAGAATGATGTCAGAGGCTTTCATAGGTTTTATTTTCAAAAGTATTTTTGGCATTCTTGGAGGTCTGCTTTCATGTATTTTGCATTTTGTGCTGCAAAATGACCTCATGGGAAAAAAAAAATAAATCTTTTAATACTATCAATCAGGGGTGTCCAAATCCTAAAAGCTCCCCCTCACCACATCCAATTGCTCTTCAAAGTTTGAAAGTAAAGTTTAGAAAAACAAACAATTCAGTAAAGATAACCATGAAGTATCATAAATAATTGTTTCATACTTTCTCTTCCCAATAGAGCTCAAGAAGTTTCCAAAAAAAGGATAGAGTATTTATGCCAAGATGTTGGCAAACCCATCCATATTATTTCTGAAAAACCTAATTCTCTTTAACTGTAGTCTTTTTAACTTCAACTACATTTACAACACATTCTCTTTTTTATTTTTTATCACCTTCTGTGTCGAGAGTCAACATTTCCGAAAGTCTTAGCTAGTGAGGATAAAGCAGAAAAAGAGGAAGATGGGTAGATACACAGTAGAATTTGGCCTTTTCCTCATCACATTTATGACAGTCCTTTGAGTATAAATAATTTTAAGCTTATAGATAATTATTCCATACAGCCATCCAGCCAACTGCCTTTTTCTCACAGGCTCCTTATGCTGCCCAATGACTATTGGTAATGTAATCCAAAATTCTCAGAATAGTTTGAGCCTCAACCATTAAGTGTGCTGGGCACTGTGCAAACATAGACTACCACCTAGTCCTGGGTCCAAAGACCTTACAAATTAAACAACTGGTCTGGAAGAACTGCAGTGTGTAAAGAAGGCAGCAGTGATACAAGACTGGATGGAAGTGGCAAAGCTGCTATGTGTTGAAAGTGGGAAAAGGAGGTTTCTGGAGGAAAAATTGCATTAATCAAATGAACCTCGGTCCTGTTATTTCTCCCAGACACATTACTGACTTCTTTCTAAGACCACATGGGGACTGGCCACATAATACTTTTTCTGTCCAGTCACTTAATTCAAATTGTGGAGACTCCTCGGGGAAAGAATGAATGTTCCTTTTCGTCCCAGAAATGTTTCATTTCAGAAAAGTACAAAAGGAAATCAAATGTGCCTGAAAACAACATTCCCCTGGCTATCTATACTCTGGCCAACACCGAATTTCAATGAGGGGACATATGTTGCATAAGGTGTTATTGGCAACCTCATATTGCCACCTTCTTTCATCGTGGCATCTTTCCTTTGGCATATTTCAAATTAGAAAAAGCTGAATGTAGATTCCAAATGCGTATTGCATGTTATAACGTAGCTCAACAGTGACTTGAAGAATTTGTTGTCTGCTGTTAAAAAAGATTAACAGCTGGCAGAAATGTAGTATTATTCAAATCTAGCATAAGGGACACATTATATAGGCACTCAGGCACTCAGAGACATGCTATAATTTTATCCCATCTATTTTATAGTAAGCTGAAAAATTAATAATTTAAATCATTTATTAATTTGATTAGTAAAAAAGGAACCATAAATCTAAATGGATTAAAAATGTAAGTGTATAGGGCAATAAAACAAATTATATAATATTAATCTAATCACCATATATTGAAGAAAGATCATGACTGACTTTGAGGATTCTGTTTTCTAGACTTCAGGACAGACATTAAAGCTACATAAGGGTACATTTAGACTACATAGAAGGAAAAAATCTTTTACAATGGGGGTGTTTAAACAGTGGGACAAGTTGCCCAGATAGTTTGCAGGTGCCCCAACCCTGGGCAGGTTCTGAGCAATGTGGTCTAGTTGAAGATGCCCCTGCTCATTGCAGGGGGGAGTTGAAGTAGTTACCTTTAAAAGTCCCTTCCAACCCAAATATTCTATGATTCTAAGAAATTAACAAAATAAACAAGATCTGTAGAGCCATGCTTATTAGATCTGTATGCATTTTTCCATTTGAAATTGCAATATTTACAACTAAACCTGGAATAACCATCTCTGGTATCAGATAAGGATAGATTTCTTGGCATTATAGAAGTGTTCTACTGAACATTGAAATGATTGAGAAAATGATTGAGAGGTGCATTCTCTCACTTTGTTGATTGTTAAATCAGTGACATTTTAAATAATCTGGTTTTGACCTCTTAAAGGATGAAGAACGTTTTACAGAAGGTATCTAGTACTGCTTCTTTTTTGTTATTAAAAAAAAACAAAACACTTTTTCCTAAGAATTAGTCAAAAATTAATCACAGAAAGATAATCCAACAACTCAGAACTAAAAAATGAAAGTTGGTCAAAAAAGGAACTGTTTATTTTTAAATTCTCTTTTTTCTTATTTTTGAAATTTGTATCTTAATGTTAATGAAAACAAAGAGTCACTTTTTTTCCCCTGTCTTGATGTGAACAATTTCCAAGTTCCAGCCTCCTGGAAAATTGTGGAGTGGAAAACTAAATAAAGACAAATTAATTTTCTTTTTCTTTTTTTTTCTTTTTTGCTGCATTATCTCCTCAGCTGGGGAGAAATGATTGGAGAGTATTTTGAAATAAGCACTTGACATAAGTTGTTGCTGACTAGCAACAGGACAAATGTAGATGAGAGTAAAAATGTTTTGCTTCTAACATTCTCATGGAACAGCAATATTTTCCTGGCCAACAGACTGGTTTTAACTAGCACTTAGTACTTGAAAGATGTATAACTGAGAAAATCTCTCCTTTTGTTGATGACAGCGATTTTCAAAATAAGTTAACGTGTGGTAATAAAATCATAGGTGTGGGAATGACAACACTGATTTACAGTTATATAATTCCTTTCTCTTCATTCAGTGCATTTATTAAGTAGGCCATTTCACATTCTGTAGTGGTTCAATATCTGACCTTGGCTTTGCTTACTGTTCCCTTCTGAGTTCAAAACAAGTTCTGTGCTGTCACCTGTCAAAAAAGCCTTGTGAGTTTCCCATCTTCCATATGTGGCACACACACTTAGCTCCCCACAATAAATCATTGCAAAAGCCAGGGGACTGGACCCACAGACCCTGAGAACTCAGATATATTCTCTAGTAACAATAATAATTGTACTGAAATTGTCTGCAATAAAGGTCGTATTAAAATACAGTCATAAAGAATGAGCAATAAATCCCATCTGGAAAATGTTGAATTTAAGTACTGCATAACACTGAACTATTGAATCCCATGCTAAACGTAACATTTGAGAACAATTCCTATGATTGTGTTGTTTTGTCTCTGTACTGAAAAGATTACATTTATTACCAATTTCTTTTGATTATCAATAAATAAATAAATACTCGATCTTGAGCTCTGCTTCTGCTTCCATGTAGTTATTCATTGTGACTGCTCTCTCTTTAGTGTATAATTGCATTAATATAAAATCTATTAACAAATCTTAACAGATTGTACGTTGTCAAATCCTGATAGCATGCTGCTTTAAACTCCAAAGAGAAAAAAAGAAGCTGTATGCAATTCTTCAATTTACTGGTTTGTCAAATGTGTGAGGACAATGAAGAAATTATGTCTTATTTGGTCCAAATGAGCCAGTTCTCCACCTAAGAAACTAATTTTGGTTTAAAACAGTTGATAGGTTTGTATGGAAATTAATGCAAAAATTTTTGCCTTTTAAACTATTCAGTAAAGGGTTATAAAAAGTTAACAGCTGAGGAAAAATATATTATACATTTATTGGTTTTTGTTATTGAGATCATCATTTAAATGCAGAGATGCATTTTGGTTTCAGATAACCGATAAAGTGTATTTGACAGTATCCTACTGTTTATGATTCCTGTAAAATAATTAATATTAGATTATTTTCATATCTTTTTACTTATTAGGACAGTTACATATTCTTTAATATAAAGCACACCATGTTCTGGGTCATGGGACTCTAAGACATGCCACTATAACTGTCTTATGTCAGTTTAAATGAAAAAATGTGGTTTTATTACTAAAATGTGTGACTAACTTGAATAAAGCCAAAGGAAAATATAGATCCAACCATGCAGACTATAAAACAGAAATAGGTGACCTAGTTAGGAACTGCACAAAATATCTTCTCCGATAATTTATGTTGTGGACAGAAGGTTAGAAGTGACCTCTTTAAGATGTCAGGATGGTTCCTTTCCATTCAATGTGTTACATGGGGGTTTTATAGGCAGTTTTGGTATGATATAAACTTAAGAATATACTTAAGTGCTTTATTGAATGATATACCATGGTGCACTTCTCACTTCATGTCATGGGAAGACTGGAGTCTTTTACATGAATATATGATGTTCTGCTTCTGGTAGGTTTATCTTGCAGACATATGGGGGACACGCCTGAGCTTAGTGGTTGGTGCTACCCAAAAAAAAATACCAAAGCTTGTTGTGCTCTGCTGTTTTCCCTTCCCAAGTGTCCATCTTGTGTCTTGACATATCCAATGTGTCAATATTACGTCCTCAAATCCCTCAGAGATGGCTGAGGTCAGTACTGTTGCACAAATACCCTGTCAAGGTGGGGTGAACAAGTGACAGGATGGAAGTTGCATCAGCTTCATGTATAAGAAGCACTCGATGCTGAGCAGCATCCAGACAGTCTGGATGTCTGGATATCCATTAAATACCATAAACCTTGCACTTCTCATGTTTTAAAATATAAAGGTGATCGATATCAAAAACATTTAAAGATGTATGCTAAATGTGAATATCCTAGGTGGTTTCCTTGGTGTGGATTTAAGCACTAGGTCTGTGGAAAAATTAGTATCTCTTTTCTTTTTTTAAAATAAATTGAAAGAGATAATCTATTTTTTTATATTCTTTCCCATGGTCAGCTTGCAGGTGCAATGAAGTGCCAATATGTTTGGTTGATGATCTTAGTTAAGACAGTTATTTATATATCACTCCACAGAAAAGCCCTATAAATGTCAAGTCTGTCTGAGCAGTTTTATTAAGCCACTTTTACTATGCTATTAAGCACTTTAAAAATAGTTCTTTTTAAAGAACGTTTAGTTGCATATTTACTTCATGAGTTTATGAAAATAAAATCTTGCCTCCTCAACATTCTGTTCTGATACACTTTTTGATAGACCTTTATGCCTGAATTTGTCCTGGAAATCCTCTTGTGGATTACAGTACCAGGATGAGAAGTTACCAAATGTGAATAAAATAGCTGAACCGGACCCCTTAGGAGCAACTCTTCTCTAATAGCAAAAAATCTTGTTACTTCCAGGCATACCTGTGCAAGTAATTCACTATTTACTTGCCTGTTCCCTTTCAGCTTTCCATTACCAGAAGAAATATGTAATAATCATTTTCATACAAGGTATTGATTAATCTAAAGATACAGAAAAAGAGATTCAACCCAGGTGACTGAGTAGTTTGCACTGCCTCTACCAGGAATAAAAAATCTTTTGGCTTTTAAGAAAAAAAAACAGTGCTTTTTGTTTTTTGACAAAACCCAAAATGATTCAGAGTTGAATAAAGAATGATACTCAGGGGCTGCTGAATTCAGACATCAACCTCACACTTGAGCACCCGTGCTCTGTCTGTACTGCCACGACTGACCCACCAGCTCTGCCAGCACCAGCACTGCTTTCACAGTGACTGCTCCTCCAGGCTTTCTTGCACAACTTTAGATAGGTCGCTACGGTTCAGAAAATAAAAACAATTTCAGTATCTGATGCTATGGAACTCGAGTCCAAAAGAGTACTTTAAAACATCCCTTCTAAAGCAGCTACATAAATTTAGAAATAAATAAAACAAATAATCAAAAAACAGACCTCAGTGACTTGTTTTCAAAAAAGCAAATGTGAATTCTTTGATGTTAGTGCTGCTGCCAATATGACATTACATAATTAATTGAGAGCTTCATGGCAAAATATGCAGCCGAAGTCATAAACTTTCTCCAAATAGGAAATAACTAAGGATTTATTTTGCCCTAATGTTGCTAGCAGTCTGTCATATTTTATTACCCTAGGGCTTAACCTAGACATGAGGTTGGACAGGAATGCAGCTACAACCTTGTTCTCAGTGTTCACCTACAACTAGAAGTCGGTTCCTGGCTTTCTGTATAGGACTTCCAGACCACCAATTTTCACCTCTTGTGAGGAGCTGAACTGCAGTTCAGTTCTCATTTTGCAGGCAACTCTGCAATTTATTTCATTGCAAGCCAGGGAGTTAAAAATTAGATGTTGTAATGATTAAAATCATTATTTGGCCTGAACAAAAAGGGCTGGGTTTTTTTCATTTTAAATGTTATGCAGTGTCACTTAAGTATGTTAAGTTAAACCTCAGTTCATATATGTCTTCTGACCAAGAATGGCCTACCCAGTGCAGGCAAATATCAATCAAACCAGCTTCAGATATATTTTGAAAAGTAATTGTGGTGCCACTGACTAGTAAACATTACCATTTAGCCATATTTCCATATATAAACCTTGCCCCATAAAGCTTTATGGGAACAGGTTGTAAACTGAGTTAATTTAGAGACATAGCTGATCGAATCTTGATGTGCTTGATTGGGCCATCAGTGGGATTTAACAAACTGCAAAAAAGATCACATAAAAATTAATATAATTACATGGTATTTTCCCGTTACTGGGAATGCGGTTTTAACACATGCCGGGATGAAAAAAATAGTTACATCCTCTTAAAGGAAACGGATGAGTGTTTTCTTGCCTTTGGCACAAGCAAAGCAGCGATGTGGCTTGTCGAGTGCTGCACATACAGGTAGGCCTCACTTCTGTAGGACCTGCTCCAGGGAAGGTTTTTGTTGTGTATGGCCCACATTCAAACAGGGGTTCACCAGGCAACACATCTCCTTTTTCAGCAAATAATTAAATATGCTTCCCAAGTGTGCTCAGAGGGCAAATCCTGTGACCTGCATGGCCATTTAGGATGGCTGTGCATGTCTTCAGTTGTCATACCTTTGTTGAGTGTGGCACTGGAGTCAGTAAGAACTATAATGCAGACTTTAATGAGTAGACTTGCTTCCCAAGGTAAAGTCTGTTAATATTGAATATTTATGGTTCATATTTTCATTGATATTCCTCATTGTTCTCTTAAAATTGCTGAATCTGTTGGTCACTTTTTTTGGTGAAATGTTCATTTAGCATATATTGTAACATTCTGAATTGAAAGTGAAATTATTGACTCCTTATATAGATAAATTCACACATTTTAAAGGAAATCAAATACAAGTACGTTATAAGAACAAATAGTTAGGTTTGCTTTTCACGGAATCATAGAAAAAGAGTTCATATAGCTTAGCCTTTCATTTGAGGTAGGACGATTGCCAGCGCTAGATCGGGTCAGCTCTGGCTCTGCTTAGCCAAATCTTGAAAAACTTCCAAGGACAAAGACTCCACAGGCTCTCTGGGAATTCTCTTCCAGGACTTCTCAACTCTCTCAGCAGAAAAAAAATTCCTGACATGAAACCTGACCCTCTTTAACTTCAGTTTGGAGCCCCTGGCACTTGTCATAACATTGAGAACTACCAAGAAGAGTATTTTTTATTAGTACCAATACAATTTACCAGTTCTATTTTTACAACACTTCCTATGACCATTTGCATCACAGGGAAAGATTGCTTTTCTTTTGGGGAAGGTCATGGTTCAAGAACAACATGAGGTGAGATCAGTGCTTTCAGCCTGTAGTCCCCAAGATTTCTGACAGTTCCTGGATGTCTTCCAGGCATTTAAAAAGNNNNATTTTTAAGAATCTTAGAGAAAAAAAAAAAGTGAAGAGCTCTGCTGAGTGAAGTAAAATTTATTAGAAAGTCTGTTTAGTGTTTTGGACTGGTAAGCTTTATTTCTGTTCTCAGTCTTCCTAAGGCCTCCAGTTAGATCATAAGCAAATAAACAGAATGCTGTGGGAATTACTCTTCATTGTAAAATTAAGCTATGGTGCTTTATTTCTGTAAAGTGCTGTGAAGAAAAATTTAATTTCTTTTATCTTCTCATAAACTCAGAAATTTCAAAGATGGAGCCAAGTAGCAACCTAAGACAGGCAGAACTCTTTGAAAATGTCTTAAGGTAAAGGTTTTGATTGGGTTGGGGTTTTTGGGTGGGGTTTTTTTTGTGGTTGCTTTTTTTCTTTCCCCATAGGCAATAGGAGTCTCACATTTGACTTCACTAAGAACAATTGACCAATGGAGTAGAACAGTACAGTGAGTCATGTGTTACAGCAGGAAAGTACTAGCTGAAGAGTAGCATTTAGAAAGAACAGGGGCACATCTCACTTCTTGTGTTGTGAGAAATAGCCTTGAGCAAATCACTTCTCTGTCCTTTCCCTCATCTTACTGCAAGAGTGGAATAAAACTATTCACCTCTTACATAAAAGTACTGTGTGGAGGACAAGTGTGCTATAAAAGCTAACAGTATGACAAAACCACCAAACACAAATACAGGCAATGGCATTGAAATACTTCGCTTTATCTAGTCTCTCTTTTTTTCTTGAACGTCATGGGATAATGACTACAAGATCTCTTGCCCAGGAAGTCAACATCTCTGTACAAAGGGGTGAAAGGCTATTGTCATTAGCAGTTTTGCTTTTTTTTTCAGGAAGGAGTTGATGGACAGACTACTGACATTCACTTGATATGTTACAAAATACAGAAACTACAAATGCAGCATGTACCCTGAGATTTTATTATGATATACTGTCCAAGGCAGCATTAGGGAACATTCCGGACACAAAATAGATATTTTATTTTGTTAACTCCAGAATATTACTGTATAATCTGTTACTGAAAAAGACTACGGGATACTTAATCAGGATTATGCTAGACATTCATATAGGTTTCCTACAATTCTTTCCAGTATTTTTGCTTGTCAGGATGCAAGAATAATTTTCTGTACTTCCATTTTTCCCTCTGATAAAAATTTATACAGATTTCCTTTCTTATCTAAGTGTACATCAGTCATAAACTTCTATAAAAAATTTCCTTTACATTACCAATATATATTACCAGTATAATATTCACAGTATAAAATAGGAGGAAATAGTACTCACATTTCTTCATGAATTTTGAAGAAAAAAATGAAATGGTTGTAGCTGGCATTTATAGCCATGCTAGGAAACGGTCTTTATTTTCTTAAAAGACCTGTCCATTTTCAATAGATGTATATTATGGTAATTTAACTCTTTCTGAACAGATCCTTCAGTCAATGCCATAAAGTTAACCTCCAAGATCTTGAGTAATTCTTCTAAGAAACACAAAACAATAAAATTACAATTTTGCAACTGCCTCTATGATCACATCTACTCAAAAGTAAAGACTTTTTCCTCAGACAGATGTATAGCAAGATCACAGAATACTAGTGAAATGTGAACTTTGGTCTGATTTGCTGAAGCCCAACAGAACACTGCACCAGAGCATTTTTACTCTTGCATGAAAATCTTGCTGTCACCATCAGCCTAAAGCAATTGATAATCTGCGGAGAAGAAAATGAACATTTCTAATCAAAAAGGTGGGACATGAAACTGAAGTAACCCCAAGAAAAAATCATCTTTCCTTATAGGTAAAGCAGAAATGTATTGAATATACCAAAGGATTTATTTCTTTTTAATTAACTTCTGCAATAGCACATATCTTGATTTCCAGTAATGTCTGGGTTGTTTAAATCTGACTTTTTTTGTATGTGCACTTTCTCTATTTGTTTTTCTGCTTTTATTCCCTCTAGAACTCCTTCTCCAGACAACAATTTGAACAAAATAGTGAAAAAGTTGCATCAAAGATAAGGAAATTGTGCTACAGAAGGGTAGATGATAAAAAGCCCACATATTTCTTGACTGACAGATTGCAAAACAAGTACAGTATCAAAAAATATACACTGATATTCAACAACACATTGCAAATCCATAACTGCTTTAGCTTAATTTCAGTCTCCATTAACATATTTCTGACAGAGGGAGGATAAACTGTTGGATATATTTTATATGCTGGGGTAGAGAAGTGTCAATGTTCAGAAAAGTTAAACAGTCAAACTACTTGTAGCTTTTATTAAATAAATTTATATTTGGAAATTGTTTGAGGATAAAAGGCACTATTTGACCATCTATTTTCTCTGAATAGTGTCTATAACACCTAATAAATCTAACTTAAAAATCAAAATGTTTTCCTTCAGGAATGTTAAAGTTGGATCCGTAAGTGTTCTCAATTTAGAAGTGGGGGTGCAGTGTTAATCTAATTCTTCCTAAAATCCCAGATATTTTTTCTTGTCTGCTTTTCTGGTGCATACAAGATTTGCCAACAAAAACATTGTTATTCAGCTCTAATTCAGATTATTTCTCCATTTTAAGGACTGAATGAAAGGACAAATTTGGGTTATGTGGTGCAGGAATCGGTGGGATCTTCTGGTACTGAGCTGAATTCAGTTTTAGAGACAGCTTAAGCCCTGTCATAAATCACAATTGCTTGTTTGAGAATCTAAATTGAAGCTCTGTGTGTTCAAGGATGTTTGTTATTCAAGAGACTAAACATTTACAGAGCAGCAGCTACATTCTCAAAGTTATATCAACACAGAATAACACCAAATTAAGGCAATTAAAATTTTTTTGGTTTTGAAGTCTTCCCTTGGAATAAGGTACAGTAATATCTCAGTTGGCCGGTCTTCTTGCTTATGTTGATTTCTGATTGATTATTTTGTCTAAAGTGTTATCTTATTGTTATAAAGCCTGTGGCCTATTGCATAGCCTGGCCTAGAAAAGTATTATTTATGAAATTAACCTTAAAGTATTGTAAGAATAAAATAATTTTAAAATTAAGCTTTATCCTCTCTCATTCCTACTGATTTTGAAGTGATTAACTACTAATTCAGAGCAACTGCTGCAGAATCTTATCTCTAGTCAATTCTCCTGTATTTTTGCGTAACTTCCCCTTGATTGTATAGGGCAAACAGAACTTTTTAAGGTGCACTCTTTCAAGGTATGCAGGTACCTGCTCTCTGGCTGTTAGTTGGCAAACAGGTGATTTTCCTCAGATGATGGGCCTATCTCCTTCTGTTTGCTGTTCCCATCAGAGCAAGACTAGTGATGTTTAGCTTCTCAACTCCAGCAGATTCAAATGCTGTTCCCATTGCAATTCTTACTGCTAATCTCAAAGGGAACAGTGTCATTTAACATGATTCACTGTAACAAAGAACATGTAGAAGTGGAATCAAACTGTATCCAGGAAAATTCCCAAGGTCGTGATCAGAGAACATATGTCTGACACTATGTCATATACAAAACAAATTATCTTTTCAGTGATGATTAATTTTTTTTTCTTAAATGTATGAATCCTAAAAGCTAACTTATTTATTTATTTATTTATTTTTAATATGGATGTTTTTTCTGAGTTTCAGACATCTAGGGCTCTGAACATGAACAGACAGAATTTAAAATTATATTGAAAGTCATAGCTAATGGTGAGAAAACAACTCAGTTAAGCTTGCCATAATACTTTCTGACTGTTAATCAGGCATTTTGTTAAGTGAAATTTTAATGAACTTGAATCCATGCATTTCCTGTTCAAATGCTTAGACACTGGCATGAATCACCAACCAGAGATGATGGGGGCCTGAATTAATTGAGTTTATTTCCAAAGCTGAACTGTGGCCTCCAAATTAATATTTTACTTCTTAAAACCTGTGCAATTTCATAACTATGATTACTTTTTTTCTAAGGTGCTGACAGTCCTCCAGGCTTAGGATATGAAAGAATTAATCAAACTAATAGCTAATATGAGATCCAGATTCTACCCTCCATTCATGATAAAAATTGGGTAATTGTTTGAGCACTCTCCCTAAAAACCCACAGTGGTGCTACAAGAGGCAAGCATTGTTAACTTGTTGATGGCACTACTGCCTGATTTCAGTGTTTCATTTAAAGAACAAATGGATTTTCATCAGCCACCTTGGAATCAGAAATCTCACTTCCCTTTACCAAACTTCTGCAATAATACTGTAGCTGTGTAAGTCTTGTGTTTAATGAGTTGGTTGTAGGATCAGTTATGTTAGTTATTTTGATCACTATTAGCAATTTAAACCTCGCTCATTTGCACCAGAAATGAAACTCTTGTTTGAGCATAGAGGGAAAATTGAATTTCTTTTCCAGCTGAAATAATATCTGTAAAGATTACAAATTTGACATTTGCAATCATCAAATGTGCAGCTGCATTAAGAAAGAAGGATGTGTGAAAATAGCAGGATAACTGAGAAATATAAATTGAAAAGTTTCTAGAACTATGAATCCTCAATTATTTTAATTTATTTATTCAGCAAGAATACAAATTCTGGTCATACATGGACTAATTCCTCTTCTCATCAAACTCCTAGAAGCCAAAATAGCTCCAGCTTTTATCCCTGGTAGGGTGATGTAACTGGAAGCTGGAATTTCTCCACAGTCTGTTTTGCTTTAGATAATTACTTTTTCTTAGGATATCAAGACTTTGCAGTCATTAGTTCATGAACCAAACAGCCCAGGCACCCTAACCTAACCCTAACCCTAACTTACCCTCTGGTAAGTTGTGTCATGCCAAGTGACATGTAGTAACTTTATGTGTACATATTCTTATCCCTCAGCATCTGCATGGCTTAGTTTATTGTGCAAAAAGGTTTAGATAAGAACTGTATTAACTTGTATCCCCTTGGGTTAAGGTCACGTCTACAAACAGTTACTAAAGGTCAGCTGATGCACAATAACTTCTGAAATGGTGGCAACTCACTCACATCAACTATGTTACCTGCCTTCTTTTCGTTCAGATTAACCATGCCCCTGTTCTCCGCTATATGCTAAATCTGTGTAAGAAAATTGTAACTTTAAGTACATGTGAAAAAATAATCTGAAGGTTTGGGCTCCATACCTTTCATATGTCTGGAGATATTTCAAGAATGCTGAACATTAGAATGAACTTTGAATGACTGATTAATTCCTTTTCATGTTATAAAAAACCTGAGCCCCAGCTTTCATACCTTGTATAAATTATCCCCCAGTTGTACAGTCAGAGAAAACCCTCTCTTTGTTCAAGCTCCAATGGTACTGCATTGATCTATCACATCTCGCTCCAGTAAAATTGAATAACAACTCAGATTGCCAAATATTTGCCTCAAGTGATGCCAAAATGATGGGAATGGTGTGTCCCATTCATCACAGGGAAGAAGAGAGGAAAAACATTCCTCACCTTTGAAAGTATGACTCGTCATGGATGGAATTCATACCTTTGCAGAATAATATGGTCTTTCAGCTGCTGATTAAGTCTTAGCTGAACTGAAGTTAAAAGGGTGAAGGGGGACAGATGCTTATGTGTGAGCGGATGCAAGCAGGATGCAAGAACAACCACAAAACCATGGATAAAGGCAAAGCACAAATTTAATCTCAATACCTCATGGATTGGGGAATATCTGAAGCAGCATCTGGGCAGACACAGGCAAGCAGGGGATGCAGGCACCATGGAGAGGGAGAGTCCTTATTAGCAAGAGACTTCTTGTTAACAAGGGAATGAGAGAGCGAGAACTTCCTGTTCTTATTTATAAGATTTCAAGGATTATATATATGTTTATATAATATAAGGATTATATAATATGTTTATATTTCAAGGATTCTGGCAGGCAGAGCTTCCCACTCTTCAACAGCAGGACAAGAATCTTGGGCAAGTTCAATAATGTGCCCCTGAGTCCATCCCAATCCTATGTTAGGGAAGTGCAGATGTTCTACTTGTTAAGCATACAAGACTAAACAACAATTAGTGTGATATATTTGTTTTCCAGCAACCCACACACGAGTCACTTGAGCGTGTTTACAGTCCTCATCGCCAATCTGCCATTACTTTCCCACACTTATGTGATGATGTTACATTAAACCTATGAATCATCCTAGCTGCTCTTTTTCTTTAAGACAAAAAGAAAAAACAAAGACCACACAAAAAACTCAACCATCACTGGGCACTGAGGTACATGCCTCTGAGATGTTACTTTGCAGTTTGAGTGTGTTTTAATTCATCTTCATAACATTAGTTATGAAGTTCCTGCAATAAAGAATTATTTAATTCAAATTTAAACTGGCAAAGGCTTTTAGAATAGCAGACACAGCTGTGGACTTCCATTGCTCTTTCTGAAATCTGAAAGTTCTTGATGTATAATTATAATTCCAGAGTCACATGAAAGCAGGCTAGTAAATTTTAAACAAGGTGTAGAAAATTGAACTCCTTTTAAGAGTGTTCTGTCCAAATATCATTGGTTTTGATTAAAGTTGGTTTTGTTCACTTCATCAATGTTATAGCAAAATCAATTAAGATCTTTGCATTCTTAGGACTGCAGCTTGGCTTTTTCTACCTCATCATATTTAATCATATTACATCGGCAAATTTTCTGCCATCTCCACATGCTTTTACAACTCTCTGAAGTAGACCTGAAGAGTAAGACGATATTTCATGTACAGTTTATCATAGCAATGTTTTGGACTGGGAGCCATCCTCAGTTGAGACTAACTTTGAGGATAAGCATGTAATCTTCACCTACTCCCTATCTAGTTGAAGAGGAGACATCACCTGTGTAAGACTCCTGTCTCACATACATACTCAGAAACTTGTATATATCAGGTCACAAAGGGGTGCATTTAAATACTTTATAGTATTTCTTTGACAATTTGACAATAAATGTGGTACAAATTACTAGCTTAAAACAGACATCTAACTTCAGGGAAATAAAGTTACAAGAGACAAATCTGACTTTCCAAATCTATTTTCAGTCAATAGCCATAATCAGTAACAGAATCATAAATTTTGCCTTATGGCAATATCAGAAATTACAGTGTTTGGTATTCCTACTGTATCTTGCCTCAAAACGAAAGTTATGCTTGGTTTATATTAATTGATTCAAACATAATTCTATGTACAAACCAAACACTCATTTGTCTCATTCAGAATAATATTTACTGTTTGCCAGTGTAAGATCTCTGACAATACCTGAATTGTGATTCATTGTATTTCTTGCATTTCCAAAAAAAATTAGTTGAAAATGGATGAATATCACTGTTGGAGTAATCTCTACTTTTCATTTTGTCTTTTCAATGTTAATGAAGTCAGGATCGATTTTTTCCCAGCTCCAGACAGGTACACATTTAGGGTTCACGTATAGACAAGCATTTATGTATCTGGTAACACCAGTTCTCAGTGGCAGACTAAGAGTGTGCTTGGATAAACATTCAGTCTGCAATGGGACCTCTGAATCAATGTCGGTTGACACCTCCTTTGCAACTTGGAGTGTGCCAAGTGCTTAGGGGAAAACAGAGTTGAGGTGATAGATCAAAACCTAGTTCTCAAAAGAGGCAGATTTGAAAAATATTTGCTATAGCTAATATCACTGCTAGCAAGATGTCACTGGGAAGTCACACTGTGAAAAAATTTGAAAATAAATGTATGGGAGCAAAGTTAAAAATCCAGCTAGCTGAGTAACTTAGGAGAAGATTTCCAAATTTACTGCAATGCTGAGATGTTACTCTGCTGCCAGAACAATAAGCCACAGACTCTTTCTCTTCCCTTCCACCATATTTTTTGTCCTCATCTTCTCCCAGCTACACGTTGTAAATGTAATCACTGTACTTGCTGGAGCAAGGCCCAATCCCAGCACCGGGGAACCACGCTACTTCCAAGCAGCCATGGGCTGGAGACTTCAGAGTTTTTCTTGCCATGTGCAAAATAAAAACTATACTTATTAAAAAAAAAAAAATAATAAAAGAACAAAAAAAGAAAAAGACCATTCACTATTGTCCTGGTTTGAGGTAAAACGAACCATTTTCTGTTTTACAGTTTTACTTTCTTAGCTGGGTCTCTTCTAACTAACTAAACTCTGAAATTAACAGCACATTGTTCAGAGCTGTTCCGTCTCACAGTGATAAGACCTGATTATACCAAGGGATGGTATGCAGAGAGGCCCTTGTTTAGACTTATTGCTGGAAGAACCAAGGTCAGATGATTTTCAGCATTTGCCCGTTGGAGGGTCCCACCTTCAAGGAGGATCGGACAGGACAGGTGACCCAGGACTGACCAACAGGGGTATTCCATCCCATCAGCATCATGCCCTGTATAAAAAGCTGAAGGATCAACAGGTCAACGCCCTTTTCGCCCTTTTCGCCTTTTCCTCGATGGCTGACATCCAAGGAGGACTCTGCCTGTTCGTCTGCCTTTGATCCTGATCCGAGCGTTCCTGACTTCAGATCTGGAATCTGGCTCCTGTCGATCACCGAGTCCAGTTTGGGACTTTTCCTGAAGCCTGCTGGTGACGTGGTCGTCATCCTGGGAGCTTGATACGGTTTTGTATATATTGTATACTCCCTTTTTTCCTAAATTTCCTTTTTATTATATTACTTATATTTTCATTAAAGTAGTTTAGTTTGTTCTAAACTCTTGAATCTATTTAACTCCTTCCTCTCCTCTCTGACTAAAAGGGGGGAGGGGGGGACATCTGTCAATCAGGTTTTGGTGGGTTTGGCTGAAACCACGACAACTATGAATAGACAAAGATGGCATATTGAATTTTAATATCGTGGATTTCATATATATGTGTTAGTGCTTTGGTCAGACAGTGTTCTGAATACTTTAAGGTGCTTACAGTAATCAGTAAAATCAGGAAATTTTAACTAAAACTGGATTGAAAATACTACATGAATCTTTACACAATATGAGACAATGATTTTCAAAACAAATATCTCAGACTACTTACTATGAAGTAAAAAGCAAGTTTTTCCTTGCCCTCCAATCTTTGCAATGGGGTTAAATGAGGTTACCAGTGTTGTAAAACCTTAAAGATTCAGAATCTGATGCTGAACCTCATGGCACATATTTGGAGGTTTTTGTTAAAGACACGGGAAGGAAAGAGATTTGAAGGGTGTTCTTCATCAAGAATATGTGGGCCGGGGACATAATTCACCCTCACTTCAAATGTGGATACGGCATCTTTTTCACTTAACATGGTGCTCTTCTTCAATTAATAAAAGGCATAAAAAGCACAGGTTAAGTGGGCATGTACCAGAACAGTATGTACAGATGGTAACTAGAATACAAGCACTGGCAGAACCGGAATATAGCACATAGCTTTGCAAGATTAATTACGCTTTTCAGAGTGCTTCCACTCATCATCCTGTTTGCCAGCAGAAGGAGGTGAGGGACAGGTTACTTTTCATTTTGGTACATCACAATGGAGCAGGTACAACAGCCTTCAGAGAGCTCTGAAGCAGTCACTCAGCAGTTGTACCTGTGTGCTGGAGCAATACTTTGTACCACATCAGTTTACCGCTTAATCATAATTAGTGACATTGTCAAAAAAGAATTTATAGGTGTTTATTTTCACCCCAGCTAGGTAATTAATTAAATCTTTTTGGTAGATTTACACATAAGAAGCTGCAGGTTGTTTGCTCTCCAGGATACAAAGATTAAAATGTCTATGTAAATATTCATGTTATTTTTGTACATATAGAGTTAGCGTAAAGATTCTTATAATCGGAAAGTATTTACGTATTTGTATCTTACACCTACACACATACATAGCTGAATGCACAGAGGAAATAAAAAATTGCTTGACCTGGCTTTTCAAAATAGTTTTTGCTATTCTGGTCATAGAATGCAGGAAAGTTCCTCCCTGTCCAAGCTTAGCATTGGCCTACAAATGCAGAACTAAGAGGTTCGTGACTTTGCTCTTTTTACTCACTTCATAGAAATCATTTGCCCAGTCCCAAAACGAAGTATTGAATGGCAAACCTAATGGATTAGGAGTGGAATGTAGGAAAAGTAGACAATCTAGGAAAATCACTATGTCCCTTCATTCATAAGAGGTTAAACAACAGAAGAAACTGTTCCTTTGTTTAGTTTCCCAGAAGTTTAACAAGGGGATTCCACCAGGGTGGGCCCGAGAGCTCGGCTGGTGTGGCACTGCTGGGACTGATGCCAAGAAGGCACTTAGAGCCAGAGCACAAATATAGGGCCATGTCCCTCTTGCCAGAGCAAAGTGAACCATCACATTCTGCATGGCCAGCTCTTCCAGGAATCCCTTTGTAGAGAAATTAATGGTTTATTTTGAGAATAAAAAGAATACATCTGAGGATAACCATGGTAAAATGTTCTCTTCTGTGAGTTTTACTGCTACAACAAAGACTTCACCTTACTTGAATTTTGTAATGTATCATGTCTTATAAAAATGTACATAGCCCTTTACAACCAAGGAATGAGTGCCCCATTAAAAGTGAGTTACTAGGAGAAGGTGGCAGTACAGAGCTTAAGAAATTAAGCTGCATGGACAGCAGATAAAAATTTTTTGGCAGAAAGGTTTTTCAGGTGTTCTACGTGTCATCTTCAGTTTTAATCTTGACTAATGAACTGTATGTGATTCTTTTTAAATCTCTTTTTCATTAGCTAACAAAGCCTATTTATAATCTTTTTACTGAATAAGACCAGAAAAATCTTACATCCTGGTTCTGAAATTCTCCTTTTCATCTCCCACCAGGAAAAGGAAAGACAAACAATGTGTTCTTGTGCCAATTTTGTGCTTTTCTGCACAGCCCTGAGTTACATTCAGCACTAGCATATTTATCATGTCCTGTACATGAATTTAAGAAGTATTACCATCTCACCAAAAACATTGATGTTAAGAACGATTTAGATCCCTAAAAGCTGTGTAGTGCTTTTTATGGCATCCTAGAATAACTTAGATACTTGGAGCACCAGTTTAACACCCGCATCCCACCCAAAATAAACTTACCTTTGTAAGTTAGAGGTTCAGGCTGTACTAGCTTAATTAAATAGATGGTAAAGGGAAACCATGTGATGTCATTGCTAAGTAAACTTAATATTTAGATGGAAAAAATTGCTGAATCTATTGTCAAATTTATTGAATTTCATAAAAGGGCTCATTATGAACTGAAGCATGAACAGAAGAGCTAACTCAGCTTTACAGAAAAGCAGATGACAACAAGAGACTGGGTTTTTCACTCTTTTTTTGTATTTAGATTTCTAAGTTTTATCTTTCAAAAGCGAGGTGAGAGCTACTTTGCTTTGGCAATAGAGATGGAGGAGGTTCTCTCTTGTACTCAGTAAAGCACTGGCTAACCCATCCTCTCAGGGTGAAATTTTATTCTTCAGGATGGGTTTCATACTCTCATGTTTCACAGTTTGTCAGCCTGAAGAGGATGCAAATCTGCATTTTCTATCTCTCTGGAGAATACATCTGGCTGTTTCGTACTATAAGCACTGTCTCCTCTAGGAATTCTGCTCTGCAAAAAAGAAACTGAGGTTTACTGGGCTGAAAGTACAGGCATATGGAGATATCAAATGGTAAGACCTTGATTCTAGGTTTTGTCATGAAGTCTACTATACTGTTTTTCCCTATATTGTATGCATAAGGAGTCTCTAAAGTAGGGATCAGAAGCTATAATTTCCTGGTCAGATCCTAACTTACCACTTAGAGCACTGGCAGGGATTCTGCACTGGGCACAGAGATGTCATAAAACAATTTATTCAAGAATTTAATGGACTTGCCTAAAATTGTGTTGAATATCTTGTAGAATTTCCTTCTAAAGCTCTCCAGCATTTTTAATCTGAGCTTTTTGTCAAATTAATAAATTCTAAAAATAGTTTTAGTCTTATGTTTCACTCTGGCGTAGTATTTCTTTTATTATTGCCTTCAAGCTTAAAATAGCACAAAGAATAAATGGACACAAACACATACTGAATATCAGCCCATTAACTGGCTTAAATAACTCCTAAAAATACTGCAGAACATTGACTCTTAATGAATTTCAGAGGAGATTGATTTTAATCAGATATATTGGCTGCTATAGGCTGCAAAAGGAAAGAAGATGGATAAAGGTATACCACATCCATCCATAATACACAATTTTGAAATTCAATTATTATATTTAAGCAAGTATATTCTATTTAAATTTTATATGGTATATAAAATTTTATATGTAGATATCTATATAATACATTAGCATAATACCATATATTTTGTATATGGTTATATCTCGTACTAGAGGAGAATAATCTTTAACCCATAGCTCACCCTTATCAGTTTAGAAAGCTTAGCCTGTAAATCAAGTTCATCAATTTTTATGATCATAACGATGGAATAATGTGATACAGATAACAATGAAATCTTTAGGTTAGAGTTATTTTTATGCCCACATAATTTTGAAAGAGTTTTATTCTTTATTTTATGGGATGTTCAAATACTTTGATCCTGCATGTGGTTCTTAAATCTACTGCACACCTGTAATTCTTTCTAACCACCTACTAAAGTTAACTGCTCCCTCAAGAACACTTCGGAAATTGTCCTCAGGACAAAAGCAGAAGCAAGGCACAGTTTCATGATTCCTTTGCTCTATCTTCTACACCTTTAACAAAATTCCACCTTGACTGTAGGTGACAATGCTACTAGAGCTGCTTATCTGCAACAGGGTAAAACCTAGCAGTGTTAAAGTATTTTCTAAACAAAAGTTGCTGAATTAAGAAAACACAGGAAATCTGGAAGTGTGCTTCCACCTCATTTTTCATGCTCATGATTTTTTGGAAGAAGAGTAGCATCTTTTAAGCGAATTCAGGGGCCTGACCTGAGAAGAGATCTTCAGCAAAAGGTACTCTTTTGCAGTTAATGAGTATAACGCTTTCAGATTCAAAGCACAGATTTCCATAGAGAACATTCCCTATGGCAGACCAGTGCATCACACAGCGTAGTCACAATATGGCTAATTGTGCACGCATATATATGCATAAATAGTACTTTCATTCTAAACTCTAAAAAAAGTCAGGTTGAATACATATATTAAAAATCTTTATTATTTCCATGTATTTCTACCATAAGATGAAGTATTAGAAGGGAGCCTACAGGAGAGCAGAAGAGGGACTGTCAGGAAGCACAATGATAGGACAAGAGGTAATGGTTTTAAACTAGAAGAGGGGAGATTTAGATTGGATATTAGGAAAAAATTCTTTCCTTTGAGGGTGGTGAGACACTGGGACAGGTTGCCCAGAGAAGTTGTGGATGCCCCATTCCTGGAAATATTTAAGGCCAGGACTGATGGGGCTTTGAGCAACCTGCCCTAGTGGGAGGTGTCTGTGCCCATGGCAGTGGGGTTGGAACTCAATGACCTTTAAGGTCCCTTCCAACTCTAACCATTCTATGATTACCTCTTTATGTATGTTTATGTATGGTTTTTTGTTTTAATTAATCTATTTCCTAGAAAATTAGTTCATATCCACAACCAATCTTGAAACAACCCACCTGAATACAGTACATCATTAGTAGATGACTAATTTAAATTAATAAGAATGACATTCTAGCAATCATAGAAGCTTAAAGAAGAATAAAAGCCAAATTTGTAGCTTCTTGGTCTTTAATACAATTTAAATACAGTACTATTTTTCAAAAGTGAACTCTTTTTTTGATGATAATCATCTCCTTGTTGATTTGGTAACACCCCATTATAATTTAGGGTGTTAACTCTCTGCCAGAGTTTTACACATTTCTAGCTTTTTTCTGTGCTAGGCTGATGATCTCAGTCACACCACTACCAAACTGAAATAATTCCACTGAACAGAGTCACACCAAGTAACACCTTCTGATGATCAGGGGGGTGAAGCACCTCTCCTATGAGAACAGCCTGGGAGAGCTGGGACTGTTCAGTCTGGAGATGAGAAGGGTCTGAGGAGACCTAATAGGAGCCTTCCAGCATCTGAAGGGAGCCTACAGGAGAGCAGGAGAAGGACTCTTTGTCAGGAAGTGTAGTGATAGGACAAGGGGTAATGGTTTTAAATTGGAAGACGGGAGATTTAGATTAGATATTAGAAATTAATTAGAAATAAGAAATTCTTTACTGAGGGTGGTTCAGCACTGAAACATGTTGTCCAGAGAAGCTGTGAATGCCCCATCACTGGCAGTGTTCAAGGCCAGGATGGATGGGGCTTTGAGTAACCTGGTCATGTGGTGACCCTGCCAGGTGTCACCTGCCTATGGCAGGACCAGGTGTCCCTGCCTATGGCATGGGGGTTGGTACTCAACGATCTTCAAGGTCCCATCCAACTCTAAGCATTCTTCGATTCTAACTGTAAACATCAACTCATCTTTGTTTGCTGTTACGTCAGGTATAAACATATCCACACCTAATAATGCTACAAGAATAAACACCTTCCATCTGTTTTTTCTCACTCCAGGAACAGGCCTGCATCGAGCAAAGATCCTGGACTTGCTTTGCTCATCCTCCAGAGAAGGCAAACATGAGCCAGGCTGGGAAACAGTGTGACCACATGTACTTCAGTGTTATGTCCAAGATGCTACGGACAGTGGCATGGTGTCACCCTATTATGATATGCTGCTTTCCAGTGGGCGCTTTCAGAGCCTAAAATGGGAGCAGAGATTTTTTATTCAGCCATCCATACAGACAGGTCTTAAGGGTCTTTGGATGCATCTCTGTTAATAAGTTAAACAGAGACTGGGCAGAAGTATAAGAGCAGCAATTTGGCCATTGCGTTTTCACACTGACAGCGCAGTTCTCGCACCATTTTGGCACTGGCAGTCTTGCAGATGGCCCCTAGATACAATTTGGGAACTGAGACAAACCTAAGGCAGTTCCTAGGGGCAATTTGTGAAGAGTTACCGTGTCTTGGGACTCAGGACAATATAGTAATATACAGTCTGATCATGGCACCTCTAGGCACAGAACTAGAAAACATACCCTAGCCCTGTTTTAGTTTATAAGAAGATATTTAACTCCTGATACCACTCCACCCATGAATTATGTCTCGAAGCAATAACATTCAGATTTCTTTATCCTGCCAAAGTTGCAACATGGTCTGAGAGTGACTACACACTGATTTGTTGGCTTTATATACACAGAATTCCCTTTGAGACTCAGAAGCAGGTTACTGTGCTCACTTAATGCTGGTTTAAGGAGCTGATGTCACTCTCACTGATGTCAATGGAAAGATTCTCACAGATTTCGTAAGGCAGTCATGGCCCAGATAATGCAGAAAGGTGCAAGGCCCAAAGAGTTCTCCAAGAAAATTACTCTTGACACCGACTGTAGTAAGAAAAAGCAAGACCTAGTTACACTTTTATAATAAATCAAGGTCTAAATATGCATGCAATGAATTGGATGCCTCAGTTCACAGGTCAATATATTGGCAGAAGCTTTTTTGTCTCTAGTCTAGTTCAGAACATAGCCGTAATAAACTTTTTTCCATTTTAAACTTTCATGTCCCAACCACAAATCATTTCAACTGAATAAAGTGAACTGATAAATCTGTCTCCTTTGTTATTATACCAAATTGATTAGTACTGCTTCATCTTGCAAGTGATGTACTTGAAAAAGTACTTTTTTGGTAACCAGGTGTAATATATAGCAGGTTGAAAATAATATTGAGTGCAAATGTAAAATTTTTATAGGATTCATTTCAAAAGTACAATAAATGATGTTTTCCAGGTGTAGAAACAGTTTCCACCATTAGGAAATGACTTCATCATTATTCAACATGTCTTTTAAACTTTCATCCATTTTTTGCAATTTTAAGGGTTGAAAATACCTCTTTTACAGTGGACATCAAAACCAATTGACTCATAACCACATCCTAGGTGGGATGATGATTAGGACTCAGTAAGTAAGCTGGGAGAATAATGAATTCAGTGACAGGGCAATTCTTTATCTGTAATACATGAAAACTCATGCTTTTCTATGATAACTGCCTGCAGGATATTTCATAAATTGAAACATATAAGAACTGATGTCAGCAAAAAGACTCATGCAACAGCTCTGTTGTGTATGGCAGAAGTTTCCTTTCAAGAATGCTACAAGCTTAGAATTTGCTCCTGCCTGTGAATTCAAGAACTGTGAATGTGATATGCTTCAGGACATTCTACAAATCCATTTTATCACCAGACATTTCCACTGAGGAACATTTTGAAGGCACTAGAGAGAACCGTAATCTTATAGTAAAGAATTACTGTTGGGGTGGGAAAAGAGAGGGAATGAGGTTTGTGATGGATTACCTGAAATTCCTTCATTTTGATTATAATTGTATTTTCTTTTGGAAGCATGGAGACATAGGCCCTTTTGGGGGCCTTTATAAAATCAAAGCAAACACAGAGAAATAAAACCATGGATGGGCTGGGGTTTTTTGCTTACATAAATTTCCATCAGCAAAACTTGCAAGGATTTTCACTGGAATAGCCAAATTTTAGTTCTGTGATGGCAACTGGTCCTCCTTCACTCTTTCACATCTGCACTATTCACAGTACCACTTATTGAAGCCTACCAAACACACAGTTGCAGAAGCTGCTGCCTTGAATAAACTAAAAGACTTTAAAAGCTTAAACAGGGCCCCTAAAAGAAGCAGATAAAAGAAGGAGCCAGTTAAAGCCAATGTAGCCCTTAGGTAATTCCCATCTTGGGGCTGCTCTGAATTCCTCCAAACTATAATAGGATGCTAGAAGTCAGAAAGTTCAAACTAATATTGCCAAGCACAGGGATATCCCAAGCCTTCTATCTCCAGCAGTACAGCCACGCTTGTGAGAAATAACTTGTCCCATAATCAACAGTGACTGCTGTGTGGAAACCCCTAGTCAGGAACAAAATTATTTTCCTCCCTGCCTTTGCTGCAGAGCCAGTGAGCGGGAGCGACAGACAGGGAAGTCTCAACCTGCAACATCAACATCCTATGGCTCTTCTGTGGATTAATGTCTTATCAACACAGAATGCACTAAATGAATGGGTTTGTTTTGGGGCAGAAATCCTGTTCTCATTCCTTTGTTGAAGTAGCATATCAGGCTCCTGATGCAAGAATTTAGGTGGAAGATTGCCTATGGTCAGAAGATTTCCATTTATTTTGCAACTGGAGTTACCACACATCCTCTGTCAGCAGCATCCATTTTGGCCCTAATCCACATCAACAGTCCCCACAAACAGTGTGAAAAGCCTAATTCAGTCACAATGATCATCTTGGCAGTCTGGAGCATCCTGCGTGCAAGGTCAGGGGGAGAGGTGTGCAGCACTCACACTGTACTGGCATCACACAGTTGGCATCTACAACAGCTTTGTTCAGACCAGGAATGCATTTTTAAAGCTGTGGTGGATTGACCTTGGCAGGACAACAGGTGCCCACCAAGCCACTCTATTGCTTCCCCTCCTGAGGTGGACAGGGGGAGAAAAAATACAAAAAGAGGCTTATGGATTGAGATAAGAACAAGGAGATCACTCAGCAATTACCATCACAGGCAAAACAGACTCGACTTGGGAAAATTAATTTAATTTATTACTAATCAGATCAGAGTAGAGTAATGAAAAATAAAATCTAATCTTAAAACACCTTCCATCCATCCCTTTCTGCTTCTCAGGCTCAACTTCACTCCTGATTTCTCTCCCTCCTCCCCTCAAGTAGCACAGAGGGACAGGGAATGGGGTTGTGCTCTGTTCATCACACATTGTCTCTGCTGCTCCTTTCTCCTCAGGGGAAGGACTCCTCATGCTATTCCCCTGCTCCAGTGTAGGATCCTCTCATAGGAGACAATCCTCCATAAACTTCTCCACCAAGAGTCCTTCCCAGAGAAAGGACATTTTATTCTGCAGAAAGATTCTTCAGGCTGCCTGCTTAGTTCAGCTTTTAAACCATAGGCAGTGTCAGCTTTGTCATCTGCTGTCTCTTCCTTTTCTCCATAATTTCCCCTGCTCCACTGTAAACTTTTTTTTCAAGAGAGTTCATTGGATGAATATTGAATGGATAGAAGCTTACCTACAGCTGATGATCAGTGTTAGAAATTACGTGTGAACCTACTCATCTCCTCCTTATTTACTACTTTCTATAACTGCTATTATGATTACTTCTTGGTACTATATTGATTTTAATTTAGAATTTTTTCCTAAAAAATCTGTAATAGTGCAATAATGGAAACAATATGCTAATTGGTAGACAAGAGTAAAAATCAAGATCTGCCTCTCTGAAGTCACTTAGCCTAGCAACATGAGAACAGCTATGTTTGGTCAGACTGAGACCACTTAGCCAAGCAATGAAAGCTTGAAAGAATAGAGCAAGAACAGAGCAAATATCTACTGGTTCCTTCAGAGAGCATGTTTCACCGTCCACTAGTTTGTGCCTTTAAGACTTCTTCAGACAGATGTGATGTTACTGTGTTTATAAGTGTTAGGAGTTTGTAGAGGTACTGTAATCAGAGTTTTGTAAAATCAACTGACCAGAACTTCATTGCAACCTATATAGATTTAATACTGTTGAAGAATTAATTATTTTAATTTTTTTATTATTTTGTAGCACATCTGCTTTTAACTTTTGCCAGAAATCCCATTAAAACCTAAAGGATTTTTTTTTTAAATAGTCCACATTAGGATTCAATATTTTTCAATTGGGAATTACTTCTTTTTTTTACTTGTTAAGAATATTTTATACTTAAAAACACATTAAACTGTTACTTTTTTTTTTTTTTAAAAAAAAGCTAATAATAAAAAAAAACCAAACAAATTTTACAAGTCAAATGACATGTTTTCTGACTCAGATTTTGGTGGTTTTTGCAGTTATTCTCAAGTCTGTGATCAAAAGTCTTCAGTAAATAATGATTAATTATTTACAAAAGGTCTTTTCATATTGAAAAGTGATTTGCCAATCTAATAACTTTTCATTATATTACACCATGTTTGCATGATTAATTTTAAGAGCATCCCAACCATAATAAGAAACCATGTTATGCTGTGGATGCATAATCTTACCAGTCTTAGCATTCACACAACGTAGCAGCTTTTTCCTCTGCTTGGGTAAACTTGGATTATAGATTTAAAGGGGAAAGCAATCTTCTCTTCAATTTTAGGAAGCTAAATGTTCCTTATTGTAGGAGTTGTGGGTAGAAGTGGCCCCTCCCTTCTTTAAGTGTCCTTGTTTACTCACAGAGCGTGGTGGGAAATAGCAATTCAAGTTCTGTCATGTTCAACTCTGTTCTGCCTTTCTCCCTTTACCAACAACCCCAAATCTCTATTAATTCACCTCCATCACCACCCTGTTCTGAACTTCTTAATCACATCATTTTCTCCATATCCTCATTCCCTGCCCTTTTCTACTCCTCTTTTAATTACTTCTTCTGTTCATTCCTTCCTAACATGTTTCTTTCCCTCACTGGTACTGCACTTTTCTCTTTAAGACTGAGTGCAACCATTAACCTAACACTATCAAGTCCACCACTAAACCATATCCTTAGGTGCCAAATTTATATGTCTTTTAAATACCTCAGGGATTGATTCAACCCCTTCCCCAGGAAGCCCTTTGAATTCTTGATAATCTTTTCAATGAAAACTTTTTTGCTAATATCCATCCTAAACATAATCACGAGCAACTCATCCTACCCTTTGCTACTTGGGAAAAGAGATCAACACACCCACCTCACTACAACCTCCTTTCAGGTAGTTATAGAGAACAATAAGGTTTCCCCTCAGCCTCCTTTTCTCCAGGCTGAACAACCCCAGATCCCCCAGCTGCTCCTCATAAACTCATGACCCTTCACTAGTTTTGTTGTTCCTCTCTGGCCACACTCCAGCACCTCAATGTCTTTCCAGTAGTGATGGGCCCAAAACTGAAAACAGTACTTCAGGTACAGCCTCACCGGTGCCAAGTACAACAAAACAATCACTTCTCTGGTCCTGCTCTCCACACTATTTCTGATACAGGCCTTCATGGCCACCTGGGCACACTTCTAGCTCATATTCAGCCAGATGTTGACCATATTCAGCTCTTTGTCTACCCTGTGGTGAGTGCCATCCAGTTTCAGTTTCAGGGCTTTCTAAGAACCTTAGTTGCTTTAGAAATTGGCAGTCTTGTGCCCTGCACTTAAGCATTCAAGGGAAGACTCAAAATTGTGACAAGAAAGGGAGCAAGAGAAGGAAAAAAAGATACCTCATATGGTATCCACCAGCTTGGCTGTAGGTTTGGGCTTTTGAAAAGACATGTTTGTATTTGATTTGTTTGTGTTTGATCTGTCATGACAATAGTAGAACAATATTTATGTACCAGTAATTACAGTATGCTCCTTCCCTCCCCAGTAGCATAGCTATAGTTTATAGTCTGTCAGCATTTCCATTACAAAGTCCATTTTTCAGAGGTCAATAACTCAGCCATTTAAGACTGCATCAGCTCAAAACTTGATATGCGAGTTGTCAAAGACTCTTAATTCACTTTTTTATCTCCACGATGGAAGGGAAATATTTGTGTGGGGCATTTTGGTAATTTATGAAATTTTATTTTATTTTTGAGCTAAAACTTGGCTTTGTCTCTGAAACTGAAATCTTGCAATTAAGTTGTCACTAATACAAGCTTAGTCTTTCAAGATTTTTTTAAAGTACAATTAACAGCAAAAATATCTAGATAGAAAGGACAGCTACCAAATAGTCAGTGCAGACAGTTTTTATCCTTTTATACACTGTAGAGTATATTAGTCTTAGCCATTGCCCCACTGGTAAATAACATGCTATGATTTTTTCTAAGAGCATGTTATGCACATAACAAATAAAATAAAAGGGTTCTGAGTCTCATCTTAGGCCACTTGGTGCAATTCCCTCCACGTGTTGGACTTGTGCCAGTCTGTGCCACTGGAAATTTAATTCCATGCAGTAAATACAAGTGAAGATGCTTCTGTCAAATTTTACATCCACAACAACTCCTTCAATTGCTTCAGGGACCCACGAAGGCATGAACTCAAGTAGAAACATTATTGATGCCTAAACTGTCTTACTACAGTAAAAGTTCACTTTCTGAAACAAGGGTTTAATTCTACCATATCTGGAGAGACACCTGGAGCAGGGTGGTCACTTGTTTTAGTCACACTTACTATAGGATGGGAAAGGATTCTCTGTAAGTTGGACTCCCTTGAATAAGTCCATCTTTTTATGCCAAAGTATTTTCAAGCACAAGGTGGGGTCAAGGGGATATAGTGCAGAAGCAGTGAAAGATGCTTTAGTTTTTCTGTGCTGACAAAGAAAAAATTGAATGCAAACATATGGGCTTCTGTTCCTAAGAAGCAATAACACTGGCTGTAGTGTTATGACAAGGGGAAGAGGAGGGGTGATCCTTCTTGTCTTCCAAGCAAGATGAAAGTCTTTGATCCACTTGAAGGGCCCAGATGGAGTCTCTTTTTCCATGAACCTACACCACAGTGTAACAGTGAAAGACAAATGGGCACAGACAAGGAGAAAACTGACTGAATAAATTATTGTGTTATGTTGTAAAATTTTCCTCAGCAATTTAATGCCTGTGTATACTGTATTTCTTATTATAAAGATGATATTAGAAAATAATAAACTATGTAGCACAGCAAAACCATTAAAGAGAAGGTACTTATTTTATATCCAGTATCGCTCCCAGAAAAAATTAAAACTGAAAAAGCAACTCCTGGATAAATGAAAAAAAATAAGAACAGCAAGAAGTGGTAATGAACTGTGACTGCAATTGTTCTCCCTAACTGCTAAGAAAAAGATCATATGTTTAATTTATAACTAGTATATTGAAGTCACATCTACTGTTCTTTACAAAAAATGAGTTGGGTTATACAAACAATGCAAGTCTGGGAATTTTTTTTTTCTCCGACCGGTTTTAGCTATTTTACTCGGCCATGAAGGACTAGCTGGCACAGGCAGTAAAGCAGAGTCATCCAGAGGAAAGTGAATAAACATCAGAGATTGTGTGATTTTGCTCAGAAAACAGAGATCTGTTTTCTGAGCAAACCTGAACACTTTCTATTCTGCATTTTCTCATTGCAGTAATGTGCTGCTATACAAGAACTATAGGCAGCTGCCTACCTTCACATTATTAGCCAACCTCACTCTTTGAAATATGCTGTAAGTCACAGAACAGATGGAGGTATTGCAATATATGTGAACTATTTGCAATATTGTGCAAAATACAATGATCAGTTACAGCCTACCAAACCTTTGAAACCTCCACAGCAAAAGTAGGCTATCACTGCAAGCTGTGATTTAGTCTTCATATGGTTTCATTTAAAAAACACTGTATAAATGTGCATTCATGTTTAGTCATGGTTCTCACAAAATTTAACTATAAATAATCTGTAAAAAAAGACATAAATGACCCCTTGACATAAATGACTTACATTTTTTCAGCACTTTGTTGCAAAAATGCCTTACCATTTTTTTATACCAGAGAGTCATCAAAAGAAAATCTCCATAAAGACAAGGAAACATTTATTTTTACTAAATGAAAATGAGAAAATTTCCTAAGTAACTCAAGTACTATTGCACTTAACATAAAACCTGTTGATTATACCACAGAATGTAAACTGTCAGTTCAGTTGCAAAATCCCAGTGAAGTGTCAGAGAAAATTTTCAAAACTGAAAACATTCCTTCTGTACTTTGACAGAGTTAATTCATGTCAAAGTGCTGTGGGCAGGAAGTTCCATTCTGAATAGGATTTTATTAGTCTATAGTTCATATTCATGCTGTGCAGAATATATAATTGTGGAAAGTATGAGCCTTCTCTGAAATTGCTAACCAAAACTATTTTCCATTCAGAATAAATTCATCTCACTCAGCATTAGTATCTGAAAATGCATGAATCTAATCTAGGGAATCGTTTAGCCTTTTCCTCTACCCAATGGACAGAAATAGAAATCCCACTGCTCTTCATTTTAGCTATGTTATACCCTCTCCTTATGGAAGGGTACATTTTCTTCCAGTGGTACCTGATTTCTCAACTAACGAGAGCTTAGACTAGGTGCTTAACTGTACAACAGGCAAAGATAGGTGAAATTAATCACAAGGGTCTAATTAGTTTGAGTTACATTAACCTCTTTCATCTGATTACCATCTGGAATAAACTTGAATAACAAACATGACCCTGACACCATTTCCACAACACAAACTGTCAATGTATTTCCCACCCAAACCACATCACTCTTACGCCACCCTTATTATTCATGAAAACTAATAACTGTACCGCTATAGTTCAAAGTTTGTTGTAGATGTCTAATGGCTTTATCTGAGGTGTATCCCATATCTTAGACCTATTTTGCCAGTACAAATGATCAATTTACTTGATGTGGCCAGGAAGCAGTATGTTACTCTTTATGTACTGGAAGAGGTTGCCCAGAGAAGCTGTGGGTGACCCATCCCTGGAAGTGTTCAAGGCCAGGCTGGATGGGGCTTTGAGTAACCTGCTCTAGTGGGAGGTATCCCTGCCCATGGCAGGGGAATTGGAACCAGATGATCTTTAAGGTCCCTTCCAATTGTAACCATTCTATGATTCTATGTGCAGCATTAAATATAAGAAGTCTAACATGTCCAGAATAGACTGGACTCACTAAATACACTATTTGCATATGCACAGTCCCAGTCATATAAGATTTCCAGGTATCCAGCCCAGACTAAACTAAACTAAACATCAGAAACTAAACTAAAAGGTTCTACTACCCAAATGATACTGAATTTTATACCTCTAACAGGGGAGTTAACCAGCAGAAATGTTGGCAGTTCCATGCATATACAGATTCACTAGTTTTATTGTCTTGCTCAAAAAGAATCTCCTTAAAGACAATTCAGAGTATCTTCTTTAATGCTGTTGCTCAAATATGGGCCACAGTTTCAAATATAGTCTTAGATAATAGTTATTTCAACACAAACAATTCTGTGTAACACAAAATGAAATAATTCATAAAATCCAACGTTCATCAAGCTGAATACTATGTCTCTGAGCATGGCCATGCTTAAGAAGTCATGAAAAGCAGAGCAATTAGATGATGAAACTTCACCAATATGCCCTGCCACCTTCCAGCAAATTGTGACTCAGTGATTTCATCACTCAGAGGCAGTACCCTTATCTTTAAGTGGATATTACTTGGTCAAATTATGACATAGAAGATTCACCGTGACGTAAAAGTTGTGCTGGAGGACTGCTTTCTGCATACAGAATTCCTCTAGAGTATTTGTTTCCACACTTTGCAAAATATGTGAGTAGCAGTAAATGAGAGGGAGTTTAGTAGTGAAAACTCTACAGGGGGAGAACACAAGAGCACAGCCTGGCTCCTGGGAACACTTTCTGATTTATGACACATAAAACATTGCCCCTGGGAGAATGGGAACATCCATTTCTCTAAATCCACAAAAAGCTTACTGATGTTTTTCCTAAGCTATAATATAGCTTCAAACACCCACAGGCAGCGGAAGGTCTGTACCAATAAGTATTCTGGCTTTTGAGCTATTGGGTAAAAGAAAGGATTATTCTAATTTTTTGAGAGGGGGAGATAAAGGGGTAAGTTTTAGTACTCGAGCAGTACTTAGCACCAAAATTAAAGCTTAAAAAACACTGGGAGCTTCTTGTATAAATCTGCCCATCCATTTTCAGCTTGTAATGCATTGTCTTTGCAGTTTCAACAGTCAAGATCTGCTTTACACATCAGTCAAGGAAAAGCTATGTAGTGTTTTTGTGGTTGGATTCCAAGTACCAATTCTTGCTTTTATATTGATGTGCAAAGTCCCACTCAAGATTCTGAACTTACTGTACTCAGTTCTATAAAAAAACACAGCATGGCCTTTCCTGCACCAAAGATGTTACAAAATTCTTTGCTCTTGAGACACAGGTTGTATTTCAAGGCAACTATAAGCAGCAACATTTTTTCAAATCAACTCTATTCTGCACTGTGCAGCAATTTTCCTCTTACCTTGGGGCCGGCTGTTCCTTTGAATACATAGTGGATGCAATAGGTACACAGAATGGGTAGCACATCTGCGGTTTCCAAAATGGTCAATAGCTGCAGCTTGTTGCTGCTATGAATGGTAAGTAACTTGCCCCAAGTATGGAAATCTGGCCACCTACAGATATCTGGGATATAAACTGAAATGAGTTAGCGGGGCAAAGTCCACACAAGAGCTGCCACTTTCCGTATGACTGCTACTGCTTCTTCAGACCCTTCCTGAAAGCTTCTTTTTATTCTCAACCCCATTAAAAATTCTTTGCATGGTGTGTGGTGGCTGTTACTTCTCATGCTATACCTCATGTCACTGTGCCCCTTAGTCCCAGCAATGGTTTCCTGCACCTCCCATTGCCAGCTCTGTCATGAAGATAGACCAGTTAGGAACCTGTACCTGGCACAGCAGGGTTCTAACTCCTGTTGTGGATCAGAAAAGTTGCTGACACAAAACTAGAACATTTACTGTTGGTCGCACATTCTTGGAAGGCTGAGCTCACCTGCAGAGTGAAGCTGGTTGCACAGAGCAAACGGCTCAGAGCTGCAGTTTTTGTCCCTCACTTCTTTCATGTGTCAGCAGCATTTTCAAATCCTGTGCCAAGGTTTCCCTAAGCCTGTAAGATTGTCTTATTCCTTCTTCTACATATAACGAAGCAGCAGACACTGAGAAATGTTCATCTCTTCCTTCAGCACATCTACCTGATGTATTGGCAGGGTTATGCCAGAATGAATTCTTATTACATAAATTTTGATGGCAGCACTCACTGCTTCAGGCTTTATTTACACACGTGCAAAAAGACTGATGACTTCAATTAAGGTGTGAAGCTCTTCCACTTGTGCTTACTTTGTAAAGATATAAATGAGAATGCAATAAGCAGGAGAAGGTAAGTGCTATAAAAGTGCAGAGCAAAAGGAGGTTTACTGGAGAATTAGCACTTCACTGAATAGACTAATATCTATAACAAACAGGGAAGTGGTGCATGCGCCATCCCTGGAAGTATTTAAGGCAAAGCTGGATGGGGCTTTGAGCAACTTGCCCTAGTGGGAGGTGTTCCTGCCCATGGCAGGGGGTTGGAACTCGTTGATCTTCAAGGTCCCTTCCAACTCTAACCATTCTATGATTCTATGATTTATTTCTATATCACATGATCCAATTTTTTAAATACCTTTCAGTGTTACAGAATTCTTGCACAGATTTCTCCAACTTTGATGGTGATACTGATTTCCATTTTGCAGTAGGTCAGGTTTAAAAGTTATATGGTTGTCCTTCAAAAAAAAAAACCAAAGAAAACAAATCAGTTTTCCTTGAACCTTCTGGTGGAAAGAAGCTTTTGTAGTAATAACTACATATGCCTTTCCATTTACATAATGTTTTGTAACTGTACAATACTTAGCACATTAATTAAACAAGAATTAAATAATAATAACACAGGAGCTGGAAAAATCAATATGAACCAAAGTGCAATTAAATAAACAAACATTTGTTAAAAATCAGACTTTTAAAAAAGCACATAGAGACAGGATCAAAGCTGAAAATGAAGCCACTTCAATTTCATTTCAAATAGACTTGCTAATGAAGTGCACACACTTCAAATGATTACTACATGTTGTGTAAGTTACTGTAAAAATCATTTAGTGCAAACAATTTTGTTGAATACTTTCATCATATTTTCCTGGAATAATCATCTGGCTTTATGGTCTATCACATATTGTATTTTTGCCTTTTTGTCACTGAGACTTGGCTAGACTAGCATAATTATTGTTCAGGTATCATTTCTTGTTCCAAAAATGTACAAATCAGTGTTTGTGAGTCATAAGAAGCTACAAAATATACATTTTGCAAATTAACTATGAATAACAGAATAGAACATCTGGAACTCAATATTTTTAGTTCTGTGTTCCTTCATTTGATATTCTTAATGGTAATACTTTTCCCTTAATGATGATGGTCTTTTGCACTAAGAGTCATCTTCTCTATTCTTATACCTTTGATCTTCCTCATCAGGCAATAAATTCTTTTTCTACTTTTTCTAATAAATTGTGGCTTACTGTGCTTCTCATGCCATCCCAGTCATCTTTCTAAACCTTTTTTTCTTCATTTAAAATAATGGTGTTTTGCATTTAAACTCAAACCACTACCGCTGTTTATTTTTCTCAACTTCCTTCCCTAGGGCACTTATCGGTCCTCACTATCAAAAACCAACATCCTCTGAAGTCAACGAAAAAACAACAACGTCTGCAGATTTTCAAGAGCTGTTTTACCTTACCGAGCAAAGAACATTATTGATGTTGAACACATAAATGATGGTCACAGAGTGTGCTCTTAGCTGCGTGGGGATCAATGGCAACTTTAAATAGTCTCTAGTTCATGTAGGATTTCAGTGTTTGTCACTCTTTGACTAAGAGTTGCTTCATTTCAAACACCTGAGGACATTGGAAGGTAGATTTCCCACCTCATTATATAGACCAAATATCTACTTTGCTCAAGGTCATGTCTGTGTTGCTAGAGCTGTATTGCCAAAAATACTTGACTGAAGAGAGAGCCGGCAGGTATGCTGCACAATCCCAGTCAGGGACAAGGATTTCTGGATGGAAAGAGGAGCTCAAAGCTCTCCACAGGCAATGTGATGGCTAAGCAGAAAAGTCAGCAATGCCAAGGAGCAAGAGGACTGGAGACAATTTTTAATAATGACTCATTATCTAATTATGGTTTAACTATGCATTTTCACAAAGCTGACTAAACCACTTCAAATATAACTCTGATTAATAAGCTATTAAATGATCTTTACTAACTGAAAACATTATACCTCTTTCAGAAAAAATAAATTTGCATACACCTACAACTGTTTAATATTTAACCGTGAAACATGCCAGTCTTGACTACAGGTTGTGATTGTTACTGCAGTGGAGTTTTCCCACTCTTATCATAATCACTGTGCCACTGGCAGCAGATGAATGCAGAACTACAAGCTTCAGTTCCTTGTTGATTACCAGATTTTCAGTTCATTGCTTCCTCTTCTAGAAATCACTGAGATGCACAGCCAGAATATTATTATTCTGCAGTGAACAGGCAGATTTATTATGCAGAGTGTGAATGTACTTCAGATTTTTGCTACTGCTCAGCAAACATTCTGTAGGGCTACACAACTGGATATTAGAGAAAATGTTAAGTCAGCTCTTAGGAAACAGACTGGGGAGTATTTACAGACTTATGGAGTTTGGTTTAGCAAGTGCTTTGCAGCTGTTAATAACAAATGTGTTATGATGACCATTGAAAAATTGGCAGTTGCATTAGATAAGTACCTTTGCTGTACTCGGATCCAATGATTCAATATGTTTTTGGCAACTTGCCTTCCCCCACATACCCAGAAATAGAATCATAGAATGATTAGAGTTGGAAGGGACCTTAATGATCATCCAGTTCCAACCTCCCTGCCATGGGCAGGGACACCTCTCACTAGAGCAGGTTGCTTGAAGCCATATCCCACCTGGCCTTAAACACTTCCAGGGATGGGGCACCCACAGCTTCTCTGGACAACTTGAATCCCCCTCACAGGAAAAAATTTCTTCCTAATATCGAATCTAAATCTCCCCTCTTCCAATTTAAAACTGTTCCCCCTTTTCCTATCACCACTCTTCCTGACAGAGTCCCTCTCCAGCTCTCCTGCAGCTCCCTTCAGATACTGGAAGGATTTTAACCTTTNAGAAAAAATAAATTTGCATACACCTACAACTGTTTAATATTTAACCGTGAAACATGCCAGTCTTGACTACAGGTTGTGATTGTTACTGCAGTGGAGTTTTCCCACTCTTATCATAATCACTGTGCCACTGGCAGCAGATGAATGCAGAACTACAAGCTTCAGTTCCTTGTTGATTACCAGATTTTCAGTTCATTGCTTCCTCTTCTAGAAATCACTGAGATGCACAGCCAGAATATTATTATTCTGCAGTGAACAGGCAGATTTATTATGCAGAGTGTGAATGTACTTCAGATTTTTGCTACTGCTCAGCAAACATCCTGTAGGGCTACACAACTGGATATTAGAGAAAATGTTAAGTCAGCTCTTAGGAAACAGACTGGGGAGTATTTACAGACTTATGGAGTTTGGTTTAGCAAGTGCTTTGCAGCTGTTAATAACAAATGTGTTATGATGACCATTGAAAAATTGGCAGTTGCATTAGATAAGTACCTTTGCTGTACTCGGATCCAATGATTCAATATGTTTTTGGCAACTTTCCTTCCCCCACATACCCAGAAATAGAATCATAGAATGATTAGAGTTGGAAGGGACCTTAATGATCATCCAGTTCCAACCTCCCTGCCATGGGCAGGGACACCTCTCACTAGAGCAGGTTGCTTGAAGCCATATCCCACCTGGCCTTAAACACTTCCAGGGATGGGGCACCCACAGCTTCTCTGGACAACTTGAATCCCCCTCACAGGAAAGAATTTCTTCCTAATATCGAATCTAAATCTCCCCTCTTCCAATTTAAAACTGTTCCCCCTTTTCCTATCACCACTCTTCCTGACAGAGTCCCTCTCCAGCTCTCCTGCAGCTCCCTTCAGATACTGGAAGGATTTTAACCTTTGAGAGAAATACTCATAGACAGAAGCCTTAGACAACTTTATCTACAGAAGACTATGGTTACTGGGGTAGATATATTTTACCAGACTAATTGAGAAAAACAAAAAGCATTCAGCAGCATAGCCTACTACAGGAAGCCCTGAGTATTAATGCAGGTTTTTAAGTTATCTTAAAACTCTCATCATTTCATTTTTATTGCAATTATTACCAATGCTCCCCGGAGGGAAATCAGTCCAGATATGCCTAAACTAGGTACAGCTGTAGTACCGACTTCAGTATAGACCCATCCTGAGCACTATTTTATAGCATCTACCTGTAGAGCTTTCTACCTGTTGTGATAGCTGGTTCTGCTCATTGCAATGAGGAATGCCTCTGGGCTGCAATACTGTTAGTATCTGCAAATTTATTCTATTTAATCACACATAAAGGGTAAATAGGAAACTCTTGCCAATGCCAAGATAACCATGTCTTCTTCTAGTAAATAAGAAACAGCCACAGTCTGTTCATCCTTATTTTCCAGCCGTACTGTTAAATAATTATGTGGTCCTATCCAACAAGATGGATCAGTCTGAAGGGGATGATGCAGCTGATCAAATTAACTAAAAACCAGCTCACAGCTCAAATGTGATCTTTGTTGAAATTGTATGCCCCCTCAAAAAAGCTGTAGCCACAACAAAGTCTGTTTTTGATGTAAGCGAATTACTTGTTTGGTTCAGCTTGAACAGAATTGCTTTAATTTTTTCTCCACAGCATTAAGCTTATTGGACTTGCCTTTTAATATCTCTAAACACGGTTTGCTCTCACTCACTACAGGTTCTGCAGTCATTCTAGAGGTGTCTTCTTCGATGTTTTATACAATGCTGCATTTTGAATAGCATTTAAATTTGTTCAATTATGTACATTAGGAGGGATATTTGTCTTGTCTTTAGAATTCCAAGGATGCTGCCAAAACATGCCACTGAAGCTTTGTAATACAACCTGCCTAAGTGACTGTATTTGAAAAATGTGTGTAAGATTGAAGTTGATGATTTATTCCTGAGTCTGAGCCAGACGCAGCCATAAGGATGCTTCAATGTCAATCATCCTCTGCTTCCTTTGACCTTTAGGAACAGCTTCCACGTGAGCTGGAGTTCTCTCTCCTTTCTTTAATGGGGCTGCCTAGCAGCAAATATTCTTACCCTCAGCTGCACTGCCAATGCACAGGGATGAACCCTGCCCCCCTGCTGGCACTCTCTTTTGCAGGTAAGAGACAAACCAGAAACTGTTAATTGCTTGTTAAATTTAAATTACAAAAAAAAAAAAAAAATCATTAAATGCATAAAAGCACATGTAGTTAAATACATTATAGCTTGGAATCAATTTGTCCAAGAGCAAAATGGCAAATTAAGAATTGTAGATTATTTGGAACCACTCACAGAATAATTACTGTGCACTAGTAGAACTGCACAAAAGAAATTATTTAGATATTTCCTGTAAGAATTCTCAGCCACTGCATTGCAGGAACAACTTTGAGTATTGCTAACACATAACAGCCTTTAATGTTTCCACAAATGAAATCCTGTAAAAGGCTACTATCATTAATCATTCGTTGTAAAATGCTATCAAGCAATTTAACCTACAGAATCAGACCACTGTAGCAAACACAGTATAGTTCAATCTCTGTAATAACGCATATTCAATTATCTAGCTCATCTTCTTCTGTCTTTATTATAATTGATAGTCACGAACTGCTTAACTGCAGCTCTCCATAAAAGATACTAGAGAAAAATTAAAAGATTGGTATGTGATCATTCCTAACCGTAGGACATATCAAAAGGTCAATATTGAATCAATATTTTTCAAATCAACTTTGGTTTCAAAACAGTTCTTAATGCACTGCCTTAGCACAAGCCCATATACTTCATTCCCTGCCACATGTGGCAGACATGCAGATGTCCACAAAGATGTCTGTACTAATACATTACACAGTAATAGAGAGTGCGTGAGGACACTGGAGCTCTCTGCCAGCTCTGCCATGTTGTTGGGGTGGCCTTGATGCCCGTCTGGCTAGAATCACCTGTTTTTCACTAGGTTTTCACCATAACCCGGATTATAACAGCTTTAGCACAGCCCAGAAACAATTCCCATAGAGTTATTGCATTCAATAACTCTGTTTCACAGCCTAAATGTGCCCAGACTATAACATAAAGCCAGTCCTGATAATCTTTGGTGTACTAGTTGGTATAGGTGTATCTGCAATGCCTCTACACAAAGCCTGTGCTTTCAGGAGCAAGGTCAGTACTTTACAAAGCACAAGTATAACTTAGAAACCTGAAGGCATGGGTTAGCATGGGCCTGACTTCTTCATATGCTTCAAATTTTATGGCAGTAATCAGCCTGCTTGAACATAAGTCTGAGATTTCCACTTCTGAACAAGAATACTTCCAGATAACTTCCTGAAGTTCTAACTTGCTATCAATGTACTTTTAGCCTAACGGGAAAATGAAATACGAAACGAACATGAATTTGACTAGTATGGTTTCATGGATCTTTCTTTCTAAATGGTCAATACCATAGAATGAGAGAATTGTATCCAGACGTAGGAATACAAGAACATAACATACAGAGGGCAACAGTGAAGATACATCCAACTGAAAATCGATGTACATCAGCATTTTAAGGATGTCTGGAAAGGGAATACAGCATGGAATATCTTTTCTCCTCAGTATTTGACTTTCAGCTTCTAGCAAGCAACAATTTGGGGATTTCCTGAGCTGGAGATGGCACTCAGACTGGTTTTTTGATTAATTTCTTGTCTATGACTTTGTTCAATGTCTTTCCACAATCCATTATACTACCAGCTTCTATAAAAATCCCATGACAATCCCACACAATTCAATCCTGCATTGTGTGAAAAGGGTGGAAGGAATGAATGACTAGGTTACAAATAAGGATTAGGAAATAATACTTTCATTTTTGGTATTTCATGAACATTTGTCAGTACTGTGGCATTTTAAAAATAAATGTATGACCAAAGCTGTTGAACCCTATAGCTTGATTGTTATAGCTTTTAGACCCCTTTATGTTCAGAATAGTGAGGTTTAAGGACATAATAATATTTGCCTTTTTTTTTCCCACTTTTACTGTACATCTATAACAATATTAGTATTTTCAACCTGACAGGGAAATACACTATCTATACTGGCAATTTTAATGTGCATCTTGTTCCATTCATTGATGCAAAGCTTTGATGGTACTCTGCTGAAGAATTTCTCTCTGGGGCATGTGCTGTATGTATTTGATTTATTTTTTGTGGTATGCTTTTCACTATTAAAAGAAACAGGATTTCTTTCCTATGGTCCAGTAAAAACAGGCCAATGGGTTCATGGCATGTTTTTTTATGAGTTATGCAAAGAGATAATTTTATCTTTGGACAATTTGCTGATTTGCAAGCTTTTTTTCTTTCTCATATTTTTGATGTAGTGGCATCTTGCTGAAAGAAATAGACTGTAAGAGAAAAAAAATCAAAGCATAGTTGAAATAGCATCATTATTTTTGTGTTAATGTACTACAATGAAAAAGGTTACACTGGGAAAATCAACTCTCAGAACAGTCTTTAGATCACAAGAATGTCCCTGGACACTAAAAGTTATAAAATGTGTTTTCTGAAATATTGTATGGAAGTCTGCAAGATTTTGGCTGGTGAATTTTCCTCTCAAAGTGTGGGTTAGACGGAGCTTAACAGAGATGTCTCCAAAAGCTGCTTTTCAAGAAGAGCATACTGATTTCCTGGACTATGGTTCCTAACGATAATGAAATTGCAGGGCTTGATGAAAACCTGAACACAGCTATCAATAAAAGTGACCTGTTCTGAAGAGGTAAGTTCACCACTGAATTTATCCTTTCCAGGCATTCAAATCAAATTAGTTTGATATCACATGGTGAAAACAAGGCAAAGTGGGCTAGAGAGTGTTATAAAACATATGTCTAAGACAAGTGAGATGAGTTACCTCCTGAATGTGTTCATCTTTCTTTGTTGAAGATAAAGAAAATTTAACCGACTAGACAAATTTGTAAATAAAAGTGTCAAAAGGTTGCCTTTGGCTCTGAGGCAACCTGACATGGGTGGCTTGTATCTGTATCACTAAACTCTTTTAACACTCTATATCACTTACTTCTCACTATCATTTAACTTTCTTCTCAATAGCTTGGCTGGACTGACTACCCTACTCCCAGATCATCCTCACCCTTAGACTGTGCTGGAGGATTAGCCATATTGCCGGCACCTAGCAACCTGCTTTGACCAGCAAATTAGACAAGATAATCTTCAGAGGCACCTGCCAACCTAAATCCTTCCATGAGTATATGATTATCTGGGAGGCTACTAGGTCACATGGAACAGAGACCAGCCAGTGCTTATAGTAATAGTTTAATGCAAGGGATTTTATTGCACCAACCTCGGGCTCTTTGGCTCATCAGTTCTACCTATAAACTACAAACAGAACAGAGGAATAAAAATGTTAGAAAATGAAAACTTGATCCTTTCTTGGTTGTACTTTGATTTCAGTAAATTAACATTTTCTGATCAAATTTATTGTCCTGAAATTTCTGAACATCTCTAGTAACAGAGCAATTTCCTTATTCTTTGGTATTGTGACTGTTTCCCTGACAAACGGGAAAGCTGTGACTCAGGTGTCTAAGGCACAACTGGCAAAAGATACATTAGTAATGAAAAAGTCTATAATCACTGATGTACTCCTGCAAGTTCAAGTTAATATTGCAGTGTTAATATCGCAGCTGTGACTTGTAGTACATTATGTTGTATAGCTAGTTCTGGCAGTATGCTGTCTTAAAGAAAAGAAAACCAAAACCAAACAACCATAAAAACAAGAGGAAAAAAAAATCAAGAATGCATCATACATCCAATTTTATGAGTCGGAAGGTACCGAGACTTGTTCTTGATTTCATCCAAGACAGCTTGAAGTTCAAACCCCAGCCAAATATCACTGCAGGATTTATTGTCTCTGCAATTGTAGTAGACTCACAGATACACTCTCTGAATTACAATTTGGTAGGAAGTACAATAAACATACATCGTGTTCTACAGAAACTATGTATGAAAAAAAAGTCATTGTTCTGCCCAAGTTAACAGCATTTTCCCTCTGAAGTTCTAAGTGTAACTTCAACACCTGTGGCCAAATCCAGCATGCTTAGATTTTGATAACAGCACATGGAAGGGTGAGTATCTAAGAGCCACAGCAGGTCCTCAGGATTTCACGTGGGTTTTTGTAGCACATGGAAGCCATTGTTCTTCATACCTGAACTGATAAATCAAGGGTTGTATATATATGAACGGCATCATATATATATATATATATATATATGAACAACTGACACTAGTCTAGACATCACCATTATTTTTGGCAGTACAACACTGAATGAAAATGGAGCTCCACAGCACACCAAGCTTAGGGTGAAACAGAGATTTTTAACAAATGGAAAGCAATGCAGGCATCAGATGTACAGTGTTTATTTGAGATTGATATTAATAGAGAGAGGCATTCCGGGAAAAGGAGGTGCCTTTCCACCATAAATATATTCTTTTTTCCCAAGTAATATCTTAGCAGTTGAAATTATCTCCATGCTAAGAACATCCTGAAAACTCCATGGCACATCACTTTTAGAGAAAGTGTGAATATATTTTCCATTGCTTGGCACTTTATTACATCACACGCTAAGAAAATCCTTAATTCCCCAAGGTGGAAAGGAATTTTAAAGAGAAGAGATTTAGACAAATTGGGCTGATAGTGATTTCACTAATTAGACCTGAAAAGAATGTGATTAAGAACGCAAAAAATGTCTTAAAAAGCAAGTCCTGCTTCTGGGGTCAGAGTGGGTGTTGATGGACAGTTTTTTGTTTTAAAAGACTGTTCTTTTATGAAGCATTAAAAGAAAAGCTTTGAAGAGGTTTAGGATAGAATCCTTCCTCTTGAATCATGGAATCTTTAATTTATGTAAAGCTGGAGAGAACTCTGAAGTTCTGCTGCACAGAGCAAATGAAACAAGAGCTTTATTTTCTCTCCATAACACAGATAGGAAAACACCCTTTGATAAAAGAAAGCAAAAAATACAGACTGGGAAAGAAGGGAGGAATGATTAGGGTCCAAATGTAACAAGTGTTAGGTTAGAAAAAAATAATGGAACAGCAACTCAGGTAAATGATAGATGAATTGCAAAATGCAAGTTACAAATAAAAAGAAATCTGAGGACTTAGGAAAAGAAGCATTGAATGTATTTAGTGACACTTTTGAGATACAGAAGTAGAAAAACTGCATGTAATAGCCTTGTAGCTTGTACCTGGGGCAGGGGGGAGGGAGGGAAGTGGGGAGAAAAATAAAGAACAAAACCACTTGGATGCAAGTATTGTCCTGTTGTCAGTAGACCCCAATGACAGAGGAGTCTTAGGACACAGTAAGTCTGCAGCTTACCCAAAGCTTACTCCCTGTCTCCAGTAATTTGAAACTTGAGGACTTCCTGAGCCAGAGCTTGTACCTTTCTACACAATAACTTTCATAGGATTTCCTAGCTGCTTCATGAACCCATGTAAAATTCAGCATCCATAATATCCCACGAGAATGAATTAGCACCTAAGCTATACACCATATGGAGCAACATCTTCTTTTGTTGATTTTGAAGCTGTTGTCTGCAGGAATGAGCTGAATCTGCTAAGTCTTTCTTGATTTTCTGGATGACACTCAGGGTCTATAAAATCTGAAAAGGCTTTTCTTATATCCTATCATTATCCCTGCCTCCCTCATACAACTTCTTCCCAATTTCAGTTTACGCTTTTAGTCATCTTTATGACCCTCTGTGTTTTTTTCCAGTTTTACTACATAGACTTTCTGAGACAGGAAAATCAGATTGTGCTAGCATTTAAGCAATGAGGATGTAATGTGTTTCTGCAATAGTATAAGATGCTTTCCTCTCTGTTCATTTTCTAAAATACCTAGTAATCCATTTGGTTTGTTGAATTTCAATAAACATTAAGCTAATGTTTTCACAAAGATGTTATAATCTTAGATCTTGTCTCTTAGTGCTGATATTCAGCTTAGAAACCAAGGTTAGAGACCACCACAGTGGATGTTAAAAAAAAAAATCCTTATTTTTTTTCAGGTGAATAACTTTTCCATTTAATTTTCCCTCTTTTATGATAGCTGCTCAACAGAGGGGATTATAAAAAAAAACAGAGAAATTTCTTTGTGCCAGATTTAGTCTAAGGATGAATTGGAAAGATATATTTCTCAGACCTGTACAAATAATATACAGGCAGTGTTAGAGAACAGGTTAACAGAGTGCTAAAAAAAAAGTGCTAAAAAAAAAGTGCTTAAATCAACTGATTAACAGCTGCAAGGTTTGAATGCTAGACAATAGACTCCAGAAGGTTCCAAGGTAATAAAAACAAAACCTTGCTTAAATCTGCTATTAGCAGGGAGTATTGGAGAATGAAAAGTGATGTGATTATCTTTATGAACTGTATCGGCAATAATCCAGAACTACGAACTAGTAAGTTTTACTTCAGCATTGGGTAAATTGAAGGGGAAATCGAAATTGAATTTGAGAACACACAGATGAATGCATGACGCTGGCAACCCATGCCTCTAAACTATTTGAATTTTTCAAGCACACCAGCAAATTTAATTAAAAGAAAGCCTGATAATATAAATTATAAGCTTTTAAAACTTTTATAGAACAGAGTTTTACTATTCCTGGCATTAAAAAACTGTCCAGTATTTTACTTAAGTTAATAAAAGGTTAAAAATTTAGAAACAGTTATATGAAAGGAAATAAACAAAACTGATTTGCATTGGCTTTTGCTCTTACCTAACTTTAGCACATGAAGTTAAGACTTTAATTTAATCATCTGCAGTTTCTCTCATCAACAGAGAGGAATACAAACATTCAGATAATGATTTATCATATCCTAAAACAAATCTCTGATATGTCAGACAAATTGCTTTTTGGAAATATGTGTCTCTTGCTATTGATGGTAGATGGAGTTCAAAGGATTTATTCAGATCAGTTAACTAAATTTTATATAGTCAGTGAGACAAACCCCTCTCTCTATTCCTATTCAGAGAAGTCATTGCACAGTACCACTAGCAATACACTACACTTGCATTACTGTAATCTCGAGTAGTGGAAAAAGTTATTGACCTTCTTTTTGTGTTAAAACCTAGAAAGCCCACCAAAACCTGTTTTGTCTGAGAGGTACAATTACTAAATGAAACAAGTTCATTTCTTCAACTGGCAATTTGATTACTGGATCCAAAAGATTTCAGCATCTCTGACTATCAGGGTATACTTTCTGGGATACCATGTGCTCAGCCTTGTGTGACAGAAGGAAAACAGGAGGAAAAAATTATGTACCCTGAGCTTTGTGACCTTTGGAGAACTTCAGGGCTTTATTTATGCAATCAGCACATTCTTTGCCTTGGTGAGCAAACTTACCTGTGTTGCAATGCCAAGGATGTTTCTTTTTAGCTGCTGCTTCAGTTTATAAATTATAGCAAAAAAATCAATGGCTCCCATTATTTGTAATGTGAGCTGTTAACTTTTCCTTTTCCTCAGATGATTCAAGTGAATGGATTCCCACGGGGACATTGTAGATAAGAAAAAAGCAAACAGAAACCAAGAATCCTTTTGTGTTGTTTGCAAACCTTCTAGATTTGGTCTTTTCACATAATTTCTTTTACAAGAATTAAGCTTATATAGAGCTTACACATTTAATCTTATTATATTATTGTTGGCCTTTTTTAAATTTAAAAGTAATAGACAAAGACCCCACCTAAAATCAAAGATTTATTTATTTTGGTCTAAGCAAAATGCAGAAGCACCACTAATCTAAGACCAGCAAAGTGACAAATGTCAAGGAAGAACATCAAGAGATGGCCACACAGATGTCTACATACACAGATGTCCCCATCTCCAATCCTACTGCTCCATGACATGAGCAACACGGAAGGACCAACATTGCCTTTTGCAGGGCCAGCTTCAAAGTCCTGCTCAGAAGGAGGTAAAGAAGGCACTTCAGCCCACACATTCTGCATCCACCCCACCCAAGACTGGGGATTTGGGGGACTTTTTATGCTTTAAGGGCTATTTAGTATAATGTATTTGACACCAGTATACATGGATGCCCTGGAGAGCAGATACCAGTCTCTCCTTTACTAATGTGTATCTTATTGTGAGCTGCAGTCATCTTTCCTCTTGTTGTTTTTTTTTTCTCCCCACAGGTCTGTGAAACTAGAGAGTTACAAGCTTTTGTACAGGGGAAGAGTATCTTTTCCCTTTTCTATCCCATCTTAAGGTCATTCTAAATTTCATATTTCACAGGGTACCTGACTCAAGGCTGCAAATTGTACCAAAGTCTACGAAATATTTCAGATTCAATCTTCATCTGTTTTCTATTGTCTGGTTTCATTGTCTCTCTCCCTACTGGATATTTGGGCACTTAGAGCTGCCCTAAGCTCCCTGGTTACCACACAGAAAACTTAGTTCAGTGAACGTCATGTCGAGAACTGGTTACCTAAAAGTTGATTACTCTGCAAGACACAATTCAGTTCCTTTCTGGTCTGGGTATTTAGGAAACAGGCATCTATAAACCATCTTTAGGTAGGATAGATATTATATATATAGTCAGTACCTAACACTGACAGGATTATTAATATCCTTAAAATAGTCTTTCACTAATATTGATAGGAGAATAGAAGAGTCCCTCTAGGGCCTTTTGGCAGAAAGCCAGATGGCAATGACTTACTTGGAGTTGTAAATTTCTTAAACAAAGCTTCCAAAAAAAATTAGTTGTTGCTTACCAACAAACAAGACTTTGTTACTACACAACATTTAGAGGTTAAAAATATAATTCTATAATAACAGTATAGTGCATACTGTGATTTAGTTGTCAGGTGCATTTCACTGTGTAATTTTAAATGGAATTATCCATAACTAGGTGCATTTCTAGTGCTTTCCAATGAGGACTGGATTTTGCTTAAGATGATTACATATTATCATCATTAGTCTGGGAAATAAAAATCATTACTGATAAGATAGAGATAGAGACATGTAAATAACACAGAGGATGGAATTACTGTTCTATAGTCCATTTTTGAAAGAGTCAAGTATTAGATCTTATATAAAGGCACTTCTAATTTACACTTTGGTTAGATCACGGATTTCTCTCTTTTCTTCAGGCCTGGGTGAGCCTTAACCATTTGCCAATGATGAAAGCAAAAGAGTTAATACAGTCTTGCAAGTATAAGCAGGAAAATCCAAAGTGGAACTAGCTGGTAGAAAGAAGCATTTCTTGGCTATATCAGCTGTGATCTGGCAGCATCCTACTCCTAACTGATATATTAAGGTTTTCTTGACATTTTCCCCTAAATGCCAAAATGCTGATTTTAAATGTAAAAGCTACCATTTTCCACAATCATGAATGCTGATACATTATACCAAAAAGCATGATGCACGCTTCTTGACAGAATGTTTTTCCACCAGGTAATCTCCTTCTTTCTTTGGAAACTAAGGAGTTATGGTATGACCTCTTTTATTTTTGGCCTTAACTCCCCCTCAAGACGGACTTCAGTCTTGATATATTGCCTGAGTGAAACTTAATTTCGTCTGTCACTTTTCTGACTGAGCAACTTGCTTTCAGAAAGTCACCTGACCCTTGGTACCAATCTCAAATACAAATTAATAAAACAAGGCTTACATTCCTCTTGCTTTGATCAATGCATGTCAGAGATTGTTACTTTGAAATTTCTGAGTGACAAAACCTTAAAGCTCAAATAAAGCTTACTAAAACTTACCAGACATCTGTGCAGTTCTACCTACAAGGTGCTCATTTTACTGTTATTTCTCATAATCGGTAATGGGCAGAATATCAGAAATATCAGAGCTGAAAACGATGCATTTCTGGTTGGTGTGACTGCAGCCAGTAATTAACAACTTCACTCAAATTAGTTTACAGATTCTCCTTTTTAACACTGGAGCTTCCTTTGTCTCTGCCCTTCATGTTCATTTTGATTGCTGTCTGGAACATTTACAGGATTCAGGATTGATTTCTGATTATGGCAATTTGATTTTCCCTATGCTTGGCTAATTGCATCTCTCATTTCTCACAGATCATTATGAAAACAGATGACAAGAGAAATCAGTGCCTTCAGAAAAAAATTTTTTGCAGTCCCAGGACTCCAACCTCATGAATATCTTCAGAAAATTGTTACATCTTTTTTTTTTTCTCAGAAGAAAGTTTAAACGTGTTTGTTTATTTACTTGTAACTTCTATCAAAAAGGGAAATTTTCAAGAATGCCCTACTGACTGAATAATACATATCCCATGAATAGTATATGTCATTTTTGAGAGATCTACAAACATCCTAAAATTAAAGCATATGCTGTTCTGAAGATAAAAACTCTTGTGAATTCAATATTTATATAGAGCGCTCCTTTCTATACTCATTTCTGTCCAAGGCTATGTTTGCGATCTCTTCAAACCACCATGAATTACCAGCACCAAGAAAAGCTGCTGGGCCATACCACTGTCCTCCTCCTGTGGCAGTTCAAGTATTTTAATGGCCTCATAGTAAACCAAACTCAGACAGACACACCTTTACATATTAGCTAAGATGACTTCTGACAAATCATTGCCTCGGTCCATGATTTTAGCAAATCAGTAATTCAGGAGGTGCTGGTCAAGTTGTTCTATCCACCTGTAACAAGTAGTGCATTCAATCGTTTTATAGGTTGCTGTCCTGCAAAATTTCAGCCACAGAATATTTCTTTTAAGCAAGTTGTTGTCCCTCTTTACTTTACAGTTGCCTGAGGTAGAATTCATTGTCTCTCTGTCCTTTAGTGCCTGAAATGTATAAAAGGATAAATCTACAATATATAAAGAAACGTGGCTGATAAACTCAGGCATAGATATGTATCATCTAAAGCTAAATAGATATATTCCATCTTTAAGGTGAATTTTGGATAAGCTATCAATCTTGGTCCAACTTACCTTCCTCGGAAATCAGCTGGAGCCATATCACTAAATTCTGTGGAAGAAACATTAAGCAAGAAATGGAATTTATGGAAAAAAATCTTCCTTGTTACAGAGATGCAATTGAAACTTGCCAACTATTAGATGGAAGAAAATCTTCCTTGTTACAGAGATGCAATTGAAACTTGCCAACTATTAGATGGAAGGCAATCTGGATTCTACTGAATGTAGTTACTTTGCCATAACCAAGACATGAAGGATGTGGTACTCTGTGCTTGTCTTTAGTGAGATATTCATGTGAAGGGCCTAGATTCATCAAAGGAATAAAAGAGTTGCAATCACATAAAAAGTTGCATTATACTTGATACATTAAACCACAGAAAGGATATTGCATATAAAAAAGACATGATACAAAGCTCAAAGAAACTTTACAGGCCACAGTAAAATCTCCCATTCATCCATTTGCAGGAAGAGCATCATTTAATACACATTACTGACTGTATTCTTAGTTTTACATTATGCAGCTGAACACGAATTCATTTTTTGCCCTGCTGTCTAATGCTCCGTGCTGCAGGATATTGGAGTCTAGTGGACCATGCAATTGAATGCCAGGGCAATGGTAACTTATGCAACTGAGATGTGAAATTTTGCATGGAATAACAAAATTATGTGTGTTAGTTATGCTCCACTGCAAAATCCATCACTAGCAGAAGCATTCTTTCATGAACCAAAATGAAAAAATAAGAATAGAAAAGTAGAACACAACAAAATGTTATGCCGGTAACACCATATTGTTATCTAACAGTATCTGCTATCAAGAATGTAAAAATATAATCCCCTCCTAAAATGACTCAGCCTCCGCTAACATTAACTAGTGAGGGAGAGAAATGCATCAGGCTCTAACCTTATTCTATTTTTTCAGGTTGACATGTGGTCTTCTCTTGAATTCATGCTTATTGTTACCTTCAACAAACTTTCCTAAATCCAGCAGGCCAGAGTGAACATCTTGTAGGTTGTGCCAGTACCTAGTAGTCAAGCATGAGACTCTTGATGCGATTGTCCAGCTAACCAGCTGACCATATTTTCTTTGTGTAGTTTTCACTGGATGTTGACTTCAGAGGCCAAGATTGCACTGAAGAAAGGTTAAAGGTTAAATCAGATAGCCTCATTAAATTTAAGGTAGCAAAACAGGATCTCCTCTGAGGCATTCAAAAGTATGTACTCTTCATTTATTATTCTGGGAATTTAGGCTCATGTTAAATGCCTAAACTAGACTCCATATTACATTATTGCTTAGAAATTTTAGTCTCACAGTTTACAGACACTAAGGCAAACCGGTTGGCGCTTTTCTTTGTCTTAAAAATGAACTTCGTCATTTTGCATCTATGACTTTGTTGACAGTCATCAGGACTGTCCATCCATCCCTTTATAATTAGTAAAAGAAAATTTGTCAACTGCATCATTACACTTTATAGAATAAATAATTTTCAAACCAGGAGGAGATGCTGAAAAGATTCCAATACTATACAATGCAGCAGAATCTAAATTTAATTTCTAATAAGACTTACTCATGTCCATAAAAAAGGGTCTTTTGATTTGAGACTGTGAAAACAAGTTAACTAGCATAGCAAATTGCACAGGTTTTTGCAAAATCAGCTCTTTAGCAATACATTTTTCAGTGGATGGAGTAGGGGATCAAGGAAATGTAACCTTCCTCTTTTTTTTAACCTCTATGGTAAATATCCTTGAGACATATCCCTTAACAAAAACACCTGTCAGTAGCTGCAGAATTTAAATTCAGTTTTTCTGGTCATTAGAGATAGATTTGAAAAGCCAGATGTTAAGGCAGGTGCCACACTATATCTGATAGTAAGTTAATGGCCCTTGAAATTCAGAAGCAGTATGTCAGCTCTAACAGTTGCCTTTGTAACCCGCTCCCCCTCTTCCAGGCTGATGCCTTCCTCTGTGTTTCTGTTGCTTTTATTAAGATCAGCAACTGAATGTGAAAATGGTGTTGTTTTTCTGTTTAGATGAGCTAATGTATCATGGTATATTATTTTAATTTTCATCATCTCTGGCTTCACATCTATGAAGCTTCAGTTTTATGGGTGGTTTTTTGAACACAGAAAAATTATATCTATGCACTGCAAATAAACTGCATGCACTATTAAATGTCTGTTCTTTGGTTCTGTTCCTGGGTATTAAAATATTTAATTTAACCCAGACTTGTATGGCCTTCTAACCTTTCTGCCTTATGAGACAGAGAGGATTTTTTGGAAGGTTAAAGTGGGAAGGCTGGAATTTCATTACAGAACATTGGACCAAGTGCTGGCTTTGAGTCAGCAATACCCAGTTGCAGGTGCAGTTTGGCTTCTTAGTTTTTAAAACACCAGTTGGGGTAAAACAATCATCCTCTTTTCAGACTGCCTCAAGTGCCTCATCAGATGGCAGCAGTGTTTTATAGCAAGCAGTTGAAAGACGTGGCACACACACTGCAGGGAATGAAAAGGATTTTTCAAAAATTAGGCAGGGGTTTTTGAATACAGTGCAGAGTCATCACTTGCAGTGACATTCCCTTCATATTTGAAAACAAACTATCCCTACATGGATCATAGAATAAATCAAATCTTAAAAGTAAAAACAGTCCTGAACAAATAAATAATTTCAACTGCTTGCAGGGGTTTTTTTTGCTACCTGAGCATTTCTTTTGTCTAAAATTACTAAAAATTATGAAAACTTGGCCAGCTTTAGAATCAGCTAGAAAAGTATTCCTCGGCACCTCTGACAAACTAATTACATTTTAGAGATAACCATAAGATAAATGTTTAACCAAATCTGTGGAACATTCAGAAATGTCTGCCGCAACAAGCAATGTCTGCATCCCAGATCTAGGACTTGCAGATCCAACTCTGCAACATCAGCCTTTCTGCAGGTTGCTACCGATGGGGTCAATGTCTTCTCCAGCTGCTGCCCCCCTTTCCTTTTCCTTTCATTGTGTCAGATTTAGCAATCCTGATGTGATGAGTCAGATCAGCTTGCATGTTAAGTGTCTGACCAGCCTAAGGTCTGTCTATAGAAGGTGTGTATGGTTCCTTTCTATTGGCTCATTAACACCAGCTGAATGAAATTAGCTGTTGGTCCACTCACCAAAACCAGTTTAGCACCATTATTTCCTTTCCTTTTAAGAGAAGGCTCTTCCCATTTATTTACCAATACATTAATTTTGAAAAAAAAATTACAATATCTACAACTAAGGTGCTAAGAAGGAAGATGTAATACAATGGGGCTGGGGAGGGAAACAACTGAAAGAAAGGAAAAAAAATCCATATCAATAGAATTCTGGACATTTTTCTAATTCCTGGAAACACTCAGAAGATAACAGTAAAGTTCTTTGAATTTATTCCTTAGCAATTCAGACCACCTTCGAAGAATCTCAGTTGTATTTTAACATGGAAACAGATGTAAAATACCCCAGTGTGTTTCAAGTACCAGCAGCTGGTACATGGCATTAGCTGGTAATACCTCCCCTCCGAGAGCATCCCTCTCCTCTCCAGTGGCTACGGGAGCACCCTGTTGGCTGAGAGGCACTGGGGAGTCCTAGGTGTACCTAGAGAATCCCCAGTGCATGTCTGATTGTCTTCTAATTATATTTCAGTGTTCATCCCCATGGAAAACCGTTTATATAAATGTGTCTGATGTGATTCTGTTGTGTAGTAAAGACCTGGAAGTTATGTTTTAATTCAACTGACTTGGAGTGAGGAATACACAAAGGGCTGAGACTGGGCTATCCATAATATCCATCCACGTTGTAAGTGTTTACCCGCATCAGTAATACTCACAGTGGAGCCTCGGGGGAGAAAGAATGCTGAGCAGACTGCACTCATCAGCAAGCACACAATGAACAGGGCAAGAGGACTCAGACTTCAGAAAACTTACAGAAAGTTCCAAAGTCACCTTTTATTCTACATCCCTGCAGAAACATAAAAAGTTTAATAAATATTGAAGTTCAATTAAAAATTGTAATACACATTAAAATATTCATTACAAGCCAAGAAAAGGAATTATTGTTCAGATCTGGGAGGGAGGAGGAATTGTCTCATTTCAGTGTTTTTAAATAGGAATGGAAACTCTTTAAAAGTGGAAATAATGTCATTTATATATTTAAAACACTTTCCCCTTCAACATTTGAAGAAAATGAACAAGCTCCCGTGATAAGTTTACATTTTGGCAAGCTACTTTTTCCTGACCAAAACAGTCCATTTGAATATGCTTTTCCAGATTCATTGTTATATTCTCAGCTGCAGGATGAATCCAAATGACATTCATAGACTTTCTTTGCCATTGAAAGTTTATATAAATTTCTTTAAAGTCTGCTCAAAAGTCAGGTGCAAGGAGCTTCATTAAAAACTATTCAATGATGATCGAATATTTCTGCTCAGCAAGACAGAAGAAAAAAAGGGCCATAACCAAAGGATTTTCCTCTCCTACAAAACCTCTCCTCCGAGACCACTTCCTGTTTAAAAATCTATAGATACATTGGTTTGTCTCCTATTAAATAATTTTGTAGATTAACAACCTTTTGCCTCCATAAAATAGCAAACAGAGCAGGTCTCCATTAAGTCATGTGTGACAGAAAGATCTGGGCAATTCTGTTTTTGACGATGGACAGATTTCAGAATTTGTCTTCCTGGCTGCTGTCTGAAAGACGCAGAAATGGACACTCTAGTTCAGACAGCTCATTTTGGAATCATTAGTTTCGGTTCCATTGAAAGTTCAATAACACCCTGTGTTTCAGTCCTGTATATTTCCAACAATAAAAATACAAACTGAACTTTATAACAATGATCATAATAATAAAACCAGGTCTGCTGCTGCTGGAGAAAAGCCCAATGGCTGCCTGATCTGCGTGAGTCTAAATTATTCCATACCATATCTATTTGGGCAGCTACATTTAGGGTTCAATCTGTTGGTTTGTGACAGATGAAAGGGGAAATTCTAGAGATTTATTGTCACTTACACACATACAGAATTATAACTCTTTCCCCTTTACATTCCTAATTTCTCCCCAAAGCCATATTCTGTGCATTCAGAAAAAGTAAAAATAAATAAATAAATAAAAAGATTACTTCAGTTACCACCATCCTTTAAAGACTGTGTGATCAAGCCACATTGCAGTTTCCCAGAATTTCTGTAGTGGCTCCACAAACTGACCCTTACAAAAGAACAGTAGGAGAAAAAGAAATTAAAAGGACACTAAAAAAAGAGCAGCATAATCAGCATAAAGAGGCTGATCTTTGGACCCACAGAGAATTCACCTCATGCTGCAGCCACACATGAGATTTGCTCTTATTACTAATGGGTCTGTAATAAAGTGTCAGCTTTCAGCAAGGAGGTGTATTTTTATAAGTTTTACTGAAGAAAGGATGTCATGCAGGATAACCCGACTATTAGTTGTGTTACAGTAGCTCTCGCAAACCCTGACTGCCACTTAAATTGCATATTGACATCTCTCTGTGTCCTCATATGGAAATATAAGTGCTGCATTTCCTTTGGAATTTGGTAGGGAGGTGTCTTCCAACACGGACAGTCCGGATTTAAGTGATATACTTTACGGTATGAAGAAGCAACATGTACTAGTAAATTAATCATGTTGGGTAGCAAGTCCAAGTGCTGGAAATTGAGCATCAATATTCTGAAGTTGCTGAAGCAGTCTTGTCACATGTTTGGCTCACATCATGAAGCACAATCCCAAACAATTCTTAGAAATAACTTCAAAATTAGCACTTGTAAGGAAATATTCCCAAGAGGTAGTCTGGATGGAACTGTATGCCTCTGAGGCTAGAAGTGCTTAATAATGTGTATGTGGTCAAACTGTGCCAGTTGACTTCCATGCCAAGAACAGGCCCTGACACTGTTATTTTACTAGTATAGATGCAGCCAAAGAGAAACACTAATAAAATTAATCTGAAACTACTTGGTTCAAATTGCTCTCACTCAACTATCCATAAAAATTATAGTCTCCTAAAGAGAAAGAAATGTACACATTCCACAGAGGATGGGGCAAATGGTCAAAGGGTAAACTCTACTTGCTGCCAGATGTCTTCTTCATTTGTCTGTAACTCAGGAGTGCTAAGAAAATTGTGCTATTTATGCTACCAGGAAAAAAAGGGAACAGCAAAGAGAAATTCTCAGGATGACCGTTGGAAAAATTATTCTTTCCCTAACAGTGTAAGAAAACAGGGCTTATTCTTTGTGTTTATATTTAAATAAGCACCTTCTCCAATGGGATTTTTTTTACCTTTTACTCTGGGGTAATACTAAAATTAAACTCTGTTCATTGAAGCATGCTAATGGCTGGAGACAGCAGACCATACAGGTAGTACAGGTACGTCAGGATCCCCTGTCTTAAGAAAAGCCCAAACACACTCTTTTACATTAAATCATTGATCCATCACAGCAAAGTTAACTACATTTCCTAAAATTTAGGGCTTACTCCTGACATTATATGTCTTTTTTCTCCACACCAAAGGAATGACCAGTGCTGCCAGTCTATTCACTGAGCGCTGCTGATCTGTACTGATCAACAGCTTTAAGAAACTGGAGTAAAAGAAAGGGAAAGCCAATCCAAATACACCTGTCTGAGAGTGAATGCAACATGCTGAGTTACAGAACACTTTTCAGAAAACCTTCAGGTATGGGAAAACACCTGCATGTACTAAACATTTGATCTGGGCCCCCATTTAGTTAGGCAAGCTTTGAGATTCCACTCATCATTATATGTCCAGCTTTCACATAGCACTTTCTGCTGCTAATTAAAAGCTTTCAAAGGGAACAGGCACAAAAGCTTCCTCTTAATGGGTAATTTTTGTGTTGATTTGTTGCTGTTATTATTTCTTTTTAGACTTCAAAGAATGCCAAAATTTTTATTATTCTAAACAAATACACCAAGAAACTTAGCCCTTGCTGGCATGCTCAGAATTTCCTTTTCTTTTCAAAGGCACTTTCAGATAAGAGCTTGGCAAGAAAACTGATGATATGGGGAAAGGGGTACATGTTTTTGGACTGTGTCACTGTTCTGCTATTTTTAAATTCCAGAAGCTTTACAAGACTGTTGGGAAAAAGCACAGAGCAGTATTACACAGCAGTGGATGCAGCTGTGAAACTCTTGGGTGGGTTGTGGAGTGTGTTTCACAGCAATACAGGTTTCTTCTTAGTGTATTAGATGCACATAGATTGCCTCCAATGAGCTGGTAGGAGAAAGGAAGGTCCCTTAGCTCACTTGGACAGAAAAGGAACTGTAGTGAGGAATAACTCATATATCTCTGATATTTTGATTGTACTGGAGATGAAATATGGCTTTGTTTCAGTACTCTGAATTTCCATGTAAGTAATTGACAATGGCAAACCAAACTTAGCTGTGACTGATTAAATAAATTCTCAATGGCACTTTGTGAGTTAATAATTGTCTGACAGTAATTAAAAAATACACACAGGCATTCACCTATCCAAAACACCTACCTTTCCCAAGCTTCAGCCTTCCTCTAGAGAGATCTTTATCTGTGTTTGATATTCATTCTGGTTCAGTATTGTTCTGTATTTATTCAAGACAGGGATGGCTGCTGTTGCACACTCCCGTGATTTAGCTACCTTGGAGTTATTTTTTTTAAAAATATCCTACATTTACATGATTTAAAATGCATTACAATGAACTAAGAAAGAATTGTGGAGCATCATGAAAGTCTAAAATACTAAATCAGTTCAAGAGATTCTAATTCTTTCTGTAATACATAGTAAACTGAAATTTCTTTCTGTAATACATTGCAAACCTGTGAAACTGAGAGAATGAAATCCTGAATTTTCACTTAGAATCCATCCTGGAAAACAGGTCTGGATATATCTTTTAATACTCGATCTCTATTGGATACCGGTTTTATACTGTCTATGTCTTTTAAGCCAAATCCGTCCTTTCCCATCATCCAGACTTTAATCTTAATTAAAGAAGGTCCCCAGCTCTGGATCCCCTGAACTGGATGGTTTTCTGTCATGAGGGAAGGGACACACATGCACAGCTAACTGACTCTCACTAGTAGGTTTTTTCTAACCATGTTACAGAAGCTGGAGAAGACTATCAAACTGCAGATCTCAGTAAAGTGTTCTCAGTTGGTGTTTCTCAAAGTATCTGCTTGACCATAATAGAACTTCAGTATCTCAGCACCTAATTTCAAGGCACTTTGCTGCTAATAGATTCCCCAGCCTTTACGTGCCCTGCAGCCTTTTCAGTTCTGTCTCTCCTAGACAGGGAACACACAGTGTAGCGTCCATTCCTCTCCTTTTTTAACCTTGCAGCCCAAACCTTCCTCACTTACAGGAGGATGTAATAGACTCACTGCAATTAACTTCTGGTCATATCATGGCTGTATTCATTAGGAAATGTGAAAGGCAAAGGTCAACCCATGTCTTATGATACCTGATATTAAATGGAATATTCTCTCCAGAGTCTACCATTAAGTGTGAGAAAGCACAGCAGACTCAAGACTCATATGATAATCTCAACAGTCTCTTTAGTAATTCCACCAGTCAATAAAAAACTGCAACATATAAATGTTCAATCCTCATATTATAGGACAAATTAATAATTGCTCAGAGTTTCAATTCAAGTGTTATCTCTGTAGCTGCCATCAGCAGCACTCCTCATTAGTCTTAGTCGGTATATTATCTTTCCTAATTAGAAATTCGTAAATTTTTTAGTCATGGGAATTCAAGGGTAATTAAAAAAAAAAAAAAGAGAAATATTGTGTAATTGATTTTCATTATAGATTTACATGCTTTTGGCTAGTATTGGAAGTGATGGTCTTAGTCTAGCATTAGGTAGGTATTCATAGCCAGATGTACTGTATGTCATTCAGGAAACCTAGCTAGCCTAGGATAAACAGGAAAGAAAAAATTTGGAGGGAATGGTTATTTAATCACCTAGTGGAACTATGAATGATAGAGTTTTCTGAAACAATTGGGAATCTTCCTGTTCACGTGCATAACAATGAACTGAAACCTGCACCTGTCAGGTTAATGGGGGGTCAAGAGTATAATGCTCCAAATCAATGATTTTGGTGAAATCTTGAACTCCTTAAATTCAACAGCATAATTCACATTGACATCAAGTTGCTCATGATCCTGCCGTGTTCGGTGCAGTAGAACAATTTTGGCCCATTCTGAGGGTAAGGGGTTTACCTTTGCCTACTTTGTCTCCACCCACCAGCTCTTACCTCATGTAGTCTATTAGCAAAAATGACAGATTTGAATAGTTAGCTGTGAACACAAGTAAAAGTTGGAATGCAAATATATAATTGTCTTATTAATGATCCCTACCTTCCCAATGCCCTATTAACTCTTTTAATATAACATGCAGAGAGCTAAAATTATGAGTTTATGCTACAATTGCAGCTAGTGATGCAAATCATATATAAAAAAAAAATACAAATAGATTTCTCAGCCAAAATTGCTAATTTTTGCAGCTACATTTTCTTGATCAGTTGTGTATACGTTTGTCCTACAGTTATTCCTTCTTACTTTAGACAACATTTATTCCACCTAGCTGAAGGTTAGGGTCCATCTCACTCAACTCCAATCATCTAAAAATCAGACACTTGCAAGCCTTAGTAATTCCTCTGAACTTTCTTCATGATCTTAAGACATAGGTCACCTTCAGAGTGTGATTCACCCTATTAAGTGTCCAAGATAAGAGGCACAGCCCTCTGGAAATATCTCTGTCTTTTTGTTGGCAGTAGAGGAAGCCAAGACTTTACATTGTCTGGGCTCACTATGTAGACAGTTATGGTTCACTGTTCTGCTGGCTTTACAACATTTTCAGTAATGGAAGTGTGGAAATATATAGCTGAAAGGAAGGAGAAGCAGGAACATCTCACTGTTGCTGTAATCAGATGTCGTCTGATCACCTGAGCATTTCTTTTCTGTGTTTTTTTAGGATGGGCTACACAGTTCAACTATGTGTTGAAAATCTATGGTTCACTGGTTGCTGATTAAACGTTGATAATAAATGAACAAATCATTTTGATCATGATTTGATTTAATGAAATGAAGTGAGTTTTTCCCTGCATCATTATTACCAGAGGACATTAAGCCGCTGTTAGACTGGAGTCACTCATTCATTGATTTGCAACTCTGGTCCTCAGCAGGGAGGAGGTTCCCTCTCTGTCCAGCATGCACAGTAGTGGCATCATTTTGAAATTCAGCTGTTCAGGCTCTGCTTGTCAATATAATACACTTTTGTTGTCTGATATTGAGAACTTCTCCCTAAATACAGGAAGGCTACTTAGTTAATTCTTTTTAGTGACAACTGAAACTTAATGATAATGTCAGCATATCCTCATATGGCAATGATGATTTCATTAATATTAAGACAGACAGTTTGACACATTGTAAAAGCCAAGAAGTTCTATCCATCAGAACACAGGGGAAAAAAGAAATATCATGTGCTAAATTTACCTTAAATTTGGTCCACTTAATGTCTTTCACCAATTTCTATTGTCTTAGTTTAACAAATGGAATCATAAATAATGCAATCTACATCAATTGCACTTATTTGCAATTAGATTTTTTTTTCTGTACTGTTTTATGAATATTTAATAAACTATGTAACCTTGATGGAAGGAGTGCAATTTAGAAGGCCATAACGAATATTTAGAAAGTCTTGCTTTGTGATCTCAACTTCTGATTTTAAATTAACACCCAGTAAATCTTTATGAACAGTGCTCAGCTCAGCAAGTTCAGTATTTTCATGATCTAGAAATACATGGATAATTTTAAGATGTTTTCAGCCTCAAAGGAAGTAGGTGCTTTTGTTAAATTTCTAATAACAATGATCTAAAGTTTTAGAGGAAAGGAAGCCTGATGTATTTTAGGGTATGTATTGAAAAAAAAAATCAAACTAAAAAGAGTTACTTTTAAAATATGTATTTAAGATGTGTGATGGTAAAAAGAAAAATTATATATACCAGAAGCTGTTGGCATAGAAATAACAACTCACTGACAGTTTAGTCCTTGCTCCTTAAGGGAAGGGAACAACGAGCCAAGAGTTTTGTTGGACGTGCTGCAGTTTGCCCCAATATATATATTTTAAAATATACTGTGATAAGGGGGAACGCTGACCCACTGCTATGGATTTACAACACTCCCATTTACTAGTCAATTAAAATACAGTAAAGAGAAATTGCAAGAAGGCAATTGTCAAAAGAAAGGAATACTATGAGGCATATTCTTATAGCAGCAAAATAATCTTGTGATTCAGCAGATATTATTCAGTCAAACTAAGGCTTGTTCTGACAAATGCTGAGATACAAGAGACTAGAAGAGAATGGGTAGATCTTGTTCTGCAGGCTATTACATAGAGTACTGTGACATTTGCAGGTCTCTGCAAAGTGTTGTGGATCAGTAGTACCTCGACAATGAAAAAAAGGGCAGTGTAGAACTGTGAGATCTTGGAGATCCCTCCCTCCACCTCTCCTCAGAGTTAGCTCAGGAAACTGCTGGAAGAAAACAGGAAATCTGTTACAAATCCACTGCATTTCAGAGCCTACAGGCACCTGCAGTTCAGGTAGCTGGGGGACACTAGAGACAGGAATCTAATTAAAGCACAAAATAAGCCGAATAAACACTTCTTTCTGTGAGAGGATAATGCTGATCTTGTTCACGTTACAGCCCTGGAAGTTGATTCAGTTCAGAATAAGAGAGGCAAGTCCTAGTGTGCCTCCCTGGCAGTGCCACACTGGCTGCCTGCAGGCAAAATGCCTTCCCTGGTCTGCCCAGTGTGCTATTGCCCTGAGCACCGACCCTGGAGTCCTGCGAGTGCCCGCTCACCGGCTGCCAAAGTATTATAGAGGGGCAACTGCCTTCCTGCTTAGTGTCAGCACCAAAGGGAAGAAAAGCAATGTCAGTCTGAATGAAAGTGCTGATCAAAAGGGAAACTGCTAGAAGGTGGCTGTTTCTGATTTACTCAAAGGAAAGATGAATCTGACGTGAAAAAGAAGTTGCTTTTCTGGCAGAAAACTTGTAATTTGCTGTCCAATCTTCTGTTTGGTGATTTTACTTTTCAGTCAAGCCTCTTCTAACTAACTGAATTCTCTGAAATTAGCAGCATATTCCTCAGACACTCTTCACTCCCAGAGTGATAGGACCTGATTGTTTCTAATTTATGCCAAGGAATGGAATGCAGAGATGCTCTTGCTTACACTTACTGCTGTAATAACCAAGGCGAAATCACTTTGTTATTTGCTTCATTGGAGGGTGAGAAGTGGAAAAGCATAAAGGGGTCACACACGCAGGGAAGAACATCAAGGACAGGAGACCCAAAACTGACCAACAGGGTATTCCATCTGACCTGTCTCATGCTCAGTATAAAAGCCGAGGGATCAAAGGGTCTCTTCTGTGGCTGGTGTCCGAGGATGATTCTTTCTCTGTTCATCTACCTTTGATCTCAATCCGTGCATTCTGGAATCCAGATCTGAAATCCAGTTCCCATCCTTTGCTGAGTCCCTTCTGGGACTTTCCCTGTGCCTGCTGGTGACGTGACCATCATACTGGGAGGTAGAGTTACAAAACTGGTACAGTTTTGCATATACTATGTATATATCTCTTCTTATATTATGGTTAGTATATATAGTTTTTCTTATCAATACTTTATTAATATTTCTATAAAGTATTTTATTTTCTTTTGAACTCTATTTAAATCTGTTTGTCTCTCTTCTGCCTCTCCCTGGAGATTCTCTGTCTTCTCTGAAGACAGATGAAGTTAGAGAGCATCTGTTGTTGATTTTGGTGGCCAGGTAGGCCCAAACCATAAAATTTGCAAAAAATATTGGAAAATGCTGTAGGAAGAAAGCTAATAGTTTCCTTCAGCAGAACAGAGTAGGGAACTCTGCTGGGGAGGAGCTCTGCTGGGCAGTGAGGGAGTCTGGTTTCCCTAATGTCTCCATCTTCATGATCAGGTTGTAATTTTCTGGCCACACGGGCAGCTCCAGTGCTCTCTGACAAAAGCAGGATTAACTGCCACAGTGCTAAGTCCCTTCTTCAGCACGCTCTCCAAAACTGGCATTATAACTGTAAGCCTCTAAGCACAACCATTCATAGCAGAGTGCAAAAATTCTGGTGTGGGCAACAAAACAAATCAAGAATTTTATTCCCCGGAGCCTTTTATGTTAGAATAATGCACCAATACCAGTACAGCTGCACAGTGTACAGTGAAATAGCTGCTTTAAACAGGGGTTTATTTGGAATTGGAATATTAAATTACTTGAGTTTGGTATTTGATTATAAAATAATTTTGAGCTTACCGTCATTTTATCTGCTATTCTTATCAAAGTTGACACGGGAAAATATTTATTTTAAGTATGAGAATAGAAATTATCTTGTGGAATATGAACATTACTGCTTAATACATGTGTTTCAATCCCTTCCTAAGCAAGCTATTGCTTTGTTTATCTTTCATTTGAGAGTCAAGATAAAATATAAACAGAAATGAGCTTGTTTCCCTGAAGCTGGAACTGGTTTTAAGAATGTTCTGTCAGCAAAGAGGGGAATAAGACTTCAAGTATTTGCATTGTAACTGTCTTCAGCTAGTGCTTGATCAAAAGCGGGGGGGGGGGAAGGAAAAAAAGATTGGTAGGCTGAATGCTGTATGTACATTCTTTCAAATGGAAAATTTTCCATGAGGAAAGAAGTGGTTATTCAAATGGCAAAGAGAATAGTTGATCCCACAAAGCAATCATGCACAGAAGGTGCTTTAAAAGAGAAAGAACAAGTTGTTAAAGCTCAAGTTGAAAGACCTGGGAGCTGTGATTCATAGGTCCCAGGTTACCACTCAGTTTGACTTAGAGTCTACGCACGCAGCTGCTGACTTACGCTGCCGTTATTGCAGAGTGATGTGAATGATGAAGTCTCTGTTGCTGCGTCTGGAACAGAAATTTTTACTTCTTTTTTCTGTTTTTAAAAGATAAAACATTGTTAACAAGGTAACAAAATCAGACCACCAGGGGAACCATAAACAGAGACCTCATTCATTTCCAGCCTTCCTGTAGTCAACTAAGATATTGGTCCTGCATGTACAGAACCTACATTTCCAATGTAATTTGATACTCCTCAAAAAAATCAGAAGGGGATATTACCCTATGATTTTTATTTCAAGGAAAAGAGTCAACATTCAAAAAGAACTGTCTTGTAAGGACTGGTTGTCTAACAAGCAAGCTGTGTGAACAAGCCTTACTTTTTTCTGATCTCCAAATATGTATACATATCAGATATATAACAGATATATATATTATATATTCATAAAAATGAAGCAGCATTTCTGATAAATGATTAAAGCCCTGTGGATTTTTATTTTTTTATGCAAAAATATAATTTAACAATTTATATGCTTATGAACTGTAAATTCTTATCAAAAAAATCTCCCTCTTGTGGCTAAGATTACATTAGTTATTGGAGAATCAGGTTATGACTTTTGGTTAGCTTCTTCTTTTAATGGAAAGATTCTCAAGGGAAAGAAAACAAACAAATACTTCTAAGTTACTTCCTTAAAAGTTCTGACTGTATTCCAAAAAGATATTACAAATGACTGGCATAATTCAAAGAGCACCAGTAAAATCAGCACTGAAGAAATAAATACTGCAGACAATTTAGCTTAGTGCTGCAAACAGACTGTTTCTCTTAGGTTTTCATTTCTGTTGCAATCTGGAAAAAATTACATTAGCATCAACAGGGATGAAACTATGAAGATTTGTGGCCATGAAGTTCCAAAGAAGTTAATGGCAGTATATCATTGATTTTAATATTATCAGGACACTGTTGTAGGTCTTTAAGCCTCAGAACCATGGTACACCAGATATGTGATGCTGTGACTGCAGCTTGTAGAGCCAGGTCTGTCTGAGCCAGCTTGAACCAGCTTGGCATTAGCTCAATTGCAGGAGCTCAGAGTAGACAAGATGGATTTTATGCCCTCATCTGGTGTCAGTACACACACAAATAGATACCTGTATCTGATCTACTCTTTTCAGTTATGGAGTTTTCTGACCCATGCAGAGACACTGTAGACAGTAGGACCTCCAGAACCCTGAGCAGAACAGCCAGCTCTGCCCATGCTGCCCCCATATAACCTATGCCACTCACCCAGGCACAGCACTGACCTGACTCCAGTGCTCTCCAAGTAGCCCTGTTTTTCTCACACCAAGCCAGCAGGAGTGGCACTAGCTCATCGATCTTTCACAGAAGCTTATTTTATTCTCACAGCTATCAACTCCTGAACAGCCTGCAGGAGCAACCATAAATGTATTACCTTTGCTGTGCTAAGACTTTCCTGTGGAGGTGTAAAACGTTTATACATTTTTATCTAATACTTCTACTGAAGACAGAAGTGTGATTCATACTGGTTTCAATCAGAATATCTGCAATACTGGACAAGCACACTTTGCAAGATGGTCATGGACCTTAGCTACACAGAACAAGAGACTAACTAGAAAAGTCTATGGTTTTCTTACAGCTCATACATGCAGAATTCCTTCCAAATTGAAATAGGACACACTGGCATACAGTCACCATCAGGTCCCATCCTCACAGACAGCTGGAGCAGTGTCAGGTTACGGAGCTATGTACCAGAGCCAATGGAAGTGTGAGGAGACATACTGCTCAACTTCACCAACACAGCCAAAGGGCTCATGATATTGCTTACAGTAAGAACTACAATTTCTAGACAAAGGCTTGCAACACAGAGGTGAATTTCACTCTTCGTTATTACAATTTTCACATATCATGGCCAACCACTTGGATTTTTTTGTCACTTCAGCTCTGAGAGTCAACAAGATGCTCGACAGGGCAAATAGACATTAATAAGGTCAGTTTAGGTAAAATGAGAAGTCTAACACTTACCTAAAAATTGCTTGGAAATAAAGCAAGTGCACAGAACCTTATGATGGCATAAAATTACTGTAAGATTTACTTTGTAAATAAGTTCTTGTAGGGCATGAACAGATTGGAAATGGGAGCAAAAGCAACACAGAGAGGACAAGCCAACATTGTAAGTCACACTGACAGGGCTAATGCAATAACACTTTTCAAACTGTACAAACATTTGGAATACAAATGGTCTATTCCCTTCCTTTCAGCACTACATGTTTTGCTCCACAAATATCTCGAGCTTTGATTTAGCAAAGCATTCAGCCATGTGCTTGCCTCTAAGCACAAACTTAAATTCTATTTTCCCCATCCTAGTTTTACTGTATTACAGGTCTGGAAATCCTTGGTGTTTGACAATGAAATAGAAAGCTTCTCTTTTCCCTTGAGAAGTCTATAATTCATTTATCAGTCAAGAAAGTTTCACATTTTGACTTTTTGTACTGATTGAGAATTATGTACTTCCAGGGAAAAGGAAACCCAAGATGGTACGAATGAGCCACTCCAAAGAACTTAAGTCAGTCATGTACCAAGATTATAGCAGCATGATGAGTTGGCAAAACCTATTTCAAATTGGTGAATGCAGTACTCCTCTGTTTCAGTCTGTGCAGAGGAGGCTTCAGCTTGCCAGTGTGGTTCAGCCAAAAAGCAGCAAAGGTCTTGATGCAGAAACCTGCTGACTGAAGTGGAGCAGAAACCATACAAAGCAAAATGCTTCCCAACCTAATATGGCAACGATCAGGGGAATAAAGGAAAATTGTAGCCACAATCTGAACAAGCCCTAAAAACTGGATTGGAGAAAGGGGCAGGGGCATTTGGGAACTAGTCTTGACTAAAACAATTCTTACTAAACTGTACTCACTTCACTAACATACTGTCTCTTGTTTTATTCACGGTGTGTTCAGAAGGGACTTTGGTTTTTTGAGTTTTCATGAGTTTTGGGTTTTTTTTGCAATTAACATCAAAGGATCATCCTGAAGAACTGAAACAACCTTTAAGTTCCTGCATTTTTGGTTAAGTGCTTAGATCAAAAGCAATCATTTTAAAGACCTGACTATGTTCTTGTTCCCTATCCTTATCTGCCTCTGAACTGACTGCACAATACATCTGCATTTAGGTTTATAATCAATAGATTTATATTTAAAATACTTTTGCCCTCCCTATTCTCATTGCATTTTAATATTTTAAAGCCATTAAATTGACCACAGTGAAATCTCTCATCACAAAATACTCATTACTTTAAATACATGTGTTTCATTTAGCATTTTAGAGTATCCTCCATCTCCTGATTTTTCACTGGTGTCTTTTTCATTGTCTGCATCCCTTTCTCTGCTGGCTACTGTGTAACCTTCTAAAATATACTTGGAGCACAAGAACATCTTAGATTTCACTCCCTTCATTGAAGGCAGTGTCATTAGATGTCTAGTTTCTCCTTCACTAAGACCATTTACCACAGATTATGATATCCTTCACCAGTAAAATTAACATGATGACTAAATGCTACATTCTGTGACATCCCATTACTCTGTCTCATAAATCTCATCTTCTTTTGAACTTCCATGAACCTCTTACTAAACCTCACTGAACATAATGTCAGGTCAGGACACTATTTGTCTGCCTTCTAAGATCTATGTTTTCTAAAACTTCCTGAATCACATATGCTACGTAGTTCATGTTTCCAGTTCATGCAAGATTTAAAGGTAGTAGTTGCTCTAGAACAAGCTGACATGTCTACTGGGGCTCGCGATACCTGAAAACTATTGACCAGCATTCTGAGATGCAGCAGAGGTCACCAAGCAAGACATGTTTAGAACGTAAAAGTAAAGCCAACACTGGTTTTAATATACTGGGTTACCACAGCAGATTTTATTTGAAGACTGAGACTGCAGCCTTTGCCCACAGCTTTCTCCACTGCTTTTCTCATTTTAAAGTACTAATCAAATGGTATTGATTTCATATAAAATACTTTCAAGTATTTTTGCATTAGGAGAAGGAAAGTTTCATACCATAAACAGTATGCCTATCCCCAAATTTATCTTCTAGCTTTTTCCTTTGGTATTTTTAAAGAGACAACATCATAATTGTAGGCACGCTTTTTAGTTTTTAAAGGTTTTGACTTGAGTATGAGATGGATAGTTTGGGGAGTTTTAATCAGTGAAAACAAGAGTTGAGGGAATTAAATGATGTTCATATATATTGACAGAGAAAACATAGGTTGTTAGCCTAGAACATGGCTTTAGCCTTAAAAATAAATCTTTGTCAAATTTCATCATGAAGGCTGAATATCATCCAAGTAGACCCCAGCATAATGGATGACTTAGTGTTACTCCACAGGCAACAATTTTGTATTACAGACCAGGCTGGCAAACTTACTTGTTTTCCACTTCCAGCAGAAAACTATTCATTTATTCCACTGAAAATACTTTAGGATTTAATCTTTCCAACCAAACTTAAGGGTTTATCTTTTTGAATCTGTCTAGACTATCCTGAGTATTCTTGCTGGGGCAAAGGACCTGGCTATTATTCCTATCTATCCTGAAGTTCTTTTAAAAATGTTTTCTGTAGGACGGGTCAACCATTTCTGGAAAAACAGACTGCACTGACTTCTCTGGGGTTCTCACAGGTTCTCTGGCAGTGCTGGAACTGGAGCAAAAGTTTAATTGATGGCCCACTCATATTTTTGACAGATGCAGTTCATTTGATGCATTAAAGAATATTTTTGGGTTGGTACTCTATTTAAGGCAGTTGCTATTAAATTGTCATAATTTATCATTGACTGTCGCACAGTGTTATCTACAGCCTGGAAATATGCCCTGGCTTTGGAATTAAAACTAAGAGCTACAGGATAACAACTGAGCTTTTGACCCTGCTTTTAGTCTAAGATTTATTCAAAAGATATTTTCACCATTAAAATGCCAGTTCATCCCCATTGTTGCCACCAGTGGTCACTGGTACACCAAGCTACCTGGCGGAGGTACATGCGTAGCTTAGACTGAACACCTGACTTTAACACAACTATTTTATTGAATCACTTCTCTGATGGAGAGTGTCTTCCTGAACTTCAAATGCTATATCCAAAAATTTAGAAAAAGGAGACAGTTCTGTAAAGATATTTGCATGTTGTGTTGCAGTACCCCATTGTCCACTGCTTTTCCTTCAAACAGAATGTACAGGACACTGATGGACACTTTTGTTTTCAATTTTAAGTCATTAGCTGAAAGACAATCTCATCAGCCAGAAGACAGAGCTTATACAAAGCAGAATGCTGAACCTCACAGTAAGGTATTGGCTTGGCCAGTAGATCTGCTGAGTTTTTCCTGATGACAATTTAAGGCTTTCATGCTGTAAGGTAGCAATAGTCGGCATTATATCATAATACACACCCAGGTTTTCTTTTTTCTGTTAATGTTCTCCAAAGAACCATTTTTAAGTTATATCTCCCCTATTATTTTTCTCCTCTTAGAAACAAATGTCAAATGAGGTGATTTGACTGGAATTTATGTCAGCCTGTCCTCTTCAAAACAGGTAGAATTAGTGTTCATGTACATACAAGCTAAATGACTTTGAATGCACTGAACAGACAGAGCAGGCTGACATAGCCCACTCAGGTACTTGTGAAAAGTTACTGAAGGCATTAAAAGACACATTTATCATCCACTAGTTATGTTACTTAAATGGTCTTTGCTCTTTCATATCAAGCAGATTCAACAAAATACCATGGTAGAAAAATTAGACATTTCTTCCAAGACCTTCAGAGAAAGCACAGAAGGAAAAAGTTCTGTAATTGCAGTGCTGAATCAGAGGTTCAGCAAATTCAAATTTAAGAAAAGATGCAGGTGAAAGCAAATTCATACAAACTGGGTACAACTTAATTTTACTAAGTGGGTCTTTGTGGAGACCTTTGGAGAAGACTGTGATGTTACCTATTCCATGGGGACACAATATTTAATTGTCCTGGTTTGAGGTAAAACGAACCAATTTTCTGTTTTACAGTTTTACTTTCTTAGCTAGGCCTCTTCTAACTAGCTAAACTCTGAAATTAACAGCACATTATTCAGAGCTGTTCCGTCTCACAGTGATAAGACCTGATTATACCAAGGGATGGTATGCAGAGAGGCCCTTGTTTAGACTTATTGCTGGAAGAACCAAGGTCAGATAATTTTCAGCATTTGCCTGTTGGAGGGTCCCACCTTCAAGGAGNTGTCATCCTGGGAGCTTGATACAGTTTTGTATATACTGTATACTCCCTTTTTCCTAATTTTCCTTGTTATTATATTATTATTACTTATATTTTCATTAAAGTAGTTTAGCTTGTTCTAAACTCTTGAATCTCTTTAACTCCTTCCTCTCCTCTCTGACCAAAAGGGGGGAGGGGGGAACATCTGTCAATCAGGTTTTGGTGGATTTGGCTGAAACCACGACATTAATAATACTTCCATTCTTAAGGTGACGTTTGCTCTGAGATCCCTGACCATACTCTCTCTTCCCCCTATCATCTTGACATACGAAGCATTAGTGGTCTGCTCATGACTCTGCCCTGCCCCTGACACGTTATATGTGCCTCAGGGTCTGTGAAAAAAACAGCAGCTGTCCTGAAAGGTATTGCTTAATATAACTGAAGCTTTATGAAAGACTCTGCTAAGCAGAGAACTACCAGGTATTTGAAACACACACTGAAATAGTTCCTCCCTTCTACTCCTCAACATCTCCTACACTGAAGCTTCACCCAAAAGTTTTGGTAATCTGTTTGGACCTTTCTGTGGAGCTAGAATGTGTGCATGGGAGCAAGCAACTGCAGGGCAGTCCTGCTCCACATAGGTGTTTTGTCAAGAGCCAGCACATGGAGAAACACCTCCAGAGCTCTCCATGACAACCCCCAGTGTGCAAGCTGCACCTGCCATCAGCCTCCCAGTTTCCTGTATCTCTTGCTGGAGTTCCTAATGTGTTTGGTACAGCATACCTGCTCCTGTCCCTCACCTTCACTTCCACCCCTGGGCTCTAGGAATGAAACCTCCACGTCCCCTGGCCCCTTGGGCACCCTGCCTTCCCTGCACCAGGGGCAAGTGCTGGTGGCTCATCACAACAAGGATATGAGTCTGCAAGCATCCCCATGTGGTTTCCTGCCACTTCTTTTCTTCCTATTCCTTCCTTCCTTTCCTTTGGGAAAACAGAGATACCAAAAGTTCAGCATAAATCAAATAATTTTTTTCTACAAGTCTGTTAAACAAATTAGTCAACCAGTAACGTCCACCAAGTATGTTGGTTTGGCATGTACATCTTTCATTACCAAGTAGGAACAAATACGACTATTTGAGAATGGCTTTGCATCACGCCTGGAAAAATGCTAAGAAAAACAGCTATAGTGGAAAAGGAAACAAGAAAATTCTGTGCTCTCTAAAACACCAGTAAAGTATCCCAAATTATATCATTCACTGCCGTATAAATGCAGAACCAAAGGGTCAAGCAAGAGGGTATCTTCCCAAGCATCTTTCTGGGAAGGGCCTCTAAACAGCTGCACACACATCCAAGGCTGGCTGCCTGCTGCTTCTGCTGCCTGAGAAGAATGTTTATGGAAACTAGAAGAGGCCAAAGTATGGGGAATAAGAGATGTTCAGAGCGAGAGAATCTGTTAAGCACCAAAATGTTTCCCTGTAGTTCTGCAGGAATGGACCAAAATGCACAGGTTGTCTTTTGATCTATGCCTGGGCTGGGAGCTAAAAAGAGCACACGTAGTGGTGGTTTCAGATACTTCTGTCAGGAAGGAGAAAACGAAGAACACAAAACCTGTATTCTACTACCCAGTAACCAATGCTCTATGAGAGTTATTTGAGTTAGTCTCTGCTGTTTCCTGTCCCCAGCAATCAGTTTATATCATCAAAGAAAACAATGAAGAGGAAAAAGGAATGTATAAATTCTTGCCATAAACTGTACATGGCTTTTTTTCTATACAAAAATATCTGGCATTTTAATTGCATTAAAAGTGTCCATAAAAGGCACAGGTTTGCAAAATCTTAACAACCAGTAAATGCATTCAGATTTTCAACCTAACTTGGATTGTGCTCTCAGGTTAGAAATTGGCTGATAATGTGCAAGGAGTTGTGAAGCAGCACCTTGAGCAGAGGGACACTGGAGAGTCACAGTCTAGAAAAGGGTTGTGAGACATTTTATCTCCTGCCAGACAGGGAACAAAGCCAAAACAAACTGAAACTAATGTTCTCACACTGGCAGGAGAGAGCCTTTCTGAGAAGAAAAAGTTATGCTTTTACTAAATGCTGATCAAAGATATGGAACAGTAGTAAGGGTTATAGCCGAAACCATGATATAATTATCTACCCATAATATAATTATGCAAGACAGTCTCATTTTGCAGTGGGATACAGTATCTTCTATTATACCATAGCTGGATTTCCATGTCAAATTATGACTTCGAAATCATCATCTGCACAGGAATTTCCTCATGTCCAGAGATGTTTAGGCTCCTAGCACAGCCATTGCACTCTAAAGATATATTCACCTGACCAAAGATAAGAGTGAGATTCAGTTGCCTAAACAGAGCTGAATAATGTCATTTCAGACACTGCAAGGGTTTGCAATCTCCCATAAGGCTGGTGCATTTCTGCCAGCCCTTAAAAGACATTTTGGAAGCCTAAAGATATGTCAAATGGCAGTAGGTGCCTAAATTTAGGCAGCTTCCTCATTTAGGATGAGCTGGACAGACTTCCAGACTCCATTGACAATATTACAGATTACAGAATTAGAATAGTTTTTGTTGGAAGGGACCTTAAAGATCGTGTAGTTCTAACCCCTGTGCCATGGGTGGGGACATCTCCTACTAGAGCAGGCTACTCAAAACCCTATCCATCCTGGCCAGATACATTATTCTGAAGTTAAATCCCATCCTAATTTTAGATCAGATAAAAAAACAGAGGTCGTAGCCAGAACTGCACCTTAGATTCAATTTTAAGTATGTTGGGCTCAACAGTAGCTGTGGCTACTGAGCCTTCTTGCTGAAATGCCCTTCACATTTTGATTGACTTAGTCTGCCTCCATGGCTGGCTAGAAGTGGAGTTCAGCTTTGGGGCCCATGCTTGTCACTCAACACCAGCAAGGAGAGTGACATTTTTGCCTCTTCCATGGCTTTCAAAATACAGTACCCGAGAATCCCAACATCCTTTTTAACAAAACTGTCTTCAGAGGCACCCTGCAAGGCACCAACACTGTTGTTATTATTTCCATTTTAGAGAAAAGTGAGCTGCTGAGAGATCATATTTTTAGGGTATCACTGTCATTATAGACACATATAGCCCAAGTGAGATTTTTAAAGTACCTCAGACCCTAATTTCAGCTGAAAAATTAGACACTTTGTGTCTAAGTACTTCTGAAAATCCCACTAGGGTCCCATTTGCTGTTGTATTCTCTAACTAGCCTATAAATTCTGCTGTGGCTTGATCAAGGTGTCAGAACTTTTGGCTGCTACTTTTCATCTAATTTTTAACTCAGTTTGCTTTGGTTTTGGTCACTAATCTTCTTTCTCCCTGACCCAAATCCCAGAGTTACTCATAAGATCCATCCAGCCTGAGTGCACCGTGCTGGGACGGGGTTTGGCTGGTCAGTTCATCTGCTGTTTTCCTTTGCCTACAGCAAAATCCAAGGGGGTCTCGCTCATAGTCCTGCACTCACCTTGCATTTTTGCTATTAAAAATCTTCCCACAGTCTTAGTAGTGTGCTATGGGTTATTTGTATTTAAGTTAGCCTCTTAAACTTGTCCAATGAAATGGGTACCACAGCCTTTCCAGGTGTCTGCTCTACCACAACTCTAAGAAAAA